>CM038141.1:176836411-177332656 GCA_021437245.1 Aegilops speltoides | reverse complement strand
GGGCTTGTTCACTCGGTCCATGGTGAATTGAGGAGTCCACTCGGCCCCAGCGTCGGCTCATTCGGCGATAGAACCAGGTCATTGCCGACCTCTTCCGACTTCGGGAAGCGTCATGGCTGGGAAGGTGCTCTTGTTCCTCACCGGATCCCGAGCCTCCACACATTTGGACAACTTGGGTTTTTCATCGCTTTGGGCTCGCCTTCTTCACGGTCGAGGCGACACACGAATATGTGCTTGAACAAGCCCCAATGCGGTCGACAACCCGAGAAAATTCTCACACATGGACACAAGCAGGCAAGATAGGCGATAGAATTGGGGTGAAGTGGTGGAGTTGCGCTCAAAAAGTTCAGAAACCACGGAAGCAAACTCGGTGGCAAAGAAAATCCATGATCGACATGGGTGGCGAAGCTGCGCACTCACCCTCTTCCGCTGGGGCTGCCACTCTTTCCCGGAACCCTTGCGGCTCCATGAGGATCAGCCGTCGTTGGCCATGTCGAAAGATCCTTCTCCGTGATGGTCGACGGATCAATCTCCTTTGGACCCAGCCTTTGGCGAGATCTGAGCGAAGACCTGCTACGACTGGTGGATCTCCCTTTCGCCTTCTTCGTCGCCGACGCCTTCTTCGCGCATTCGAGCGCCGCCATCTTCTCCTTGACCATGGCTGCCAGCGAGATGCGCGAGGAGAAGGCGCAGAGGCGATAAGCGAACACGTTAGGCGGAGATGAGGAGAGCGAGAGAGGAATCTTTGAGGCTTTGTTCAAAACCCTCGCGGGCGCATTTATAAGATCCCTTGAGTGGATGACAGGTGGGCCGGTCGATCTAATCATATCCCGAAACATTCTTGCAGACGACGATCGTGGCGAAAAGCGCGAGGATCGAGGCATCTATGCCCTATCCCATCCGGCGCCCATGTCCGCCCGCCACGCACTTCCCCAAATTTCATATCCCGAGAATCATGAGCGGCGGATCGGTCTGTCGACGCAGGATTTCCTCGATCCGTCGCTCGGAAATCGGCGAAGTCAAAAGAGCACTCGGCGAAAGAAAAGAATGGATCGAGTCGATTGAAAAAAGTTGCTTGTATCTACAAAGAGATTCTTAGTCCAAAACAATGCATGACCGGTATGCAAAAGTCAATCGGAAGCTGCATCAACTCCTTCCTCACTCAAGCCTCAATCCATTCGGGGCTAATGATGGATTCGTGTACCTAGGGTAGGGTCATAGACCTGATCTAAGTACCCTACCCAAGGACACCCTTAGAAGAGATCACCTTGAGTCGACCTCGAGGCCCACTCGTGACTTGAAGGACTCGACCATGAAGACTCACTCGACCACGAGAAGATCAAGAAGCACTCCGTACTGCAACGGTCAGTAGTTAAGTAGAATGGTAGTTAAGACACTTTATGTGGGGCGTTACCAGTAACACCCGAGACTTAATGTACTTTAAACCCTTCATTCGTGGGGCTGGCGGGGTCTGGCGCCTCTATATAAGCCACCCACCTCCACAGGCAGAAGGGTTCGCACCCCTGTAACTCATATACACATAATCCACTCGACCGCCTCCGGGCTCCGAGACGTAGGGCTTTTAGTTCCTCCGAGAAGGGCCTAAACTCATACATCTCTTGTGCTTACAACTTTCCATAGCTAGGACCTTGCCTCTCCATACCTACCCCCCACTCTCTTGTCATACTTAGAACCACAGCTCACACTCGGGCGATTATTTAAATTAGGTGAGGACAGGCTTCGCGGCTAAACCTCTGAGTGGGAGGATGCTCTCACTCGGCATAGTTTTATAATATAGGCGAGGGCGGGCTCGCGGCTATGCCTCGGAGTGGGAGGATGTTCTCACTCGGCGTAGTCTTTTAACTTAGGCGAGGCGGGCCGTGTCTAAGCCCCCGAGTGGGAGAGATGCTCTCACTCGGATTAGTTATTTAACATAGGCGAAGATGGGCTCAAGGCAAAGCCTCCAGTGGGAGGATGCTCTCACTCAGCCTAGTTTTTAATTTAGGCAAGGAAGGGCTCATGCTAAGCCCCCGAGTGGGAGGATGCTCTCACTCGGAGTAGTTTTTAACTTAGGCGGGGCGGTCTAGTGATTAAGCCCCGAGTGGGAGGATGCTCTCACTCGGAGTAGTTTTTAACTTAGGCGAGGACGGGCTGGTGGTTAAGCCCACGAGTGGGAGGATGCTCTCACTCGGGGTGGTTTTTTAACTTAGGCAGGACATGCTTGGGCTAAGCCTCACGAGTGGGAGGATGCCCTCACTCGGCATATTTTTAACTTAGGCGAGGGCGGGCTCACGGCTATGCCTCGAGTGGGAGGATGTTCTCACTCGGCGTGGTTTTTTAACTTAGGCGAGGCGGGCTCCCAACTAAGCCCCAGTGGGGATGCTCTCACTTGAGTGTTTTTTTAACTTAGGCGAGCACAGGCTCGCGTCTAAGCCTCCCAGTGCGAGGGATGCTCTCACTTGGAGTTGTTTTTTAACTTAGGCGAGGACGGGCTCACGGCTAAGCTTCCGAGTGGGCGGGATGCTCTTACTCAGTGTAGTTTTTAAACATATCGAGAACTGCTCGGCTAAGCCTCTAAGTGGGAGGATGCTCTCACTCGTCATTGTTTTTTAACTTAGGCGGGGACGAGCTCGCGGCTATGCCCCCGAGTGGGTGGAATGCTCTCACTCGGAGTAGTGTTTTAACTTAGGCGAGGTCGGGCATGGATAAGCTTCCGAGTGGGAGGGATGCTCACACTCGGAGTAGTTTTTTCACTTAGGCGAGGACGGGCTCGCGTCTAAGCCCCTTAGTGGGAGGAATGCTCTCACTCGGCATAGTTTTTAACTTAGGCAGGGCGGGCTCGCGGCTAAGCCTCCGAGTGGGAGGATGCTCTCACTAGGCATAGTTTTTAACTTAAGCGAGAATAGGCTCATGGCTAATCCCAGTGGGAGGGTGCTCTCACTCGGAGTGGTTTTTAACTTAGGCGAGGACAGGCTGGTGGTTAAGCCCACGAGTGGGAGGATGCTCTCACTCGGGATAGTTTTAACAGGAGAGGACAGGCTTCATGGCTAAGCCTTTGTGAGTGGGAGGATGCTCTCACTCGGCATAGTTTTAACTTAGGCGAGGCGGGCTCATGGCTATGCCTCGAGTGGGAGGATGTTCTCACTCGGCATAGTTTTTAACTTAGGTGAGGGCGGGCTCACGGCTAAGCCCCAGTGGGAAGGATGCTCTCACTCGGGGTGGTTTTGAACCGGCAGGGCGGGCTCGTGGCTAAGCCTCACGAGTGGGAGGATGCTCTCACTCGGAGTAGTTTTAACTTTGGCGAGGACGGGCTCGCGGCTAAGCCTCCGAGTGGGAGGATGCTCTCACTCGGCGTGGTTTTTTTAACTTAGGCAGCAGCGGGCTCGCGGCTAAGCTGCGGGTGGGAGGATGCTCTCACTCGGGGTAGTTTTTAACTTAGGCGAGGACAGGCTTCACGGCTAAGCCTCTCGGTGGGAGGAGGCTCTCACTCGGCATAGTTTTAACTTAGGTGAGGATGGGCTCTTGGCTATGCCTCGAGTGGGAAGGATGTTCCCACTCGGCTTAGTTTTTTAACTTAGGCGAGGCGTGCTCGCGGCTAAGCCTCCGAGTGGGAGGATGCTCTCACTCGGAGTAATTTTTAACAGGTGAGGGCGGGCTCGCGCCTTGGCTAAGCCTCCAGTGGGAGGATGCTCTCACGGACTGTTTTTTTAACTTAGGCGAGGCGGGCTCGTGGCTAAGCCTCGGATTAGAGGATGCTCTCACTTGGAGTAGTTTTTAACTTAGGCGGGGCGGGCTGCAGCTAATCCTCAAGTGGGAGGATGATCTTACTCAGCGTAGTTTTTAAACTTATGCGAGGCGGGCTCATGGCTAAGCCTCTGAGTGGGAGGGCCTTCTTTTCGTTGTAGTATTTTAACTTAGGCGAGCTTGGGCTCGCGTCTAAGCTTTCGATTAGGAGAATGCTCTCACTCGGAGTAGTTTTTTAACTTAGGTGAGGGCGGGCTCACGTCTAAGCCTGAGTGGGAGGATGCTCTCACTCGGTATAGTTCTTTAGCTTAGGCGGGGCGGGCTCACAGCTCAGCCTCGAGTGGGAGGATGCTCTCACTTAGCGTAGTTTTTAACTTAATCGAGAACGGGCTCATGGCTAAGCCTGAGTGGGAGGATGCTTTCACTCGGAGTAGTTCTTTAACTTAGGCGGCGACAGGCGAGTGGCTAAGCCCTTGAGTGGGGCGATGCTCTCACTCGGGGTAGTTTTAACAAGGCAAGGATAGGCTTGCGCTAAACCTCACGAGTGGGAGGATGCTCTCACTCGGCATAGTTTTTAAACTTAGGCGAGGCGGCTCGCGCCTATGCCTCGGAGTGGGAGGATGTTCTCACTCGGCGTGGTTTTTTAACTTAGGCGAGAACAGGCTCGTGGCTAAGCCCCAGTGGGAGGATGCTCTCACTCAGATTAGTTATTTCATTTACGCCAAGGCGGGCTCATGCAAAGCCTCAAGGGAGGATGCTCTCACTCGGCGTGGTTTTTAACTTAGGCAGGGCGGGCTCGCGACTAAGCTGCAGTGGGAGGATGCTCTCACTCGGCGTGGTTTTTAACTTGGGCGAGGGCGTGCTCGCGGCTAAGCCTGAGTGGCGAGGATGCTCTCACTCGGAGTAGTATTTTAACTTTGGCGGGCGGGCTCGCGTCTAAGCCTGAGTGGGAGGATGCTCTCACTCGGCATAGTTTTTAACTTAGGCGTGGGCGGGCTCACGGCTAAGCCTCCAGTGGGAGGATGCTCTCACTCGGCGTGGTTTTTTAACATAATCGAGAATGGGCTCGTGGCTAAACCCCGGTGGGAGGATGCTCTCACACGAGTAGTTTTTAACTTAGGCGAGGCAGGCTTGGCTAAGCCTCTGAGTGGGAGGATGCTCTCACTCGGCATAGTTTTTTAACTTAGGCGAGGGCGGGCTCGCGGCAATGCACAGGAGTGGGAGGATGTTCTCACTCGGCATAGTCTTTTAACTTAGGCGAGGCGGGCTCGTGGCTATGCCCCGTGGGAGGATGCTCTCACTCGGATTAGTTATTAACTTAGGCAAAGGCGGGCTCATGACAAAGCCTCCGAGTGGGATGGATGCTCTCACTCGGCGTGGTTTTTAACTTAGGCAGGGCGGGCTCATGGCTAAGCCTGCAGTGGGAGGCATGCTCTTACTCGGCGTAGTTTTTTAACTTAGCGAGAGCGGGTTCGTGGCTAAGCCCACGAGTGGGAGAGATGCTCTCACTCGGAGTAGTTTTTAACTTAGGCGAGGACGGGCTAGTGGTTAAGCTCCTAAGAGGAGGATGCTCTCACTCGGGGTAGTTTTCTAACTTAGGTGAGGACATGCTTCATGGCTAAGCCTCTGATTGGGACGGATGCTCTAGCTCGGCATAGTTTTGAACTTAGGCGAGGCGGGCTCACGGCTATGCCTCGAGTGGGAGGATGTTCTCACTCGGTGTAGTTTTTAACTTAGGCGAGGGCGGGCTTGTGGCTAAGCCCCGAGTGGGAGGATGCTCTCACTCGGGTGGTTTTCTTAAACTTAGGCGAGGGCGGGTCGCGGCTAAGTCTCCGAGTCGAGGATGCTCTCACTTGGAGTTGTTTTTAACTTAGGCGTGGGCGGGCTCGCGGCTAAGCCTCCGAGTGGGAGGATGCTCTTACTCGGTGTAGTTTTAAACTTATGCGAGGGCGGGCTCATGGCTAAGCCTCTGAGTGGGAGGGATGCTCTCACTCGTCATAGTTTTTTAACTTAGGCGCAGACGGGCTCGCAGATATGCCCCCGAGTGGGTGGGATGCTCTCACTCGGAGTAGTGTTTTAACTTAGGCGAGGTCGGACTCACGGATAAGCTTCCGAGTGGGAGGTATGCTCTCACTCGGAGTAGTTTTTTCACTTTGGCGAGGACGCGCTTGCGTCTGAGCCCCTGAGTGGGGGGGATGCTCTCACTCGGCATAGTTTTTTAACTTAGGCGAGGATGGGCTCACGGCTAAGCCTCCGAGTGGGAGGGATGCTCTCACTCGGAGTAGTTTTTTAACTTAGGCGAGGAGAGGCTTCATGGCTAAGCCTCAGAGTGGGGCGATGCTCTCACTCGGCCTGGTTTTTAACTTAGGCGAGGGCGGCTCGCGGCTATGCCTCGAGTGGGAGGATGTTCTCACTCGGTGTAGTTTTTAACTTAGGCAGCGGCAGCTAGTGGCTAAGCCCACGAGTGGGAGGATGCTCTCACTCGGGGTAGTTTTTAACTTAGCGAAGACGGGCTCACGGCTAAGCCCCAGTGGGAGGATGCTCTCACTCGGAGTAGTTTTTAACTTAGGCGAGGGCAGGCTGGCGGCTAAGCCCCCGAGTGGGAGGATGCTCTCACTCGGGTAGTTTTAACTTAGGCGAGGACAGGGTTCACGGCTAAGCCTCTAAGTGGGAGGATGCTCTCACTCGGTATAATTTTAACTTAGGCGATAGCGGTCTCGCGACTATGCCTCGAGTGGGAGGATGTTCTCACTCAGCGTAGTTTTTTAACTTAGGCGAGGACGGGCTCGCGGCTAAGCCCAGTGGGAGGATGCTCTAACTTCAAGTAGTTTTTAACTTAGGCAAGGACTGGCTGGCGGCTTAGCCTCCGAGTGGGAGGATGCTCTCACGGAGTGTTCTTTTTTAACTTAGGCGAGGGCAGGCTCGTGGCTAAGCCTCTGAATCGAGGATGCTCTCACTTGGAGTAGTTTTTTAACTTAGGCGAGGACCGGCTCGTGGCTAAGCCTCCAAGTAGGAGGATGCTCTTACTCAGCGTAGTTTTTAAACTTATGCGAGGATGGGCTCATGGCTAAGCCTCTGAGTGGGAGGATGCTCTCACTCATCGTGAGTTTTATTGTGGCGGGGCGTTCTCGCTGATATGCCCCTCGTGGGTGGGATGCTCTTACTCGGAGTAGTGTTTTAACTTAGGCGAGCTCGGACTCATGGCTAAGCTTCCGATTCGGACGAATGCTCTCACTCGGAGTAGTTTTTTAACTTAGGCGAGGACGGGCTCGCGTCTAAGCCCCCAGTAGGAGAGATGCTCTCACTCGGCATAGTTTTTCAACTTAGGCGAGGACGGCTCACGGCTAGGCCTCCGAGTGGGAGGATGCTCTCACTCGGCGTGGTTTTTAACTTAATCGAGAACGGGCTCATGGCTAAGCCCCAGTGGGAGGATGCTTTCACTCGGAGTAGTTTTTAACTTAGGCGGCACGGGCTGGTGGCTAAGCCCGTGAGTGGGAGGATGCTCTCACTCGGGAAGTTTTTAACTTAGGGAGGACAGGCTTGTGGCTAAACCTGCAGTGGGAGGATGCTCTCACTCGGCATAGTTTTAACTTATGGGAGGGCGGGCTCGCGGCTATGCCTCGAGTGGGAGGATGTTCTCACTCGTCATAGTTTTTAACTTAGGCGAGGGCGGGCTCATGGCGATGCCCTCGAGTAGGTGGGATGCTCTCACTCGGAGTAGTTGCTTAACTTAGGCGAGGCGGGCTGGTGGTTAAGCCCACGAGTGGGAGGATGCTCTCACTCGGGGTAGTTTTTAACTTAGGCGAGGACAGGCTTCACGGCTAAGCCTTTGAGTGGGAGGATGCTCTCACTCAGCATTGTTTTTAAATTAGGCGAGGCGGGCTTGCGGCTATGCCTCAGTGGGAGGATGTTCTCACTCGGCGTGGTTTTTAACTTAGGCGAGGGCGGGCTCAAGGGCTAAGCCCCAGTGGGAGGGATGCACTCACTCGGGTGGTTTTTTTAAATTAGGTGAGGGCGGGCTCGGCTAAGACTCCGAGTCTGAGGATGCTCTCACTTGGAGTAGTTTTTAAGTTAGGCCAGGCGGGCTCGGGCTAAGCCCCCGAGAGTCGAGGATGCTTTCACTCGGAGTAGTTTTTAACTTAGGCGACGACGGGCTGGTGGCTAAGCCCCGAGTGGGAGGATGCTCTCACTCGGGGTAGTTTTTAACTTAGGCGAGCACGGTCTTCGTGGCTAAACCTCTGAGTGGGAGGATGCTCTCACTCGGCATAGTTTTTTAACTTAGGCGAGGGCGGGCTCGCGCTATGCCTCAGTGGGAGGGTGTTCTCACTCATCATAGTTTTTGGACTGATCGAGGGCGGGCTCATGGCTATGCCCCTAAGTGGGTGGGATTCTCTCACTCGGAGTAGTTTTTAACCCATGAGGCCGGGCTAGTGGTTAAGCCCCTGCGTGGGAGGGATCTTGAGGAGTTCGGACTAGGGGTGTCGGATAGCCGAACTATCATCTTGGCTGGACTCTGGACTATGAAGATACAAGATTGAAGACTTCGTCCGTGTCCGGATGGGACTTTCCTTGGCGTGGAAGGCAAGCTTGGCGTCTGGATATGTAGATCTCCTACCATTGTAACCGACTTTGTGTAACCCTAACCCTCTTGGTGCCTATATAAACCGGAGGGTTTTAGTCCATAGGGCGAACAACAATCATACCATAGGCTAGCTTCTGGGGTTTAGCCCTCTCATCTCGTGGTATATCTACTCTTTTACTACCCATATCATCAATATCAATCAAGCGGGAGTAGGGTTTTACCTCCATCGAGAGGGCCGAACACAGGTAAAAACATCGTGTCCCTTGTCTCCTGTTACCATCCGCGTGAGCGCACAGTTCAGGACCCCCTACCCGAGATCCGCCGGTTTTGACACTGACATTGGTGCTTTCATTGGGAGTTCCTCTGTGTCGTCATCTATAGGCCCGATGGCTCCTTCGATCATCAACAACGATGCAGTCTAGGGCGAGACTTTTCTCCCCAGACAGATCTTCGTATTCTGTGTCTTTGCACTGCGGGCCAATTCACTTGGCCATGTGGAGCAGGTTGAAAGCTACACCCCTGGCCATCAGGTCAGATTTGGAAGTTTGAACTACGGTGGCGACGCGGAGACTTGATCTTGACGGGTTCGATCCACACCAAGCAGCGCCGCCTTATCACGATGGGCATGATCTAGCTCTGCCGCCCAGCGGTGCCACAGGAGGCGCTGAAGTGTCCTCTGGCCCTTAGCTCGGGCCGATTGCGCCCGATCGAGGACGGGTGGCTGGACACCACCTCGGGGCTGCAATCTCTCTGGCGATTGAGCGAACACCAACCCTGTCCTTTGCAAGGCTCGTAACTCCAAGGTGCGGACTCCTCTCCGGACTCAGACCTTCAGCGCTCCTGTCCAATCGAATCCAGCTGGCGCCGATCATGGAGTTCACCGCCGAGACATCTTCGGCACTCGCCCTTTGGCGACATCCAGAATTCACTAAAGTCTCTCTCTCTCAGAGAGCCTGGCGGACTATGGTCGGGAAGGTTGGCATCTTGAGACGGACGAAGAAATTCAAAGCCCACCCACCACCCACTTCAGTAGCCCTTGTTGAAAGTTTAAGCGGCGTGCTCAATTTTGACTCCGAAGACATCGGCGGTATGGGCGGCGATGTAGGAGATAAGCATGAACCAACACCTATAAGGCACTGGACATCCACCTCATCTCACGATGTATACATGGTGGATACACCTAAAGGAAGCGACAACGAGGAACAACGGGACGCCACGAGGGATCATTCCCTCGAAAAGCAGTCAAAACGGCGACGTAAGTGCCGCTCAAGATCCCTCCTCGACAAAGACAGCAGCCATACAGACCCAGCCATAGAGCAGGGCGAACCGGTGGACGACAAACATGCTATCGAGCAGCCGTCCGAACAGGACGATATGGATAAACAATCTGTCCCCGGCGAAGATAACGATCAAGGCGATCTCACGCGGGACAAGTTGCGGAGCGAAGAACCTCCACAAAGGCTCATTGCCCTTTGCCGTAGCTGAAAAAGCGAAGCGGAAGCTCAAAACAGCGGAAGATCGCTCGAATCAGATGGAGCAAAGTACTCAACATCCTGACAAATCGTCGACGATCGCCGAACAAAGAGCTACCGGCGAAAACTACTACCAGAATTTGATGAGGACGCGACAAAGCAAGGACCAGCGCGGACTAAGAAACAGCCCAAAAAGCACGGCGATCAACGCCGGATTCAAAAGCTCACAAAGCGGGATCATAAAAACTGCCCTTAAGGACAATAGGGACGATCTATCTAACTTAAACAAAATCTTGGACAAGATATGCCAAATCCACAGTACTCCCGGGAAGCCTGCAAACCATACCCACAGAGATTGTTGGGTCTTCAAGCAGTCCGGAAAACTCAACGCCGAACACAAGGGGCTCGACACACCAGCGAGGGCGATGACAAACCCCACTATGCATCCCTCACACTTAAAATGCCGGTCCACGAGGCATCATCTCATAAAGGAAATATAGAGTGTTCCTCGAGCGCGGAAGATTGTGTGACTGCCTCGACAATGACACACTAAACCAGCTTCACTAATCCAAGCACCTTAACAGGTCGTTCAGACCCCGGACACAGTTAGATGAGTCCGGCGTAAACCTACAGGGGCTTACCAGCCGCACACCCCCGCACAAGGGGCTCCGCGCATATACAACAAGAGACAATAAAGCTCAATTTTATTCATTTTTTGAAACGCACTTTGTTTATTTAATATAACATACATTTTCGCACGATCTTTTCAACTAAGTTCCTCTCTTTTCAGATGAACACCGTCGACACCCGTCGAGATCTGGCACTGCGGAACCTGGCGCAGACGTGCGATGGGACCCGTTACAAGATTCTTTTCAGATTAAGACCCTGCATAAACCTTTTCTTTGTCTCTTGTTGATACATCCCCCCGGTTTCTTGCTATAACGAGGAAGAGGCTGGCATTTTGGCATGGGCCACTTCAAATTTTGCGCGTGCACGGACACGGGGGCTTATTACCAAGGCGTTGTTCAGCCCGTTTTCATCTGAACCGAATACCTTAGGGAGTGTTGGCGTCTCGAGTTAAACCTTATTTGCATCAAGTCGAATCATATCTTTGGTCAAATGTTGGGTTTGCCCGGCTCTTGTGTTTTGCTGCCTTATGTTCCGCTCTATCGGCTAGCGGCACCGGAAGAACTCTTGTGATTGTGCCCGGTTCGTCGGTGAGCACCTCGATGAAAGCCAAAACCGATGTCATGATATAGCGTGAGACTGGTCAACCACTCGATGACCGCTGGAATCTATAGGATTCCTTCGCATAAACGAAGGACCGTTTCGGTCGAGCACATCGTGCCCGAATTGGTGTGCGCGGTGCCCCTAGGGGCTATATAGTAGCCCCACCGCCAAACTCCTATGGCTAAGTGAAAGTGATAAAGCATTATAGTGCGGTTGCCTAGTTTGCTACGCTACCACCTCCTTTATAGGACCAAGGCGTTGGATCAAGTGTGAAAATCGCCTTTTGCAAACACCCCGCATTATATGCGTGGGGCTGAAACCAAACTGCCATCTTCGGGTTATATACACATATACATTAACAGCCTTACAGAGGTATTTTAATTCTTGAAGGCACAAGTATAAAAAGCTTTTATATTTCATCAAAACATTGTTTCACAATAATACATGTTATTGAACATAATATCCTTGAAACTGCGTCTCTATTAAGCAGCGCCTGCGAGAACTTCACGAAAATATTGCTCGGCAGTACTCGGCTTCCGTCCGAATCTGGGATGCAACATCGGTGGCCTTCATCTCGCCCGGTATGTCTTGACACGGGCAAGAGCCATCCGCGCACCTCTATGCATGCCGACCTCCTCATTGCATTGATATGCGGCCTGCACCAAGGAACTGCTGCACCAAGCCAAAATAACTCTTGGCTCGGGCCTCTTGACCACAAAGACTCACGACATACTTCATGGCAAGTCCGGATAACCTATTCAGCTCCGCCCATTCGCCAGCGATCGGTTAAGGGAAGTGGGCACTGGATTATGGGCTGCGACCAAAAACCTTTTCCATTTTGTGATCCTTTTGATCTCGGAAGTGTTGGCCGTGTCATGTCACTTGCCGCCAAGTCGAATAAGCATCCTCCACATTCCACAGCCGGTCCAACCGAGCATATTTAGGATCCATGAATTTCCTCCATAGCGAAAGGGCTTTCCAGCCGTGATATCTCGACTTTGACGCAGCTCCTCCTTCATAGCTCTCACCGCAGCGAGCATCCTTAGCCTTGGTAGTAGCCTTCTTGAGTCCTCTTGTACGCTCGATCTTATTTTTCAAGAAGCTGCAGCGGTCAGTAGCATTCTTCAACTCCACGGCCATCTCAGCCATTTCCTTCTTGCTTCGGCAGTGAGCAGCCTGTTCGGCTTTTAGCTCTTCGGCCGCCTTAAAGGCAGCCGCGTCACTCTTTCTGGCCTGCTCCTTGGCTCAGGCGAGCTGCGCCCGAAGGCTCTCCATGGCAGCGGCACCATCTGCATCAAGCATACATGTTGTAAGGCACGGGCATCAAGCTCCCTTACCAGGTGTCCGGGGAGAAATCACATACCTTGTGTCTCGTCCAGCCGCTTATTGACAAGCGCGATGTCGGCACCGCCACGTCAAGTTGCCGCTTTAGTTCGGCAAATCCATCGATCCGGCTAGCCACGGACACTTTGCCACCTACATAGGAAGGCGACATGTTATACCTGGATTATGATCCTCGGCGCTGTCATTTTGACAACACACCGTGTCTCGGGGCTACTATCTCCACAGCCGCATTTTATATGCGGAATTGTCAAAAGTACATCATTTTGCGTACCTCAAAACCTGTCAGTAAACTTCTGACGGCTCCGTGCAATCTGCTCTCAGCGGATGAAATCCTTTCAATCACCGTACCCATTAAAGCACGGTGATCTTCTGAGATAGACGCTCGCCAGAGCAGATCCTTCAGCTCCTCCGACTGTACACCAGGTGGTGCCGGACTCGTCCGATGGCCTTTTTCGAAGGCCGGACACGGAGGGCTTTGAGGGGAAATATGACTGCCTTCGGGCCCCGCCTGACTCGGAGAAACCCACTGTGATGACACCTCGTGGTCGCCTGACTCGCACGACGGTATGGCAGGGGGAGGCGTTTCACTCTCTATCATCTCCAGACGAAGATCCCCCGAAGATGAGCTCTGCTGAGAATGGCTGAGATCCGAACTACAAGGTAAAACTTCGGTTATCTTCATCAGGAATATGGCAGGGATATCCTTCATTTTAATAAAAACTCCCCTTTTTACTTACGACTCGGTGGAGGCTGATCCTTGGGGGCATAATGCGGCGAGGCACCTCTCGGCAGAGGACCCTCCGGCGAAGATTTCTTCCCGCTTTGAGACCATGGTCTCCGGGTCTTGAGGCAGTCCTCTTCTTCCCATGGATGGAGGATTCTCGATCCCTCCTTTCTGGTAACCTCCTTCTCGAGCGGTGGCTTCTTTGTTCCCCTTCACCTTCTTCCGAAGGTGCAACCTCCGACATCTGGTTAACACGGGGTCGGCGTGGTCTCGGGAGAGGCTGGACACGATTAACTATGCTTTAGCTATCCACTCTGTTCGAGGACAACCCTTACGAGGCAAATTCATGATAAATATGGGATAAGCGTGTCGGGTATCTGACTACTTACTTGGCGTCCGGGCGATTGCAGCTCGAGACCTGCGTCCTCGGTCAAGTCGACACCTCGCTTGTGATCCAAAGAAAACATACATCTCCATGGGCTTTGCACCCATAAAATGTTGGAGGCTCGTGGTCCCTCAGGTTAAATTCCCACAGGCGGAGGCGGCGTCTGCGAGGCGAGGATCGCGATGAATCAGCATGACCTGCGCTACTCGACTAGAGTGATCTCTCTCTAGGATCTTGAATGCGGCCCTCTGCAGAGGGCACGTCCTTGGGCGGCCCCAGTCAAGTCCTTTATTGACCCATGGCGCCAGCCCGCGATGGAGGACCCGGCGAAAGGCAGGTGGCGCCACCCATTTGGTGCCCACAGGAGCTGTGATATAAAACCCTCCTGTTGCCATAAGCTGAGCTCCTCTTGAAAAGAGCCCTCGGGCCACGGAGCATCATCATTCTTGCTTATAACAGCCCCTCCACACTCTACTGTTGCCCCTTGATCATCTTGGCTCCACTTTGAAGGTCTTGATCCACAATCCAAGTGAGGGGTATCTGGAGGAAGGCCGCACACACGACAATGGGCGATGAGATGTGGAGGATGGACTCGGATCCAAGTCGTGAAATTCCAACCCATAGTAAAACATGAGCCCCCTCACGAAGGGGTCCGTTGAAAGCTTAGCCCCGAAGGAAGTGAGGCGAACACCACGCTTTCACCAGGCTTGGGAGTGGGAATAACCTGCCCTTGGGCAGGCAGCCTATCTGAAATTTCGCGATTAAATACAGCATCTCTTAGCTTTAGCGTCTTCTTCCATAACGGAGGAAGGCATCCACCAGCCTGCAGGTCGGGCGGACATCATCGAAGGTCCGGCGCTGTGTGCAGAGCTTTGGGTGTTGGAACTCGGCGGGCGGATTCGATTGAGATTGAAAGAAAGGAATGGAGCCTTGGTCTCTTTATAAAGAGGTTGAATACCAAGAGCCTTCCGGTGACCGTTCGGGGCCGCCTTCAATAGAGGAGATGTGCCAGCGGACACGACTAGGTTACTGCGCTTTGTATTAATGAGAATCCCGAAATAAGGGACGATCTACGCTTTGACAAGGCGTGCCAAGAAACCGCCTCGCTAAACGCTACTGAGGTGGGACGATAAAAGCGATTGAATAAAGGCTTGGCGTCTTTGTGATGTCACGCCACGGAATCGTCGGCAGATTGAATTTGTGTAAATATTATTCTCTCTCTTGTGGTATGTGGAACTTGTTTTGCGAGCTGGACACTATCCTTGTGTTCAAAATCTTCTATGAAGTATTGAAGGAGGAACCCGCCTTGCAATGCGAAGACAATATCGCGCGGACTCGTCATCATTGAAGCCTGGTTCGAGGGCTCTTGAGGGTGTCCGGACTAGGGGTGTCGAGATAGCGAACTATCATCTTGGCGGACTCTGTACTATGAAGATACAAGATTGAAGACTTTGTCCGTGTCCGGATGGGACTTTCCTTAGTGTGGAAGGCAAGCTTGGCGATACGGATATGTAGATCTCCTACCATTGTAACCGACTACTGTGTAACCCTAACCCTCTTGGTGCCTATATAAACCGGAGGTTTTTAGTCCATAGGACGAACAACAATCATACCATAGGCTAGCTTCTAGGGTTTAGCCTCTCGATCTCATTTTAGATCTACTCTTGTACTACCCATATCATCAATATCAATCAAGCAGGGGTAGGGTTTTACCTCCATCGAGAGGGCCCAACACAGGTAAAAACATCGTGTCCCTTGTCTCCTGTTACCATCCGTCTAGATGCACAGTTGGGACCCCCTACCGAGATCCGTCGGTCTTGACACCGACAGATGCTCTCACTCGGGGTAGTTTTTTAACTAAAGCGAAGACGGGCTCATGACAAAGCCTCCGAGTGTGAGGATGCTCTCACTCGGTGTAGTTTTTAACTTAGGCAGGGCGGGCTCATGGCTAAGCTGCAGTGGGAGGATGCTCTCACTCAGCGTAGTGTTTTAACTTGGGCGAGGGCGGGCTCGCGGCTAAGCCTGAGTGGGAGGATGCTCTCACTCAAGTAGGTTTTAACTTAGGCGAGGCGGGCTCACATCTAAGCCCCTGAGTGGGAGGATGCTCATACTCGGCATAGTTTTTAACTTAGGCGAGGCGGGCTCACGGCTAAGCCTCCGAGTGGAAGGATGCCCTCACTTGGCATAGTTTTTAACAATCGAGAACGGGCTCATGGCGAAGCCCCCGAGTAGGAGGATGCTCTCACTCGGAGTAGTTTTTAACTTAGGCGACGACGGGCTGGTGGCTAAGCCCTTGAGTGGGAGGATGCTTTCACTCGGAGTAGTGTTTTAACTTAGGCGAGGCGGGCTCATGGCTAAGCCTCCAGTGGGAGGATACTCTCACATGGAGTGGTTTTTAACCCGGCGAGGGCGGGCTCACGGCTAAGCCTCGAGTCGAGGATGCTCTCACTTGGAGTAGTTTTTTAACTTAGGCGAGGACGGGCTCGCAGCAAATCTTCCATGTGGGAGGGATGATCTTACTCAGCGTAGTTTTTAAACTTATGCGAGGACGGGCTCGCGTCTAAGCCTCTGAGTGGGAGGGATGCTCCCACTCATCGTAGTATTTTAACTTAGGCGAGGACAGGCTCGCTGCTATGCCCCGAGTGGGTGGGATGCTCTCACTCGGAGTAATGTTTTAACTTAGGCTAGCTCGGGCTCGCGGCTAAGCTTCCGATTTGGAGGAATGCTCTCACTCGGAGTAGTTTTTTAACTTAGGCGAGGACGGGCTCGCGTCTAAGCCCCTTAGTGGGAGGGATGCTCTCACTCGGCATAGTTTTTTAGGTTAGGCGAGGACGGGCTCACGGCATAGTTTTTTAACTTAAATCGAGAACTGGCTCGCGGCTAAGCCCACGAGTTGGAGCGATGCTTTCACTCGGAGTAGTTTTTTAACTTAGGCGATGACGGGCTAGTGGCTAAGCCCCTGAGTGGGAGGGATGCTCTCACTGGGGGTAGTTTTTTAACTTAGGCGGGGATAGGCTTCGCGGCTAAACCTCTGAGTGGGAGGGATGCTCTCACTCGGCATAGTTTTTTAACTTAGGCGAGGACGGGCTCACGCCTATGCCTCTGAGTGGAAGGGATGTTCTCACTCGGTGTAGTTTTTTTAACTTAGGCGAGGACGGGCTCGTGGTTAAGCCCCCGAGTGGGAGGGATGCTATCACTCGGATTAGTTATTTCACTTAGGCGAAGACGGGCTCGCGGCAAAGCATCCGAGTGGGAGGGATGCTCTCACTCGGCGTAGTTTTTTATCTTAGGCAAGGATGGGCTCGCGGTTAAGCCTGTGAGTGGGAGGGATGCTCTCACTCGGTGTAGTTTTTTAACTTGGGTGAGGATGGTCTCGCGGCTAAGCCCTTGAGTGGGTGGGATGTCTCACTCGGAGTAGTTTTTTAACTTAGGCGAGGACGGGCTCGCGTCTAAGCCCCTGAGTGGGAGGGATGCTCTCACTCGGCATAGTTTTTTAACTTAGGCGAGGACGGGCTCACGGCTAAGCCTCCGAGTGGGAGGGATGCTCTCACTCGGCGTAGTTTTCTAACTTAATCGAGAACGGGCTCACGGCCAAGCCCCCGAGTGGGAGGGATGCTCTCACTCGGAGTAGTTTTTTAACTTAGGCGACGACGGGCTAGTGGCTAAGCCCCTGAGTGGGAGGGATGCTCTCACTCGGGGTAGTTTTTTTAACTTAGGCGAGGACAGGCTTCGCGGCTAAACCTCTGAGTGGGAGGGATGCTCTCACTCGGCATAATTTTTTAACTTAGGCAAGGACGGGCTCGCGGCTATGCCTCGGAGTGGGAGGGATGTTCTCACTCGGCGTAGTCTTTTAACTTAGGCGAGGATGGGCTTGTGGCTATGCCCCCGAGTGGGAGGGATGCTCTCAGTCATACTAGTTATTTAACTTAGGCGAAGACGGGCTCGTGGAAAAGCCTCCGAGTGGGAGGGATGCTCTCACTCGGCGTAGTTTTTTAACTTAGGCAAGGACGGGCTCGCGGCTAAGCCTGCGAGTGGGAATGATGCTCTCACTCGGTGTAGTTTTTTAACTTGGGCGAGGACGGGCTCGTGGCTAAGCCCCTGAGTGGGAGGGATACTCTCACTCGGAGTAGTTTTCTAACTTAGGCGAGGACGGGCAAGTGGCTAAGCCCCTGAGTGGGAGGGATGCTCTCACTCGGCCTAGTTTTTTAACTTAGGCGAGAACGGGCTCACGGCTAAGCCTCCGAGTGGGAGGGATGCTCTCACTCGTCGTAGTTTTTTAACTTAATCGAGAACGGGGGCTCGTGCCTAAGCCCCTGAGTGAGAGGGATGCTCTCACTCGGAGTAGTTTTCTAACTTAGGCGACGACGGGCAAGTGGCTAAGCCCCTGAGTGGGAGGGATGCTCTCACTCGGGGTAGTTTTTTAACTTAGGCGAGGACAAGATTCGCGGCTAAACCTCTGAGTGGGAGGGATAATCTCACTCGGCATAGTTTTTTTAACTTAGGCAAGGACGGGCTCGCGACTATGCCTCAGAGTGGGAGGGATGTTCTCACTCGGCGTAGTCTTTTAACTTAGGCGAGGACGGGCTCGTGGCTATGCCCCCGAGTGGGAGGGATGCTCTCACTCATATTAGTTATTTAACTTAGGCGAAGACGGGCTCACGGCAAAGCCACCGAGTGGGAGGGATGCTCTCACTCGGCGTAGTTTTTTAACTTAGGCAAGGACGGGCTCGCGGCTAAGCCTGCGAGTGGGAGGGATGCTCTCACTCGGCGTAGTTTTTTAACTTAAGCTAGAACGGGCTCGCGGCTAAGCCCACGAGTGGGAGAGATGCTCTCACTCGGAGTAGTTTTTTAACTTAGGCGAGGACGGGCTAGTGTTTAAGCCCCTAAGTGGGAGGGATGCTCTCACTAGGGGTAGTTTTTTAACTTAGGCGAGGACAGGCTTCACGGGTAAGCCTCTGAGTGGGAGGGATGCTCTCACTCAGCATAGTTTTTAACTTAGGAGAGGACGGGCTCGCGCCTATGCCTCAGAGTGGGAGGGATGTTCTCACTCGGCGTAGTTTTTTTAACTTAGGCGATGATGGGGTCGTGGCTAAGTCTCCGAGTGCGAGGGATGCTCTCACTTGGAGTAGTTTTTTGACTTAGGCGTGGACGGGCTCGCGGCTAAGCCTCCGAGTAGGAGGGATTCTCTTACTCAGTGTAGTTTTTAAACTTATGCGAGGACGGGCTCACGGCTAAGCCTCTGAGTGGGAGGGATGCTCTCACTCGTCATAGTTTTTTAACTTAGGCGAGGACGGGCTCGCGGCTATGCCCCCGAGTGGGTGGGATGCTCTCACTCGGAGTAGTGTTTTAACTTAGGCGAGGTCGGGCTCACGGATAAGCTTCCGAGTGGGAGGGATGCTCTCATTCGGAGTAGTTTTTTCACTTAGGCAAGGACGGGCTCGCGTCTAAGCCCCTGAGTGGGAGGGATGCTCTCACTCGGCATAGTTTTTTAACTCAGGCAAGGACGGGCTCGCGGCTAAACCTCCGAGTGGGAGGGATGCTCTCACTCGGCGTAGTTTTTTACCTTAAGCGAGAATGGGCTCACAGCTAAGCCCCGAGTGGGAGGGATGCTCTCACTCGGAGTAGTTTTTTAACTTAGGCGAGGACAGGCTTCATGGCTAAGCCTCTGAGTGGGAGGGATGCTCTCACTCGGGATAGTTTTTAACATAGGCGGGGACGGGCTCGCTGCTATGCCTCAGAGTGGGAGGGATGTTCTCACTCGGCGTAGTTTTTTAACTTAGGCCACGACGGGCTAGTGGCTAAGCCCCTGAGTGGGAGGGATGCTCTCACTCAGGGTAGTTTTTTTCACTTTGGCGAAGACGGGCTCGCTGCAAAGCCTCCGAGTGGGAGGGATGCTCTCACTCGGTGTAGTTTCTTAACTTAGGCAACGACGGGCTTGCGGCTAAGCCTGCGAGTGGGAGGGATGCTCTCACTCGGCGTAGTTTTTTACTTAAGCGAGAACGGGCTCGCAGCTAAGCCCCCGAGTGGGAGGGATGCTCTCACTCGGAGTAGTTTTTTAACTTACGCGAGGACGGGCTAGTGATTAAGCCCCTGAGTGGGAGGGATGCTCTCACTCGGGGTAGTTTTTTAACTTAGCCGAGGATAGTCTTCACGGCTGAGCCTCTGAGTGGGAGGGATGCTCTCACTCGGTATAGTTTTTAACTTAGGCGAGGACGGGCTCGCGACTATGCCTCAGAGTGGGAGGGATATTCTCACTCAGCATAGTTTTTTTAACTTCGGCGAGGACGGGCTCTCGGCTAAGCCCCCGAGTGAGAGGGATGCTCTCACTCGAAGTAGTTTCTTAACTTAGGCGAGGACGGGCTCGCGGCTTAGCCTCCGATTGGGAGGTATGCTCTCACACGGAGTGTTTTTTCTAACTTAGGCGAGGACGAGCTCGCGGCTATGCCTCCAAGTGCGAGGGATGCTCTCACGAGTAGTTTTTTAACTTAGGTGAGGACGGGCTCGCGGCTAAGCCTCCAAGTGGGAGGGATGCTCTTACTCAGCGTAATTTTTAAACTTATGGGAGGACGGGCTCGCGGCTAAGCCTTTGAGTGTAAGGGATGCTCTCACTCATCATAGTTTTTTAACGAAGGCGAGGACGGTCTCGCTGATATGCCCCCGAGTGGGTGGGTTGCTCTTACACGGAGTAGTGTTTTAACTTAGGCGAGCTCGGGCTCGCGGCTAAGCTTCCGAGAGGAATGCTCTCACTCGGAGTAGTTTTCTTAACTTTGGCGAGGACGGGCTCGCGTCTAAGCCCCTGAGTGGGAGGGATGCTCTCACTCGGCATAGTTTTTTAACTTAGGCGAGGACGGGCTCACAGCTAAGCCTCCAGTGGGAGGATGCTCTCACTCGGCGTGGTTTTTAACTTAGGCGAGCAGGCTCATGGCAAAGCCTCCGAGTGGGAGGGATGCTCTCACTCGGTGTAGTTTTTTTAACTAAGGCAACGACGGGCTCGCGGCTAAGCCTGCGAGTGGGTGGGATGCTCTCACTCGGCGTAGTTTTTTAACTTAGGCAAGGATGGGCTCGCGGCTAAGCCTGCGAGTGGGAGGGATGCTCTCACTCGGCGTAGTTTTTTAACTTAAGCTAAAACGGGCTCGCGGCTAAGCCCACGAGTGGGAGAGATGCACTCACTCAGAGTAGTTTTTTAACTTAGGCGAGGACGGGCTAGTGTTTAAGCCCCTAAGTGGGAGGGATGCTCTCACTAGGGGTAGTTTTTTAACTTAGGCGAGGACAGGCTTCACGGGTAAGCCTCTGAGTGGGAGGGATGCTCTCACTCAGCATAGTTTTTAACTTAGGAGAGGACGGGCTCGCGGCTATGCCTCAGAGTGGGAGGGAAGTTCTCACTCGGCGTAGTTTTTTTAACTTAGGCGATGACGGGGTCGTGGCTATGTCTCCGAGTGCGAGGGATGCTCTCACTTGGAGTAGTTTTTTGACTTAGGCGTGGACGGGCTCGCGGCTAAGCCTCCGAGTAGGAGGGATGCTCTTACTCAGTGTAGTTTTTAAACTTATGCGAGGGCGGGCTCACGGCTAAGCCTCACGAGTGGGAGGATGCTCTCACTCGTCATAGTTTTTAACTTAGGCGGGGCGGGCTCATGGCTATGCCCCAGTGGGTGGGATGCTCTCACTCGGAGTAGTGTTTTAACTTAGGTGAGGTCGGGCTCACGGATAAGCTTCAGTGGGAGGATGCTCTCATTGGAGTAGTTTTTCACTTAGGCAGGGCGGGCTCGCGTCTAAGCCCCCGAGTGGGAGGATGCTCTCACTCGGCATAGTTTTTAACTCGAGGCAGGGCGGGCTCGGGCTAAACCTCCGAGTGGGAGGGATGCTCTCACTCGGCGTAGTTTTTTACCTTAAGCGAGAATGGGCTCACAGCTAAGCCCCGAGTGGGAGGGATGCTCTCACTCGGAGTAGTTTTTTAACTTAGGCGAGGACAGGCTTCAGGGCTAAGCCTCTGAGTGGGAGGGATGCTCTCACTCGGGATAGTTTTTAACTTAGGCGGGGACGGGCTCGCTGCTATGCCTCAGAGTGGGAGGGATGTTCTCACTCGGCGTAGTTTTTTAACTTAGGCCACGACGGGCTAGTGGCTAAGCCCCTGAGTGGGAGGGATGCTCTCACTCAGGGTAGTTTTTTTAACTTTGGCGAAGACGGGCTCGCTGCAAAGCCTCCGAGTGGGAGGGATGCTCTCACTCGGTGTAGTTTCTTAACCCGGCAGCAGCGGGCTCAAGGCTAAGCCTGCAGTGGGAGGATGCTCTCACTCGGCGTAGTTTTTACTTAGCGAGCGGGCTGCAGCTAAGCCCCAGTGGGAGGATGCTCTCACTCGGAGTAGTTTTTAACTTAGGCGAGGCGGGCTGGTGATTAAGCCCCGTGGGAGGATGCTCTCACTCGGGGTGGTTTTTTAACTTAGCCGAGGATAGTCTTCACGGCTGAGCCTCTGAGTGGGAGGGATGCTCTCACTCGGTATAGTTTTTAACTTAGGCGAGGAAGGGCTCGCGACTATGCCTCAGAGTGGGAGGGATATTCTCACTCAGCATAGTTTTTTTAACTTCGGCGAGGACGGGCTCTCGGCTAAGCCCCCGAGTGGGAGGGATGCTCTCACTCGAAGTAGTTTCTTAACTTAGGCGAGGACGGGCTCGCGGCTTAGCCTCCGATTGGGAGGGATGCTCTCACACGGAGTGTTTTTTCTAACTTAGGCGAGGACGAGCTCGCGTCTAAGCCTCCGAGTGCGAGGGATGCTCTCACGAGTAGTTTTTTAACTTAGGTGAGGACGGGTTCGCGGCTAAGCCTCCAAGTGGGAGGGATGCTCTTACTCAGCGTAATTTTTAAACTTATGGGAGGACGGGCTCGCGGCTAAGCCTTTGAGTGGGAGGGATGCTCTCACTCATCATAGTTTTTTAACGTAGGCGAGGACGGTCTCGCTGATATGCCCCCGAGTGGGTGGGATGCTCTTACACGGAGTAGTGTTTTAACTTAGGCGAGCTCGGGCTCGCGGCTAAGCTTCCGATTCGGAGGAATGCTCTCACTCGGAGTAGTTTTTTTAACTTAGGCGAGGACGGGCTCGCGTCTAAGCCCCTGAGTGGGAGGGATGCTCTCACTCGGCATAGTTTTTTAACTTATGCGAGGACGGGCTCACGGCTAAGCCTCCGAGTGGGAGGGATGCTCTCACTCGGCGTAGTTTTTTAACTTAGGCAAAAACGGGCTCGCGGCAAAGCCTCCGAGTGGGAGGGATGCTCTCACACGGTGTAGTTTTTTTAACTAAGGCAATGAAGGGCTCGTGGCTAAGCCTGCGAGTGGGTGGGATGCTCTCACTCGGCGTAGTTTTTTACTTAAGCGAGAACGGGCTCGCGGCTAAGCCCCCGAGTGGGAGGGATGCTCTCACTCGGAGTAGTTTTTTAACTTAGGGGAGGGCGGGCTGGTGATTAAGCCCCGAGTGGGAGGATGCTCTCACTCGGGGTAGTTTTTTAACTTAGGCGAGGACAGTCTTCACGGCTAAGCCTCTGAGTGGGAGGGATGCTCTCACTCGGTATAGTTTTAACTTAGGCGAGGCGGGCTCATGACTATGCCTCAGAGTGGGAGGATATTCTCACTCGAGTAGTTTTTAACTTAGGCGAGGCGGGCTCATGGCGAAGCCCCGAGTGGGAGGATATTCTCACTCAGCGTAGTTTTTAACATAGGCGAGGCGGGCTCATGGCCGAAGCCCCGAGTGGGAGGATGCTCTCACTCAAGTAGTTTTTAACTTAGGCGAGGGCGGGCTTGCGGCTTAGCCTCACGAGTGGGAGGATGCTCTCACACGGAGTGTTTTAACTTAGGCGAGGCAGGCTCGCGGCTAAGCCTCCGAGTCGAGGATGCTCTCACTTGGAGTAGTTTTTAACTTAGGTGAGGGCGGGCTCGCGGCTAAGCCTCCAAGTGGGAGGGATGCTCTTACTCAGCGTACTTTTCAAACTTATGCGAGGACGGGCTCGCGGCTAAGCCTCTGAGCGGGAGGGATGCTCTCACTCATCGTTGTTTTTTAACATAGGCGAGGATGGTCTAACTGATATGCCCCCGAGTGGGTGGGATGCTCTTACTCGGAGTAGTGTTTTAACTTAGGCGAGCTCGGGCTCGCGGCTATGCTTCCGATTCGGAGGAATGCTCTCACTCGGAGTAGTTTTTTAACTTAGGCGAGGACGGGCTCGCGTCTAAGCCCCTGAGTGGGAGGGATGCTCTCACTCGGCATAGCTTTTTAACTTAGGCGAGGACGGGCTCACAGCTAAGCCTCCGAGTGGGAGGGATGCTCTCACTCGGCGTAGTTTTTTAACTTAATCGAGAAGGGGCTCGCAGCTAAGCCCCCGAGTGGGTGGGATGCTCTCACTCGGAGTAGTTTTTTAACTTAGGCGAGGACGGGCTAGTGATTAAGCCCCTGAGTGGGAGGGATACTCTCACTCGGCGTAGTTTTTTACCTTAAGCGAGAATGGGCTCACAGCTAAGCCCCGAGTGGGAGGGATGCTCTCACTCGGAGTAGTTTTTTAACTTAGGCGAGGACAGGCTTCATGGCTAAGCCTCTGAGTGGGAGGGATGCTCTCACTCGGAATAGTTTTTAACTTAGGCGGGGACGGGCTCGCTGCTATGCCACAGAGTGGGAGGATGTTCTCACAGCGTGGTTTTTAACAGGCCACGACGGGCTGGTGGCTAAGCCCACGAGTGGGAGGATCTTTGAGGAACCTGGACTAGGGGTGTCCCACAGCCGGACTATCAATATCCGCGGACTCCCGGACTACGAAGGTAGAAGATTGAAGACTCGGCTCGTGTCCGGAAGGTACTTTCATTGGCGTGGAAGGCAAGCTTGCAATCTGGATATGTAGATCTCCTACCATTGTAACCGACTCTGTGTAACCCTAGCCTCTCCGGTGTCTATATACACGGAGGGCCTTAATCCGTGGGGCGAACATACATCTCAACAATCATACCATAGGCTAGCGTCTAGGGTTTAGCCTCCTTGATCTCGTGGTAGATCTACTCTTGTACTACCCATATCATCAATATTAATCAAGCGGGGCGTGGGGTTTTACCTCCACCGAGAGGGCCGAACACAGGTAAAAACATTGTGTCCCTCGTCTCTTGTTACCATCCGCCTAGACGCGCACAGTTCGGGACCCCCTACCGAGATCCGCGGTTTGACACCGACATTGGTGCTTTCATTGAGAGTTCCTCTGTGTCATCGCTGATAGGCTCGATGGCATCTTCAACCATCAACGCTGTCCTGGGTGAGACCTTTCTCCCCAGACAGATGTGGGGACCCCGACTCATAAGTCGTGTTCACGAATGCTGCGTGTCTGATGATCCCGAGATCAATGCTCACTTGAACACCGAAGTTGAATAACAAGAGGCTTGCATCCATACATACCGTATTACACAAGTAGGACCATTATGGTCAAGTCTTGAGTATAACATCGCGGAAATCTTCAGCGATAACTTGGACCCATGCCATCTGCCTTAACCCTCGGGCATTACATTGAGGAAGCGTCCTAGCTTCGCATGCCCGTCACGAAGTGTTCTTCATCATATCTGGTTCTTTCATGCAGGTCAATGAAATAACCAAGTAAGCTCAATGAGTACTTTGAATGTACTACTTAAGCAACCCATGTTTTGGTTCAAGATACAACAATGCATGATATAGGTAAATTTTTGCGAAAAGCTAGTTTTGAGTGCAATGACATGTTCAACTCCTATAAAGCATGCATCAAGAGGGTTCAAGTAACCATGAGTACTGGTCACAGATATCAACATAAATAGAATGGGCACCAACCCATTTATCATAAGCAGTGGGCACCAACCCATCTCATTAGTGTCAAGTCCTTTGACTTGACCCAAGTCATTCCATCATCACACACTCTAGGTTGAAAACTCGGACATAGTTTAAGCAGCACCGCCCAACCGTCCTTGACCGTGGACATGGCTATTGAATAGTTTTACACTCTGCGGAGGTTGCACACTTTACCCACTAGATCAGGGAACTTCCGTGTCATCCACGACCAGCGGTACCTCAAGTACCGGGGTAAGCACCGATCACTACCTTTCCCTAGGCGACACTAACATGGAGTCCACTCGATTAGCGATAACCCCGTGCCCAACATTTCACATAACATTTTAGTGGAGCCTTGCTCCCATATTCATCACATACCAGCAGCGCACGGGTACCAGCGGTGTGTCCGGTGCCCCATAAAGATGGTCATGGCCGCCCTACAGCACGACCCGTCCCAAGAGAGCACCAACTCTCCCCGTCACTAATGTCACGGGCTCCAAGCTAGTATCCGACTAGGTACTCAATAATGCCCTTTCCCATATAAGGGTAGAGTGGTCGCGCATGTAGGGTTGGGACAGTCATCAAATCTTAAATCTAATCCGTTTTCGAAAACATCACACACTTGCCTCGGTACACCACTTCGTCATCAAGTGGTTACCTTTCTCATCATCTCCCTCGGGCATAAATGGCACCCGATGGGGTTTTCGAAAGTTGTTTGAAAATATTTTGCCCCCATCACCATGCATATCCCCTTCCCTTTTGCATAGCACTACTTAGCATCCTATCTACTCCCACCGGCATAACCCTCATAAGGCGGTAGGGCCATACACAATGCAAGTATCAGCGAGGAAATGGCGAGGCAACCAACCCGTGGTTCACCATCTCATCATGATTCGATGCAACAATAATGAAGAGCTATAAATGACATGCATATAAAGGGTTTCATAGTCATGGTCAAAGGGCTGCTTGCTGTTGTAATGAAGTCTTGAGGTCTTCATATATCTACGGTCCAACTCCGAGCATTCCGTCTACTTAGTCAACTATAAATGAAAGCAACCATAATAAGCAACACAATAAGGCAGGAAATAAAAGTGCTCTAAAAATATGAGTTGGACTTTTACGGGATACCTCTGGTCATATGAGGGATGACCAAAGTGGTTTCATTAGGATTGGATAAGTGGATATCTCTGAACATTTTGATATGATGGAGTCAAGAGGTTTATGGATTTGCAAGAAGTGTACAGAGATATATTTTTTGGAAAATGGGCAAAGATACCCTTTTAACAAAGGATGATTTTAGAAGCATTTAGGATTTGGTTTCCTTTGGATTTGGAGTTCAAATGAATATACTATGGATTTGCAAAGTTGGCTATACATGAAGAAATAGACCACTATTTGAGATGATCTGAAAGTATTAGTAAAAATGTTCAAAAACTAAGTTTTGAACTTATAGACATCTAGGAGTTTGAATCATGGCATTTGGATCAAAAATGGGCTCTCTGTGATTTCCTAAAGTTTATCATAGAAATGGAAAAACAAGGTTTGATAAATGTTTGTGAAGAAAAGTTCTGGAAAAATGTGCAAGTTGCACCATGAGATAGATCATGATTTTATGAGCTACTAGAAATTTGAATCATCAAATTTGGAGATAATATGAATATTTTATGGACCTTACAATATTTACGGAAAAGAATAAGAAGAGGAAAGAATCAACCTTATGGCGCCAAGCCTTGGGCGAAGCCCGGCTAAACAGCATATACAGGCTCGGCCCGTGGCTCAGCTCTTGTGAGGAAGGGTGGCCTTGAAGGCGCCCACGGAGGGCGCCAACCAGCGGGGCAAGCGGATCGGCTAGGAGCCGTCTCCACTTAACCCGGCAGGTGGGGCGGCTCGGTCGCCTCGGCCGGCGGGCGGGCCCCTGCCGGTGGCGGGTGGTCGTCCGCTACCTCGCGCTGAGGAGAGGAGGCAGGGAGAGCGCACGCCGCGAGGCACGGCGCCCGTCCCGGCGGCTCGGTCACTGCGATGGTGCCAGCCTGCCGGACGACTCGGCGCAGCGTCGATCCGCCATGTGCCGCTTTTCGCGGAGCTCGGGATATCACGAATCTTGGCGGCGGCGGCGGCGATCCTTTGGCTGTGGAGGGATAGGGGCGGGGAGAGAGAGAGGGCGATCGAGAAGGACTAGGGAGGGAGAGAGTGAATGGAGATGAGGAGAGACCGGGGAGACCCTATAAGGCGAGGCCATGGTGCACGTGAGCCAAGCTCACGGGTGCCCGCGAAGTCGCGATGGTGGTCGAGGAGGCTCTGGATGGTCGATGGCGCTCGTGGAGTTCGTCCCAGGCGAGGAGGTGAGAGGGGAGGCGGGCGATGCGAGGCGGGCCAGCCAGCGTGGCGAGAAGTGGCCGAGTCGGGCGGTGCTCGGGCATGCCACAGCGGGCTCGAGAGGAGGGCCCGGCCTCGTGCCGTGTCACGCCGCCGAGGCGACCTCGGGGACACGTTCGGCGCCCAAGGTCGGCGGGAGCATCGGGCGGAAGGCGGCTATAGTGCCTGGTGCCTTGTGGCGCTCGAGTAGCGCCATGGCATGCCATGGCATTAAGAAAGGGGAGTGGCGCGGCCACTTGTGTCGATAGTGCGGGAGGCATTAGGATAGCAGGGGAAGCCTTGGATGCCTTGTGGAACCAATGGAGTGAGGAGGAGGTGAGAAGAGAGAAAAGGAGCTGTCGAGAGAGGAGAGAGAGATTTTCCCTCAATAAGTGAGCTGTGGTCTTGCCATTGCTACTAGAGGTGAAAGGGGGCTAGGAGGAGCTGTGGTAAAAATTAGAGCTCACCAAGAATAGTGGAAGGGGTCAAAATAGTGGTTTTGGAAAAATGGTAGAAGGTGTTTGATGCAAGTTTGGGCAAGCAAATTAATTCCACTTGCCATGAGAATTAACAGGATGGAATGACACTTAGAAATAGGGTGTGCCACCAAATTTGAGCTTATTTGGACAAAGTAGCCAATGTAACTTTGGTAAACCCTAGAAATCAGCAGAAATGGATTTGCCAATATTTAGTCATGCAAATCAATTCTCCATGATGCACCACTTGGTGTAGGGTCATCATTTGAGGATTTGAACATGTCCACAAAAATTCAGATCAAAAGGACACACTTGGCAATGTAGAGTTGTGCAAATTTGGTTATGGACGGGGAAGGGTTTTGGGGCACTTTGATCAATATAACTTGTTCTCCAACTTGGGCCATTTGGTCTAGATTAATTATTAGACCATTTGAGCATGTTCACAAGACTTGAGAGCATTTGGACATGTTTGGCAATGTAAAGTTGCTCAAACTTCAAAATGGGCAGGAAAAGGTTTTGAGGGATTTGATGATGTTATCTTGTTCTCCAAGACATGAGACTTGGCAAGATCACCAAATATGTCATATGTGACATGATAGAATTTCCTTGGAATTTTTGGGAAATATTTCCTTTGTAAATATTTCAAAATCTTGAAATATCCAGAAAGGGTTTTTGAGGGATTTGACCAATATTTTGAACATGACCATGTGTTAAAACTCTTATATATGGACAATATATGTCCTATGAGTTTCCCTAAATTTTGCCAAATATTTTTGAAGCAAACAAATAATTTTTCCCTATTAAAGACCATTTCTGGCCTTGATAAAAGCTTTTAAATAAAATAGGAAAACAACTTTTAAAATTATATTTTTGTGGTTTACGGGTATCCTATTTCTAATAGGAGTCAAATATATTTTATAAAGATTTTAATGCCCTAAATTAAGTACTTGCAGTTGCAAACCTCAATTCAGGGGTTTTGAAAAACTAATTTTGAAAATACTTTTGGCCAAATTATTTTTGTAAGAAAATATTTTTATGTCCTATACACATGGCATGATCATTGGGAAAGGTTTTTGGAGCAAGGAGATGAAGTATAGAAGTTGGAGGATTTATTTCATTTTAGAGCACTAGCAAACAACGCACAACATTCAATCAAAGCAAAGACAAAACACTCAAAAGTTTTGTCAAACCACATTTAGCATGATTAAGAGCTTAAGTCTTGTGCCATGAAAATCAGGGTGTGACAACAGATCTTCAGATTGGCGGCCCGCTGCGGGCAATTCTCTTGGCCATCTGGAGCGGATCAGCTCGCCCCTGGCCGTCAGTCGGTTCGGAAGCTTAAACTTCACGGCCGATGTCGCGGAGACTTGATCTTGACGGACTCGAGCCTGACCAGCAGCGCCGCCTTGTGACGATGGGCATGATCGGCTCTGCCGCGGACGGTGCTTTGGTGGCCCTTTTCGGATCCGCTTGCCATTAGCGGGCCGATTGCCCATATCGAGGGCTGTGGATGAGACGCCGCCACAGGGGCTTCAACATCCGCGGCGATGGAGCGAATACTTATCTTGTCCCTACGAACTTCGTGATCCCGGCGCGGACTCTCGCGGACTCCGAGCCTCCAGCGCCCAGCCAACTAATTCGATTGGGCGCGGTTATGGAATTCACCACGCGACATCTTCGGCAGACTCGCCTTTTGGCGATATCCTGAATTCATTGAAGCATCTCTCTTCTCGGAAGAGTCTGGCGGACTACGGCCAGGATGGTTGGAGATTCGGACGACGAAGAAATTGAGCCCACCACCACCCACTTCTTAGCCACCGTCGAGACTTAACCGAGATGCTAGACTACGACTCGAAGACATCGGCGCTATGGGCGGCGATCTTTGAGGCAAAACGAGAACCAGCGCCTCTGAGCCTTTGGAAGGCCACCTCGTCATATAGCGTATACATGGTGGATACCCCAAAAGAAGGGATGGCGAAGAAGCGTGAGGCGAGACTCTTTAAAAGCAGCCCAAACGCCGTCGTCGTGGCCGCTCTAAATCCCGCCAAAGCAAGAATGGAGATTCCGCACGAGGAGACAACAACACTCGAGGCGCCGAAAACAATCCCCTCTGCCGCGACTCGGTAGCGGGGAGGATCGAAAGCAAGCCCCACGAGAGGCGGCCAATGAAGGGGTTGAGGATGATAACTACATGCCTCCCTCTCAAGGCGAAGCAAGCCTCAGCGATGACCAATTAAATGTGTACTGAGGATCCCGCCGAACAAGGCGCTTCAAGCGCGGGCTTATCGCCACGGCAAATAGCCTAAAAAAAAAGCAGCAACAGCTTCAAGCTGATCGGGACCTGCTGGCGTCGATGGGCGAGAGGTCCTTGCGGAAGAGTATAAACTCGAGCGTCCCTCAAGAGTTACCCAAGGCGCAAGCTGCTCCCCGATTAGAGGAGGAAGCATACATACCTTCATCACCAGCGCATGACATGGCTGACCGACCACCTCGTGGTCGCGGCGAAAAACATCGGACCCCAGCCAAGACCGTACCCGGCATCGCTCCAAAATCTGAAGCCAAAAGGGAGCGCGGACTTGCGAGACATATTGGAGGACAAAGCAAGACAATCTAGATCCATCTATGGATCACGTGGGCGCCCTCGACCCACGACGAATACCGTCGCGCTGACATAACGCCGGCGGGCGAACATAGCGACAGCGCTCCCTCGAGATGCGTCGCGATATTGCTCAATCTGAGCACGCCGCACACCGTTATGCTTCATCGATGAAGTAATGGATCATCGGATCCCGAAGGTTTAAACCCGTAAACATCGAATCTTACGATGGCACAACAGACCCAGCGGTGTGGATCGAAGATTACCTTCTCCACATCCATATGGCCCGGCGGCAATCTCCACGCCATCAAATATCTCCCACTCAAGCTTAAAGGACCAGCTCGGCATTGGCTTAACAGCTTGCCCGCAGAGTCAATTGGGTGTTGGGAAGACACGGAGGCGCGTTCCTTGATAACTTCCAAGGCACATATGTGCGACCACGAACGCCGATGACCTAAGCCACATTATTCAGCAGCCAGACGAATCGGCGAGCAATTACGCTGCGGTTCTTGTGAAGAAAAATCAAGTCGTCATTGTCCGGATCACGGAGGCCCTTGCAGCCTTCAAACATAACATCCGGGACGAATGGTTAGCCCGCACAGGGGCAGGAAAAGCCGAAATCCATGGCAGCCCTCACGCCGTTAATGACCCGCTTTTGTGCGGAGAGGACAGCTAGCTAGCCAGCAGCAACAATCTCCGCAAAAATTCTGGCGGTCCGGACACTAAGGACAACAACGGCAGGTCACGTCGAATCAAAAACAAGCGCCGCATTAACAGCGGCGATAAGAAGGATCTGGCGATCAATGCGGATTCGAGCTCAAACCGGTCAGCGGAAGAAGCCATTTAAAGAACCACTCGGGTCCGTCAATTTGGACCGAATACTCGACCGCTCATGCGGATACATGGCACCACCGAAAAGCCAGCTAATCACACCAATAGAGATTGTTGGGTGTTCAAGCAGGCTGGCATGTTAATTGCCGAACACAATGACAAGGGGCTAAATAGCGATGGCGAGGAAGAGACCCGGCCGCCCGAACAATAGAGGACGAAGGGTTTCCCCACAAGTGCGGACGGTGAATATGATATCTGCGACCCATATACCCAAGAGGAGAGGAAGCGCGCACTCTGGGACGTCTATGCGATGGAGCGGTCGCACAAAGTTCAATCCATGGTCCTCTGTCCGATCACTTTCGATCGAAGAGACCATCCGACCAGCATCGCAATGGCGGATTCGCGCGTGGTCTTAGACCCAATCATCGATGGATTTCACCTCACAAGAGTCACGATGGATGGCGGCGGCAACTTGAACTGCTTTATCAAGATACGGTCGCCAAAATGGGCATAGACCCATCGAGATTAAACCTACAAAGACAACCTTTAAAGGTGTCATCCCGAGTGGAAGCCAATATGCGAGCTCAATCACACCGAAGTGGTCTTGGATCCCGGATAATTTCGAAGCGAAGAATTAATCTTGATATAGTCCCATTCATGGCGGCTATCATGCCTGCTTTCGGACGAACCGCGTTTGCAAAATTCAACACGGTGCGCATTATGCATACCTAAAGCTCAAGATGCGGACCCTCGTGGAGTCATTACGGTCAATGGGAATACGGCGCTCCCTCGAATGAAGGAACATCTGGCGGCTCTCGCGGCGAAGTCTGAGTAGCCTTCTCGGCAATTTTCCGTCTGGCAACTAAAAGCGGATACATCAAAGCGTGCGGAGCAACACTAACCAAGACCACTGGCGCGATCGAACACGGCGTAGCAATGCGGCTAACCCTCGCCAGCGCATGATCACAAGAATAACACTCCGCGTACATCATTACGCTTTGGAGATACCATGGGCGCGAGGAGGGCTCGATCTAAGGGACCAAGAGTGCGGCTCGACCACACCAGGGGCTCACACGAGCACCCCCCTTGGTTTTTATTTTTATTTTTTATCCTTTCTTCTTCTTATGCTTACAGGACTCTGTTAATCAGAAGCCTTGTTCGATGGTGCACTTGCCGAACTCACGATGCAAACAGTCAGGGACTAAAGGAGGCCGCGGCGAATATTCAGGTGGTCTCAATTACGAGCATTAAATTCAATTACATACACCAAGTCTGCAGCTCATCCCTGGAGGGGGACATGTTCATTTAGTCCAAATCCCTTGCTTACCGCACTATTTGTATCAGTCCGGTTTATTAGCAGACATTCTTTCATAAATAACGCAGCACTTCCTTTTTGCAAATACATTACCTTTTCATTGCAATTGCGTTATCTTTTATATATGTTCATTATATGACATCTTGCACCCGTATACTTTGATGCGGCCGAATCGCCGAGAACTTCGTTCCCCAGTTATGGTGTGATTAAGTCCGAACACTTTCACATGTGCGGCACCCCGAACTTATAGCATTATATGAATCAGCTCCGAATCATGTCTTGGGTCAATAGTTGTGTTTGCCCGGCTCCCATGTTTTGGTGCCTTACGTTCCGTTCCGTCGGCTAAGGTAGCATTTGGAGAACCACTGCGATTGCGCCCGGTTGAGCAGGTTAACGCCTCGATGGAAAGCTAAAAGCGGCGGCATGATAAGGCGAGAGCTGATCGCTGTTCGAGAGGTTCTTCGGGTCATAAAGACTCATGCCACTGGTTCTTCGGCATGGGAGCCGGGCTGATGAGCAGCTTGGCCTTCTCCATCCATTCTGTCAAAGGAAGAGGCAGATTAAAAACCTCGCTAGAGTCAATCTAATTACCACAAGTGTCCCGTAATGGGGTGAATCACTTACCTCGTCGATCGGAGGCTGCAGGCTGAATCCGCGGTCTTGGTCACGGATGCGGGGCTTGGCGCCCTTGAACAGCACCCTCGAGCGCCTTGTGTGTTGTATCGAAGAGCCCTCTCAGCGTCTGGTGCTGTTCGGATTAAGCTCCTGATTGAATACCCGTTCTTGGCATGGGAGAATCCGCGGGAGGAGCATGACTTGGACCACGTCGACGAGCGGGCCCATTGCTCACCATCTTCTTGATGCAGGCTCGAGTCCGTCACCTCCACGGATCACCCCACCGCAAGCCCTTCTCTTTCGGGAGGTGAGCTGCGTGGGGATTCGAGATCTAAATTCGGGGCCGCCGCCCATGTAAACTTCTGCGGCTCGGTGATGTAGAACCACCCGATTGCCACCCCTTGACGGAGTCCACGAAGGTCCCTTCTAGCCAAGGGGCGTTGGGCGGCTGCCCAACATGGCGCCTCCGCATTCCTCTTGCGTCCCCTTCACAACCTTGACAGCGTTGAAGGTCTTGAGCCATAGGCGAAGTGGGGCGGATGCGAGAAAGGCCTCGCACTACGGCGATAAGCGCCGAGATATTGAGGATGAAGTTCAGCGCCGGATCGTGGAAATCCAGGCCGTAGTAAAACATGAGCCCCGGACAAATGGATGGGCGGAAGCCCGATCCAGCGGAGGAAGTGGGGAAGGAAGACGACCCTCTCATGAGGCTCAGGGGTAGGGATGAGCTGCCCCGCGTCGGGCAGCCGATGCGCAATATCGCCGGAAAGGTATCAGGCGTCGCGCAGCTTGGTGATGTCCTCCTCCTTAGCGGTGGAAACCATCCATTTACCTCCCGCTCCGAACATGTTCGAAGAAGGTCAAGGTGAGATGCACGAGCTTGGGCGTTGGAGCTTGAGTTTGCAGGGATGGATGAGCAAAGGAGGAAGAAGGCGTAGGTGAGAAGGTAAACCCTCATCCCTTATATATAGGCGGACAAAATTATGCGTCCCTCACCGGCCTGGTAAAACTCGCTTATCTCCCAAGCACCACCATCAATGGCGCGGTTGGGTTACCGCGCGCGTATTGATGAGTATCCGGAATAAGGGAACACGATCTACGCTTGACGGGGCGTGCCAAGAAACCGCCGCTAAACATCTTGAGGTGGTACGATAATTCAAACAAAGGCTTGGCTGCGGTGTGATGTCACGCCGCATAATACGTCAACAGATTGAGCTAAGTGTATATTTTATTCTCTCTATGGTGGAATGTGGAATTTATTTTGCGAGCGGACACTATCTGGTGTTCATTATCTTCTCGAATTATTCAAGGTAGGAACCCGCCTTGCAATGCGAACATTATACCGCGGACTTATCGTCATTGAAGACTGGTTCGAGGGCTCTTGAGGAGTCTGGACTAGGGGTGTCGGACAGCGGACTATCAATATCCGCGGACTCCCGGACTACGAAGGTAGAAGATTGAAGACTCGGCTCGTGTCCGGAAGGTACTTTCCTTGGCGTGGAAGGCAAGCTTGGCAATCTGGATATGTAGATCTCCTACCATTGTAACCGACTCTGTGTAACCCTAGCCTCTCCGGTGTCTATATAAACCGGAGGGCCTTAGTCCGTAGGACGAACATACATCTCAACAATCATACCATAGGCTAGCTTCTAGGGTTTAGCCTCCTCGATCTCGTGGTAGATCTACTCTTGTACTACCCATATCATCAATATTAATCAAGCGGGGCGTGGGTTTTACCTCCATCGAGAGGGCCCGAACCTGGTAAAAACATTGTGTCCCTCGTCTCTTGTTACCATCCGCCTAGGCGCTTGCAGTTCGGGACCCCCTACCGAGATCCGCGGTTTTGACACCGCAGATGCTCTCACTCGGGGTAGTTTTTTAACTTTGGCGAAGGCGGGCTCATGGCAAAGCCTCCAGTGGGAGGATGCTCTCACTCGGTGTAGTTTCTTAACTTAAGCAGCAGCGGGCTCATGGCTAAGCTGCAGTGGGAGGATGCTCTCACTCGGCGTAGTTTTTTATTAGCGAGCGGGCTCGCAGCTAAGCCCCGAGTGGGAGGATGCTCTCACTCGGAGTAGTTTTTAACTTAGGCAGGGCGGGCTAGTGATTAAGCCTGAGTGGGAGGATGCTCTCACTCGGTATAGTTTTAACTTAGGCGAGGACGGGCTCACGACTATGCCTCAAAGTGGGAGCGATATTCTCACTCAGCGTAGTTTTTTTAACTTAGGCGAGGACGGGCTTGCGGCTAAGCCCCCGAGTGGGAGGGATGCTCTCACTCGAAGTAGTTTCTTAACTTAGGCGAGGCCGGGCTCGCGGCTTAGCCTCCGAGTGGGAGGGATGCTCTCACACGGAGTGTTTTTTCTAACTTAGGCGAGGGCAGGCTCGGCGGCTAAGCCTCCGAGAGTCGAGGATGCTCTCACTTAGAGTAGTTTTTAACTTAGGTGAGGGCGGGATCGCGGCTAAGCCTCCAAGTGGGAGGTATGCTCTTACCCAGTGTAATTTTTAAACTTATGGGAGGACGTGCTCGCGGCTAAGCCTCTGAGTGGGAGGGATGCTCTCACTCATCATAGTTTTTTAACGTAGGCGAGGACGGTCTCGCTGATATGCCCCCGAGTGGGTGGGATGCTCTTACACGGAATAGTGTTTTAACTTAGGCGAGCTTGGGCTCGCGGCTAAGCTTCCGATTCGGAGGAATGCTCTCACTCGGAGTAGTTTTTTAACTAAAGGCAGCAGCGGGCTCATGGCTAAGCTGCAGTGGGTGGGATGCTCTCACTCGGCGTAGTTTTTACTTAGCGAGCGGGCTCATGGCTAAGCCCAGTGGGAGGATGCTCTCACTCGGAGTAGTTTTTTAACTTAGGGGAGGACGGGCTAGTGATTATGCCCCTGAGTGGGAGGGATGCTCTCACTCGGGGTAGTTTTTTAACTTAGGCGAGGACAGTCTTCACGGCTAAGCCTCTGAGTGGGAGGGATGCTCTCACTCGGTATAATTTTTAACTCAGGCGAGGATGGGCTCGCGACTATGCCTCAGAGTGGGAGGGATATTCTCACTCAGCGTAGTTTTTTTAACTTAGGCGAGGACGGGCTCGCGGCGAAGCCCCTGAGTGGGAGGGATGCTCTCACTCGAAGTAGTTTTTTAACTTAGGCGAGGACGGGCTCGCGGCTTAGCCTCCGAGTGGGAGGGATGCTCTCACACGGAGTGTTTTTTTAACTTAGGCGAGGACGAGCTCGCGGCTAAGCCTCCGAGTGCGAGGGATGCTCTCACTTGGAGTAGATTTTTTAACTTAGGTGAGGACGGGCTCGCGGCTAAGCCTCCAAGTGGGAGGGATGCTCTTACTCAGCGTACTTTTTAAACTTATGCGAGGACGGGCTCGCGGCTAAGCCTCTGAGTGGGAGGGATGTTCTCACTCATTGTAGTTTTTTAACGTAGGCGAGGACGGTCTCACTGATATGCCCCCGACTGGGTGGGATGCTCTTACTCGGAGTAGTGTTTTAACTTAGGCGAGCTCGGGCTCGCGGCTAAGCTTCCGATTCAGAGGAATGCTCTCACTCGGAGTAGTTTTTTAACTTAGGCGAGGACGGGCTCGCGACTAAGCCCCTGAGTGGGAGGGATGCTCTCACTCGGCATAGTTTTTTAACTTAGGCGAGGACGGGCTCACGGCTAAGCCTCCGAGTGGGAGGGATGCTCTCACTCGGCGTAGTTTTTTAACTTAATCAAGAACGGGCTCGTAGCTAAGCCCCTGATTGGGAGGATGCTTTCACTCGGAGTAGTTTTTAACTTAGGCGGCAGCGGGCTGGTGGCTAAGCCCACGAGTGGGAGGATGCTCTAACTCGGGGTAAATTTTAACAAGGCGAGGGGCAGGCTTGGCTAAACCTCTGAGTGGGAGGATGATCTCACTCGGCATAGTTTTTAACTTAGGCAGGGCGGGCTGCGGCTATGCCTCGGAGTGGGAGGGATGTTCTCACTCGTCATAGTTTTTAACTTAGGTGAGGACGGGCTCGCGGCTATGCCCCCTTGTGGGTGGGATGCTCTCACTCGGAGTAGTTTCTTAACTTAGGTGAGGACGGGCTAGTGGTTAAGCCCCTGAGTGCGAGGGATGCTCTCACTCGGGGTAGTTTTATAACTTAGGCGAGCACAGGCTTCACGGCTAAGCCTCTGAGTGGGAGGGATGCTCTCACTCGGCATAGTTTTTAAATTAGGCGAGGACGGGCTTGCGGCTATGCCTAAGAGTGGGAGGGATGTTCTCGCTTGGCGTAGTTTTTTTCACTTAGGCGAGGACGGGCTGGCGGCTAAGCCCCCGAGTGGGAGGGATGCTCTCACTCGGAGTGGTTTTTTTTAAAGTTAGGCATGGACGGGCTCGCGGCTAAGACTCCGATTGCGAGGGATGCTCTCACTTGGAGTAGTTTTTAACTTAGGAGAGGGCGGCTCATGGCTAAGCCCCAGTGGGAGGATGCTTTCACTCGGAGTAGTTTTTAACTTAGGCGACGGCGGGCTGGTGGCTAAGCACACAGTGGGAGGATCATCTCACTCGGGTAGTTTTAACTTAGGCGAGCATGGGCTTCGCGACTAAACCTCTGAGTGGGAGGGATGCTCTCACTCGGCATAGTTTTTAGTTTAGGCGAGGACGGGCTTGTGGCTATGCCTCAGAGTGCGAGGGATGTTCTCACTCGGCGTAGTTTTTTTAACTTAGGCGAGGAAGGGCTCACGGCTAAGCCCAGTGGGAGGATGCTTTCACTCGGAGTTTTTTAACTTAGGCGACAGCGGGCTGGTGGCTAAGCCCCGAGTGGGAGGATGCTCTCACTCGGGGTAGTTTTTAACAAGCGAGGACAGGCTTTGCGGCTAAACCTCTGAGTGGGAGGGATGCTCTCACTTGGCATAGTTTTTTTAACTTAGGCGAGGACGGGCTCTCGGCTATCCCTCGGAGTGGGAGGGATGTTCTCACTCGTCATAGTTTTTTAACTTAGGCGAGGACGGGCTCGTGGCTATGCCCACAGTGGGTGGGATGCTCTCACAGGAGTAGTTTCTTAACTTAGGCGAGGGCGGGCTAGTGGTTAAGCCCCTGAGTGGGAGGGATGCTCTCACTCGGGCTAGTTTTTTAACTTAGGCGAGCACAGGCTTCGCGACTAAACCTCTAAGTGGGAGGGATGCTCTCACTCGGCATAGTTTTTAAATTAGGCGAGGACGGGCTTGCGGCTATGCCTCAGAGTGGGATGTTCTCAATCGGCGTAGTTTTTTTAACTTAGGCGAGGAAGGGCTCGCGGCTAAGCCCCCGAGTGGGAGGGATGCTCTCACTCGGATTGGTTTTTTTAAACTTAGGTGAGGACGGGCTCGCGACTAAGACTCGGAGTGCGAGGGATGCTCTCACTTGGAGTAGTTTCTTAACTCAGGCGAGGACGGGCTCGTGGCTAAGCCCCCGAGTGGGAGGGAGGCTTTCACTCGGAGTAGTTTTTTAACTTAGGCGGCAGCGGGCGGTGGCTAAGCACTGAGTGGGAGGATGCTCTCACTCGGGGTAGTTTTTAACTTAAGCGAGCACAGGCTTCGCGACTAAACCTCTAAGTGGGAGGGATGCTCTCACTCGGCATAGTTTTTAAATTAGGCGAGGACGGGCTTGCGGTTATGCCTCAGAGTGGGAGGGATGTTCTCAATCGGCGTACTTTTTTTTAACTTAGGCGAGGAAGGGCTCGCGGCTAAGCCCCCGAGTGGGAGGGATGCTGTCACTCGGATTGGTTTTTTTAAATTTAGGTGAGGACGGGCTCGCGACTAAGAGTCGGAGTGCGAGGGATGCTCTCACTTGGAGTAGTTTTTTAACTCAGGCGAGGACGGGCTCGTGGCTAAGCCCCCGAGTGGGAGGGATGCTTTCACTCGGAGTAGTTTTTTAACTTAGGCGGCAGCGGGCTGGTGGCTAAGCCTGAGTGGGAGGATGCTCTCACTCGGGGTAGTTTTTTAACTTAGGCGAGCACAGGCTTCGCGGCTAAACCTCTGAGTGGGAGGGATGCTCTCACTCGGCATAGTTTTTTAACTTACGCGAGGACGGGCTCGCGGCTATGCCCCCGAGTGGGTGGGATGCTCTCACTCGGAATAGTTTTTTAACTTAGCTAGGCCGGGCTAGTGGTTAAGCCCCTGAGTGGGAGGGATGCTCTCACTCGGGGTAGTTTTTTAACTAAGGCGAGGAGAGGCTTCATGGCTAAGCCTCTGAGTGGGACGGATGCTCTCACTGGTATAGTTTTTAACTTAGGCGAGGACGGGGTCGCGGCTATGCCTCAGAGTGGGACCGATGTTTTCACTCGGCGTAGTTTTTTAACTTAGGCTACGACGGGCTAGTGGCTAAGCCCCTGAGTGTGAGGGATGCTCTCACTCTGGGTAGTTTCTTAACTTAGGCGAAGACGGGCTCGCGGCAAAGCCTCCGACTGGGAGGGATGCTCTCACTTGGCGTAGTTTTTTAACTTAGGCAACAACGGGCTCACGGCTAAGCCTGCGAGTGGGAGGGATGCTCTCACTCGACGTAGTTTTTTAACTTAAGCGAGAACGGGCTTGCGGCTAAGCCCCCGAGTGGGAGGGATGCTCTCACTCGGAGTAGTTTTTTTAGCTTAGGCGAGGATGGGCTAGTGGTTAAGCCCCTGAGTGGGTGGGATGCTCTCACTCGACATAGTTTTTAACTTAGGCGAGGACGGGCTCACGGCTATGCCTCAGAGTGGGACGGATGTTCTCACTCGGCATAGTTTTTTTAACTTAGGCGAGGACGGGCTCGCGGCTAAGCCCCTGAGTTGGAGGGAGGTTCTCACTCGGAGTAGTTTTTTAACTTAGGCGAGGACGGGCTCGTGGCTAAGCCTCCGAGTGGGAGGGATGCTCTCACACGGAGTGTTTTTTTTTTAACTTAGGCGAGGATGGGCTCGCGGCTAACACTCGAGTTGGTTTTAACCCGGCGGGGCAGGCTCATGGCTAAACCTCTGAGTGGGAGGATGCTCTCACGGGTGGTTTTTCACTTAGGCGAGGGCGGGCTCGGCTAAGCCTCCGAGTCGAGGATGCTCTCACTTGGAGTAGTTTTTAACTTAGGCGAGGCTGGCTCGCGGCTAAGCCTCAAGTGGGAGGATGCTCTTACTCAGCGTAGTTTTAAACTTATGCAGGGCGGGCTCATGGCTAAGCCTTTGAGTAGGAGGATGCTTTCACCGGGGTAGTTTTTAACTTAGGCGAGGCGGGTTCGCTGCTATGCCCCCGAGTCGTTGGGATGCTCTCACTCGTAGTAGTGTTTTAACTTAGGCGAGCTCGAGTTCGCGGCTAAGCTTCCAATTGGAGGAATGCTCTCACTCGGAGTTGTTTTTAACTTGGCGAGGCGGACTCGCGTCTAAGCCCCAGTGGGAGGATGCTCTCACTCGGCATAGTTTTTAACTTAGGCGAGGGCGGGCTCACGGCTAAGCCTCCAGTGGGAGGATGCTCTCACTCGGCGTGGTTTTTAACAATCGAGAGCGGGCTTGCGGCTAAGCCCCAGTGGGAGGATGCTTTCCTCGGAGTAGTTTTTAACTTAGGCAGGGCAGACTCTTGGCTAAGCCTGAGTGGGAGGATGCTCTCACTCGGGGTGGTTTTTAACTTATCGAGCACAGGCCGTGGCTAATCCTCTGGCGGGAGGATGCTCTCACTCGGCATAGTTTTTAAATTAGGTGAGGGCGCGCTGCTGGCTATGCCTCAGTGGCGGGGATGTTCTCACTCGGCGTGGTTTTTAACTTAGGCGAGGCGGGCTCATGACTAAGCCCAGTGGGAGGATGCTCTCACTCCAGTGGTGTTTTTAAACTTAGGCGAGGACGGGCTCGCGGCTAAGACTCCGAGTGCGAGGAATGCTCTCACTTGGAGTAGTTTTTTAGCTTAGGCGAGGATGGGCTCGTGGCTAGGACCCCGAGTGGGAGGGATGCTTTCACTCGGAGTAGTTTTTAACTTAGGCGACAGCGGGCTGGTGGTTAAGCCCCGAGTGGGAGGATGCTCTCATGCGGGGTAGTTTTTAACAGAGCGAGGACAGGCTTCGCGGCTAAACCTCTGAGTGAGAGGGATGCTCTCACTCGGCATAGTTTTTAAATTAGGCGAGGACGGGCTTGCGGCTATGCCTCAGAGTGGGAGGGATGTTCTCACTCGGTGTAGTTTTTAACTTAGGTGAGGGCGGGCTCGCGGCTAAGCCCCGAGTGGGAGGATGCTCTCACTCGGGTGGTTTTCTTAAACTTAGGCGAGGCGGGCTCATGGCTAAGACTCAGTCGAGGATGCTCTCACTTGGAGTAGTTTTTAACTTAGGCGAGGATGGGCTCATGGCTAAGCCCCAAGTGGGAGGATGCTTTCAATCGGTGTAGTTTTTAACTTAGGCAACAGCGGGCTGGTGGCTAAGCCCACAGTGGGAGGATGCCCTCTCTCGGGGTAGTTTTTAACTTATCGAGCACAAGCTTCACGGCTAAACCCAGTGGGAGGATGCTCTCACTCGGCATAGTTTTAAATTAGGCGGGGCGGGCTTGCGGCTGTGCCTCGAGTGGGAGGATGTTCTCAATCGGCGTAGTTTTTAACTTAGGCTAGGGCGGGCTCATGGCTAAGCCCCGAGTGGGAGGATGCTCTCACTCCAGTGGTGTTTTAAACTTAGGCGAGGCGGGCTCACGGCTAAGACTCAGAGTCGAGAATGCTCTCACTTGGAGTAATTTTTAACAAGCGAGGATGGGCTCGTGGCTAGGCCCCAGTGGGAGGATGCTTTCACTCGGAGTAGTTTTTAACTTAGGCGATGGCGGGCTGGTGGCTAAGCCCCGAGTGGGAGGATGCTCTCACTCGGGGTGTTTTTAACAGGCAGGGCGGCTCGCGACAATGCCTCAGTGGGAGGATGTTCTCCTCAGCATAGTTTTTTAACTTAGGCGAGGGCGGGCTCATGGCTAAGCCCAGTGGGAGGATGATCTCACTCGGAGTGGGTTTGTTAAACTTAGGAGAGGGCGGGCTCGCGGCTAAGACTCCAGTCGAGGATGCTCTCACTTGGAGTAGTTTTTAACTTAGGCGAGGGCGGGCTCATGGCTAAGCCCAGTGGGAGGATGCTTTCACTCATGATGGTTTTTAACTTAGGCGATGGTGGCTAGTGGCTAAGCCTGAGTGGGAGGATGCTCTCACGCTGAGGTAGTTTTTAACAGAGCGAGGGCAGGCTTGGCTAAACCTCTGAGTGGGAGGATGCTCTCACTCGGCATAGTTTTTAAATTAGGCGAGGCGGGCTTGCGGCTATGCCTCAGTGGGAGGATGTTCTCACTCGGTGTAGTTTTTAACTTAGGCGGGGCGGGCTCGCGGCTAAGCCTCGGAGTGGGAGGATGCTCTCACTAGGGTGGTTTTTAAACTTAGGCGGGGCGGGCTCATGGCTAAGACTCCAGTCGAGGATGCTCTCACTTGGAGTAGTTTTTTAACTTAGGCGAGGACGGGCTCGCGGCAAAGCCCCCGAGTGGGAGGGATGCTTTCACTCGGAGTAGTTTTTTAAATTAGGCGACGACGGGCTAGTGGCTAAGCCCCTGAGTGGGAGGGATGCTCTCACTTGGGGTAGTTTTTTAACTTAGGCGAGCACAGGCTTCACGGCTAAACCTCTGAGTGGGAGGGATGCTCTCACTCGGCATAGTTTTTTAACTTACGCGAGGACGGGCTCGCGGCCATGCCCCCGAGTGGGTGGGATGCTCTCACTCGGAGTAGTTATTTAACTTAGCGAGGCCGGGCTAGTGGTTAAGCCCCCGAGTGGGAGGGATGCTCTCACTCGGGGTAGTTTTTTAACTAAGGCGAGGAGAGGCTTCATGGCTAAGCCTCTGAGTGGGAGGGATTGTCACGCCCAATATGCGATACTATCCAAAAGATACTCGAAGGTCCCACCAAGGATAGAACCGCATATTGACAAGCTTTTGCAAGGTGGATATCATTACATCAACATTACATAATATATGGGGATACATACAAGAGGCATACAATGCCACATGAATACAACATAATCATACATAAGAGCACCATCCGACAATGGATGAAACACAAATATAAGCTCAAACGACATCCACCCTGCTAGCCCAGGCTGCCGACCTGGATTCTATCCCCTGATCGAAGAAGAAGCAGAAGGAGAACTCCAAAACAAGCAAACATCTCTCTCACGTCATGATCATGGCATAAACACATACACCGCAATTTGTTGTTGTAGTAATCATGAAACCACGAGGACTCGACAATCCCATTACCATGGGTATCAAGACTAGCAAAGCTTAATGGGAAAGGAAGGGGTAAAGTGGTGAGGTTGCAGCGCGACTAAGCATGATATGGTGGCTAACATACACAAATGAGAGCGAGAAGAGGAGCAAAGGCAGTCGTGAAGCTAGTAATGATCAAGAGGTGATCACGAACTCCTACTTCGTCAATCACAACACGAAACCGTGTTCACTTCCGGACTCCGCGAAAAGAGACCATCATGGTTACACATGCGGTTGATCGTTTTAATTCGGATCTGGTGTCAAGTTATCTACAACGGACATTAACAAATTCCCATCGCCACATAACCGTGGGCACGGCTTTGAAAGATAATACCTGCGGGGTGTCCCAACAGCCCATGATAAGCTCTCGCGATCAACGAAGGATATTCCTTCTCCCACGAAGACCCGATCAGTCTCGAAATCCCGGTTTACAAGACATTTCGACAATGGTAAAACAAGACCAGCAAAGCCGCCCGATGTGCCGACAAATCCCGATAGGAGATGCACATATCTCGTTCTCAGGGCAACATTGAAAGTGCGTTATATCGACTAGAGGGGGGGTGAATAAGCGATTTTATGAAATTCTTCAGCGAGAATTTGCGGTGAGGAAATTCCTTAGCGAAGAATTGTTTGCAGCGAGAATAAGTACTCGGATGTAAGCATAGCAGATTACACACATAGTCGGCATGATGAAATGAAGACTAGAATAGAAATGCGAGAGCGTAAACACAGGATAACAAGATGAAGACAAAGCAGTGAAGAAATTGAGCGAGGAATTTGTGAAAGTCTTGATCAAAGTCTTCAAGCACAGATATGAACAACATGCAACACAAAATGAGAAATGAGTGAGTTGAGGAAATAGAACCCGATCGGTTGGTGAAGACAATGATTTGGTAAACCAGTTCAACTGCTGTCTCGGTTATGCGTCTGGTTAAAGCGGTGAGTATTTAAACTCGAGGACACAGTCCGGACACCCGATCTCGAGCCGCAACTCGGGACACCCAGTCCTCACCATATTCTCCTTGAACTAAGACCACGCGGGCCTCGTCCAATCACTCGTGGTAAGTCTTGGTGACTTCAAACCTTCACAGACTTGGTCACTCGGCGATCCACAATTCCTTTTGGATGCTCTAGACCTTGGCCTAACAAATGCGGAAGAAGCACAGTCTTCAAAGGTAACAAGCGTCGGATCCACGGGATCAATTTCTTGATGATGCTCAATCACTTAGGGGTTTTAATGGGGGTTTGGTTTTGGATTTTCCTCACTTGATGATTTTCGCTCAAAGTCCTCGGAGGATGGGTTGCTCTCAAATGACAAGTGTCAAGTTCTCTCGGGCAGCCAACCAGCTAGTGGTTGTAGAAGCGACTATTTATAGCCTAGGAGCAGCCCAACATGATAAGACATAAATGCCCTTCAATGATATGACCGTTAGGTGGATAAGATATTTTAAATCCGCGGTATGACACTGACCTTGATCGGAAATTTGACTTTCAAAGTCCTCGGGGCTATCATGTTCCTCACTATGTAGGCAATTAAATCTTGGCGAATTCCTAACTCCTCGATCGAACAAAGTCATCGATGACGGAAGAACTGCGTCTCACATCCTTTGAAGAATTTATTGAAGCTGTATGAGATTTCAATGGCTTCACTCGAAGGGATTGGTAGGTGTAGGATTTTGAGTTGAGCATCACATGGAAATTTTTCCTTAGTATTTCCTCGACCCCTTTAACGATCTGGTGTTTCCTATGACTTAAGAAAGAAAAAAAAACTACGAAAACAAAAGTCTTCACGCTTCATATTCCTCGAATGAATATCAAGTCTTCATGGTCACACCAATTTCTTCACTTTCAAAGTCTTGAAAAGTCTTGAGAATATCAAAGTCTTGATCGAAGAACTTCATTTTAGAATTCGACTTTCTCTGTAAATATCAAACTCCTCATAGACTTATAGACACTGTGTACACTCACAAATGCATCAGTTACTTAACCTATAAGTCTTCAATACACCAAAATCACTAAGGGCACTAGATGCACTTACAATCTCCCCTTTTTGGTGATTGATGACAACATAGGTTAAGTTTTCAACGAGGATAAACATATGAAGTGTAAATCTTGATCTTGAGGAATTTGATTGCAAGATATAGAAGAGCTCCCCGAATATGTGCATAATGAGGAATTTGCTTTTGAGGCAATGCACATTTGAAGATTTGAATCATGGAGATCTCCCCTATATCTTGTAATTCATACGCGCATTTGATACATATACTATGAAGAATTTGAAATGCATGATGAAATATGGTGCTGATGAGATTGAGTCATGCATGCAATAGTATTAACTAGGAATGAGCATGCGAATATCACATCAAAGGTTTGAGCTCAAATATCACATTGAGTTTAGTGCTTCAAAAGCATCGAGCATAACACGTATCAAAATCGATGCATCGAAGCACGATTAAAAGTATTAGAAACACGATGCAAAATCGGCACAATGCACGATCAAAAGTATCGAGGCACCATCGGAGTTAAGATTACAACTCGATCCAATAAAAGTTTGGAAGAGCGAGAGTTGTAACTTTAAAAAATGCCCATAGTATAAACCGGCGAAGACTAACTCAGATTTCTCCCCTTTGTCATCAAATGACCAAAAGGATCAAAAGCGAGGACTAACGCCTCGAAGATATTCAAGTCGATGGAGGCGCCCGGCGTTATCGGGGTTAGTTGTTGAAGTAGGGCCTGCCGCCTTTATCGTCCAAGTCTTCATATTCATCGGTTTCACGCGATGAAGAATAAGAGCTAGCCACCAAATCAGGAACTTTGACTCTCTTGAATTTCTTGAGTGGTGCGGACCGGTGATAAGCTTCACGAAGACCCATAGTCTTCAATTCTTCCATGGAATAGACATGATTGAGAACAGCCAGTGCGGTTGAGGGTTTCATGTAAATAGTGTTGGGGAGCGTAGTAATTTCAAAAATTTCCTCGCTGCGCAAGATCATGGTGATGCATAGCAGAGAGGGAGAGTGTTGTCTCGTACCCTCGTGGGCCCGAAGCGGAGCGATCTGGCGTAGAGGATGTAGTCGTCGTTCTCCTCGCGATCCGACCGATCCGGCGCCGTTACTCCGGCGCCCCGAGTTCTTGACACCGTACAGCTCGATGGCGCTCCTCGGGCTCCAATCCGGTGAGAGCTTCGGGAGGAGAGTTTCGTCGGCCTGACGGCGGCTGGTGGCGATCTTGATGTTCTACGGCGCGAGCTTCGCCTAAGCTTTGCGACGATATGACCGAGGTGGAATATGGTGGAGGGGCACCGCACGGCTAAGGCGATCCGTAGATCAACTTGTGTGTTCTAGGGTGCCCCCTGCCCCGTATATAAAGGAGCAAGGGGGTGCGGCCGGCCCTAGAGGAGGCGGGGAGGAGTCCTACTCCCAGGGAGTAGGACTCCCCCTTCCTAGTTGGAATAGGATTGGGGGAGGGAAGAGGGAAGGGGCGCCGCCCCCTCTCCTTGTCCTATTCGGACTAGGGGGAGGCGCGCCTGGCCTGCCTGGCGGCCCTTCCTCTTCTCCTCGTGGCCCACTAAGGCCCAATAACCCCGGGAGGTTCAGTAACCGCCCGGTGTTCGGTAAATCGATTTCACCGGAACCATTCCGAAATCAAATATAGGCTTCCAATATATCAATCTTTATGTCTCGACCATTTGAGACTCGTCATATCGTGATCACATCAGGGACTCCGACCTTCTTGGTACATCAAAATACATAAACTCATAATGTAACCGTCCTTGAAACCTTAAGCGTGCGGACCCTACGGTTCGAGAACAATGTAGACATGACCGAGACACGTCTCGGTCAATAACCAATAGCGGGACCTGGATGCCCATATTGGTTCCTACATATTCTCGAAGATCTTTATCGGTCGGACCGCATAACAACATCGTTGTTCCCTTTGTCATCGGTATGTTACTTGCGAGATTTGATCGTCGGTATCAATACCTAGTTCAATCTCGTTACAGCAAGAATCTCTTTACTCGATACGTAATACATCATCTCACAGCTAACTCATTAGTTGTAATGCTTGCAAGGCTTGATGATGTGTATTACCGAGAGAGCCAGAAGATACCTCTCCGAGCAATCGGAGTGACAAAACCTAATCTCGAAATCGCCAACCCAACATCGCCTTTGGAGACACTGTAGTACTCCTTTATAATCACCCGATTCGTTGTGACGTTTGGTAGCACCAAAGTGTTCCTCCGTGGCAGGAGTTGCATAATCTCATAGTTACGAGGAACATGTATATGTCATGGATAAAAGCGGTAGCAACATACTAAGCGATCGTGTGCTAAGCTAATGGAATGGGTCATGTCAATCAGATCATTCTACTAATGATGTGACCTTGTTAATCAAATAACAACTCTTTGTTCATGGTTAGGAAACATAACCATCTTTGATTAACAAGCTAGTCTAATAGAGGCACACTAGTGACATATTGTTTGTCTATGCATTCACACATGTATCATGTTTCCGGTTAATACAATTCTAGCATGAATGATAAACATTTATCATGAAATAAGAAATAAATAATAACTTTATTATTGCCTCTAGGGCATATTTCCTTGATCTCCCACTTGCACTAGAGTCAATAATCTAGATTACATAGTAATGATTCTAACACCCATGGAGTCTTGGTGTTGATCATGTTTTGCTCGTGGAAGAGGCTTAGTCAGCAGGTCTGCTACATTCAGATCCGTATGTATCTTACAAATCTCTATGTCTCCCACGGACTAAATCCGGATGGAATTGAGGCGTCTCTTGATGTGCTTGGTCCTCTTGTGAAATCTGGATTCCTTTGCCAAGGCAATTGCTCGATATTGTCACGAAAGATTTTCATTGACCCGATGCACTAGGTATGACACCTAGATGGGATATGAACTCCTTCATCGAGACTCCTTCATTAGCTGCTTCGAAGCTGCTATGTACTCCGCTTCACATGTAGATCCCTTCTGACGCTTTGTTTAGAACTGCACCAATGACAGCTCCTCCGTTTAGTGTAAATCGTATCCGGTCTGCGATTTAGAATCGTCCGGATCGGTGTCAAAGCTTGCATCAGCGTAACCGTTCGATGAGCTCTTTGTCACCTCCATATCTGAGAAACATATCCTTAGTCCTTTTCGGTATTTGGGATGTTCTTGACGCTGTCGATGATCCACTCTGGATTACTTTGGTACCTCCTGCTAAGCTTATAGCAAGGCACACATCAGTGCAGTACCAGACATTGCATACATGATAGAGCCTATGGCTGAAGCATAGGAACATCTTTCATTTTCTCTCTATCTTCTGCGGTGGTCGGGCATTGAGTCTTACTCAACTTCACACCTTGTAACACAGGCAAGAACCCTTTCTTTGCTTGATCCATTTTGAACTTTTCAATTTTTTGTCAAGGTATGTGCTTTGTGAAAGTCAATTAAGCGTCTTGATCTATCTTTATAGATTTTGATGCCCAATATGTAAGCAGCTTCACGAGGTCTTTCATTGAAGAACTCTTATTCAAGTATCCCTTTATGCTATCCAGAAAATTCTATATCATTTCCGATCAGCAATATGTCATCTACATATAATATCGAAATGCTCTGAGCTCCACTCACTTTCTTGTAAATCTGAGGCTTCTCCAAAAGTGCATATGAACCCAAATACTTTGATCACACTATCAAAGCGTTTATTCTAACTCGAGATGCTTGCACGTCCATAAATGGATCATTTGGAGCTTGCACACTTTGTTAGCTCCTTTGGATTGACAAAACCTTCGGTTGCATCATATACAACTCTTCTTCCAAAATCCATTCAGGAATGCAGTCTTTACATCCATTTGCCAAATTTCATAATCATAAAATCGGCAATTGCTAACATGATTCAGACGGACTTAAGCATCGCTTCTGGTGAGAAGGTCTCATCGTAGTTAACCCCTTGAACTTGTCGAAAACCCTTTGTGACAAGTCGAGCTTTGTAAACGATAACATTACCGTCGGCGTCGGTCTTCTTCTTGAAGATCCACTTGTTTTCTATTGCTTGCCTACCCTCGGGCAAGTCAACCAAAATCCATACTTTGTTTTCATACATGGATCCCATCTCAGATTTCATGGCCTCAAGCCATTTTGCGAATCTGGGCTCACCATCGCTTCTTCATAGTTAGTGGGTTCATCATGATCTAGTAGCATGATTTCGAGAACAGGATTACCGTACCACTCAGTGCGGATCTTACTCTGGTTGATCTCGAGGTTACTGTAGTAGCTTGATCTGAAGTTTCATGATCAACATCATCAACTTCCTCACTATTTTGTGTAGATGTCTCGAAACGGTTTACTGCGACAAACTACTTTCAAGTAAGGGAGAAGGTACAATTACCTCATCAAGTTCTACTTTCCTCCCACTCACTTCTTTGAGAGAAACTCCTTCTCTAGAAAGGATCCATTCTTAACAACAAAAGTCTTGCCTTGGATCTGTGATAGAAGGTGTACCCAACTGTCTCCTTTGGGTATCCTATGAAGACACATTTCTCCGATTTGGGTTCGAGCTTATCGGGTTGAAGCTTTTTCACATAAGCATCGCATCCCCAAACTTTAAGAAAGCGACAACTTTGGTTTCTTGCTAAACCATAGTTCATAAGGTGTCGTCTCAGCGGTTTTGAGCGGTGTTCTATTCGGTGTGAATCGGCTGCCTCTAGAGCATAACCCCAAAGCGATAGCGGTAAATCTGTAAGAGACATCATAGATCGCACCATATCTAGTAAAGTGCGATTCTGACGTTCGGACACACCATTCTGTTGTGGTGTTCGGGTGGCGTGAGTTCTTGAAACTATTCGCATTGTTTCAAATGTAGACCAAACTCGTAATTCAAATATTCACCTCCACGATCGGATCGTAGAAATTTAATTTTCTTATTACGATGATTTTCAACTTCACTCTAAAATTCTTTGAACTTTTCAAATGTTTGGACTTATGTTTCATTAAGTAGATATACCCATATCTGCTTAAATCATCTGTGAAGGTGTGAAAATAACGATATCCACCACGAGCCTCAACATTCATCGGTCCACATACATACATATGTATGATTTCCAACAAATTTGTTGCTCTCTCCATAGTACCCGAGAGCAGGGTTTAGTCATCTTGCCCATGAGGCACGGTTACATAAGTGCCAAGTGATTCATAATCAAGTGACTCCAAAAGTCCATCGATATGGAGTTTCTTCATCGCTTTACACCGATATGACCTAAACGGCAATGCCACAAATAAGTTGCACTATCATTATCAACTCTGCATATTTTGGTTTCAACATTATGAATATGTGTATCACTACTATCGAGATTCATCAAAAATAGACCACTCTTCAAGGGTGCATGACCATAAAAGATATTACTCATATAAATAGAACAACCATTATTCTCTGATTTAAATGAATAACCGTCTCGCATCAAACAAGATCCGGATATAATGTTCATGCTCAACGCGAGCACCAAATAACAATTATTTAGGTCTAAAACTAATCCGAAGGTAGATGTAGAGGTAGCGTGCCGACCGCGATCACATCGACTTTGGAACCATTTCCCAGCGCCGTCACCTCGTCCTTTGCGAGTTAAGCAATCCGTAGTCCTGTTTGAGTTGCAAATATTAGCAGCAAACCGATATCAAATACCAGTGCTCTGCGAGCTCTAGTAAGGTACACATCAATAACATGTATATCACATATACCTTTGTTCACCTTGCCATCCTTCTTATCCGCCAAATACTTGGGGCAGTTCCGCTTCGATGTCGATCGCTTGCGGTAGAAGCACTCGATTTCAGGTTTAGGTCTAGACTTGGGTTTCTTCTCTGAGCAGCAACTTGCTTGCTGTTCTTCTTGAAGTTCCTTCTTCTTCCCTTTGCCTTTCTTCTTGAAACTAGTGGTCTTATTGACCATCAACACTTGATGCTCCTTCTTGATTTCTACCTCCATGATCTTTAGCATTGCGAAGAGCTCGGTATAGTCTTTACTAACCCTTGCATATTATAGTTCATCACGAAGCCTTTGTAGTTTGGTGGCGGTGATTGAAGAATTCTATCAATGACACAATCATCAGGAAGATTAACTCCCAGTTGAGTCAAGTGATTGTAATACCCGGACATTTTGAGTATGTGCTCACTGTGAACTATTCTCCTCCATCTTGCAGCTATAGAACTTATTGGAGACTTCATATCTCTCAATCCGGGCATTACATTTGGAATATCAACTTCAACTCCTCGAACATCTCATATGCTCCATGGCGTTCAAAAGCGTCGTTGAAGTCCGGTTCTAAGCCGTAAAGCATGGCACACTGAACTATAGAGTAGTCATCGACTTTGCTCTGCGAGACGTTCTTAACGTCGTCGGTTACATCGGCGGCGGCACTGGCACCTAGCGGTGCATCCGGGGCGTAACTCTTACGTGCAGCAATGAGGATAATCCTCGAGTTCTGGACCCGATCCGTGTAATTGCTACCATCATCTTTCAACTTTGCTTTCTCAAGGCGCATTAAAATTCAACGGAACAACAGCACGAGCCATCTATCTACAATCAAACATAGACAAGCAAGATACTATCAGGTACTAAGTTCATGATAAATTTAAGTTCAATTAATCATATTACTTAAGAACTCCCACTTAGATAGACATCTCTCTAGTCATCTAAGTGATCACGTGATCCAAATCAACTAAACCATAACCGATCATCACGTGAAATGGAGTAGTTTTCAATGGTGAACATCTTATGTTTATCATATCTACTATATGATTCACGCTCGACCTTTCGGTCTCCGTGTTCGAGGCCATATCTGCATATGCTAGGCTCGTCAAGTATAACTTTGAGTATTCTGCGTGTGCAAAACTGGCTTGCACCCGTTGTAGATGGGCGTAGAATCTTATCACACCGATCATCACGTGGTGTGCAGGCACGACGAACTTTGGCAGCGGTGCATACTCGGGGAGAACACTTCTTGATAATTTAGTGAGAGATCATCTTATAATGCTACCGTCGATCAAAGCAAGATAAGATGCATAAAGATAAACATCACATGCAAATCAATATAAGTGATATGATATGGTCATCATCGTCTTGTGCCGTGATCTCCATCTCTGCAGCACCATCATGATCACCATCGTCACCGGTAGCGACACCTTGATCTCCATCGTAGCATCGTTGTCGTCTCGCCAATCTTATGCTTCTCGACTATCGCTACGCTTAGTGATAAAGTAAAGCATTACGAAGCGATGCATTTCATACAATAAGCGACAACCATATGGCTCCTGCCGATTGCCGATAACCGGTTACAAAACATGATCATCTCATACAATAAAATATAGCATCATGTCTTGACCATATCACATCACAACATGCCTGCAAAAACAAGTTAGGCGTCCTCTACTTTGTTGTTGCAAATTTTACGTGGCTGCTACGGGCTTAAGCAAGAACCAATCTCACCTCGCATCAAAACCACAATGATACTTCGTCAAATAGACTCCGTTTAACCTTCTCAAGGACGGGCGTAGCCTTTTCAGTTCAACTAAAGTGAGAGAGCAGACACCCACCGGTCACCTTTAAGCAGCGAGTGCTCGTGGCGGTGAAACCAGTCTCGCGTAAGCGTCTGGCGTAATGTCGGTCGGGCAGCTTCATCTCACAATACCGCTGAACCAAAGTATGACATCTTTGGTAGGTAGTATGACTTATATCGCCCACAACTCACTTGTGTTCTACTCGTGCAAAACATCAAACCATAAAAACCTAGGCTCGGATAACCTTTGTTGGGGAGCGTAGTAATTTCAAAAATTTCCTCGCACCGCAAAGATCATGGTGATGCATAGCAGAGAGGGAGAGTGTTGTCTCGTACCCTCGTGAACCGGCGGAGCGATCTGGCGTAGAGGAGGTAGTCGTCGTTTCTCCTCGCGATCCGACCGATCCGGCGCCCGTTACTCGGCGCCCCGAGTTCTTGACACCGTACAACTCGATGGCGCTCCTCGGGCTCCAATCCGGTGAGAGCCGGGGAGGGAGAGTTTCGTCGGCCTGACGGCGTGGTGGCGATCTTGATGTTCTACCGGCGCGAGGCCGCCTAAGCTGCGACGATATGACCGAGGTGGAATATGGTGGAGGGGGCACCTGCGGCTAAGGCGATCCGTAGATCAACTTGTGTGTTCTAGGGTGCCCCCTGCCCCGTATATAAAGGAGCAAGGGGTGCGGCGGCCCTAGAGGAGGCGGGGAGGAGTCCTACTCCCAGGAGTAGGACTCCCCCCTAGTTGGAATAGGATTGGGGGAGGGAAGAGGGAAGGGCGCGCCCCCTCTCCTTGTCCTATTCGGACTAGGGGAGGCGCGGCCTGCCCCTGGCCCCCTTCCTCTTCTCCTCGTGGCCCACTAAGGCCCAATAACCCCGGGAGGTTCAGTAACCCCGGTGTTCAAAAAAATCGATTTCACGGAACCATTCGAACTCAAATATAGGCTTCAATATATCAATCTTTATGTCTCGACCATTTGAGACTCCTCGTCATGTCGTGATCACATCGGGACTCGAACTTCTTGGTACATCAAAATACATAAACTCATAATATAACCGTCATGAAACCTTAAGCGTGCGGACCCTACGGTTCGAGAACAATGTAGACATGACCGAGACCGTCTCGGTCAATAACCAATAAGCGGGACACGGATGCCCATATTGGTTCCTACATATTCTCTGAAGATCTTTATCGGTCGGACCGCATAACAACATCGTTGTTCCTTTGTCATCGGTATGTTACTTGCGAGATTCGATCGTCGGTATCAATACCTAGTTCAATCTCGTTACCGGCAAGTCTCTTTACTCGTTACGTAATACATCATCTCACAGCTAACTCATTAGTTGTAATGCTTGCAAGGCTTCGATGATGTGTATTACCGAGAGGGCCAGAGATACCTCTCCGAGCAATCGGAGTGACAAAACCTAATCTCGAAATCGCCAACCCAACATCTTCCTTTGGAGACACCTGTAGTACTCCTTTATAATCACCCGATTCGTTGTGACGTTTGGTAGCACCAAAGTGTTCCTCCGTTAAGCAGGAGTTGCATAATCTCATAGTTACGAGGAACATGTATATGTCATGGATAAAAGCGGTAGCAACATACTAAGCGATCGTGTGCTAAGCTAATGGAATGGGTCATGTCAATTAGATCATTCTACTAATGATGTGACCTTGTTAATCAAATAACAACTCTTTGTTCATGGTTAGGAAACATAACCATCTTTGATTAACAAGCTAGTCTAGTAGAGGCACACTAGTGACATATTGTTTGTCTACGCATTCACACATGTATCATGTTTCCGGTTAATACAATTCTAGCATGAATGATAAACATTTATCATGAAATAAGGAAATAAATAATAACTTTATTATTGCCTCTAGGGCATATTTCCTTCAAATAGTACTGGTTTTTCTTCACTGCATTATGCGTTGAGGTCATATTGTGAAGAATTGCAGCAAATTGGCGCTTGACCCATTTCTGATTGCGGTCAACCTTGATGAAGGCGAGGAGTAACTCACGATCGGTCATCACCACAGAGTCTGTGGCTTGAGGCTGTTTCTTGGTGGAGGTATTTGCAGCAGTATCATGCGTAGCAGAATCATCATTGGTGGAGTAAGATGCAGCTTTGCAAAACTGACCATCCAATGGATGAGTGCCTTCATCAATTACAGCTGCTGCCTTGCCCTTGTCATCGAGATGATGAAATTGGTAAACAGGGACTTCAATGGGCGGCGAGAAGCTGCCATGATTGATGTCGGCCTTGTAGTTCGGTGAAGATCTTGCGGATGAATCTCATGATCTAAAGCGCATATGGCTTCAGCTCAAAAGGTGACATTGCAATATTGGCGAGTCCTCATGAAGAAATCATGGAAGTTGGTGGAGCATATGAATGATATTGAAAAGCATGTTCTTCATGATGCCAGCAGCGTCTCCATCATTTGAGTCGTGGCCTTTGATCGGACCCATAGTCTTCGTCAAGATTACGTACACATCAGAGGCACATATAGCAAATCCTTGGCGAGAATTTGGTTGAGGGCTTGGCACGGCAGAGGCTTCATCGATGCTTGCATGAAGTGATCGAGACGATTCACGTTCATTATAGAGCAACAGCAGATTCATGGGGAGGATCAAGAGGAAGGACCGAAGCAATTGGTTGTTGGTGCCTTGTAGTGAGTATTTTCAGTCATCAATCGAACCCATGAGTTGATGTCTTGACATCTCGGTGATGTGCAAGGTGGCATAGAAGCGAAGAATGAGTTCTTCATTCTAGTCACATATATCGGTCTGAAATTCAGCAGCCTGCATCGTGAAGAACACGAATCTTGGCTCGAAGCAGCGGTGATTCCATATCCACATGAGGAATATGCTCATGGTGAAGATCTTGTCCTTGTCGAATAGCGAGGAATAGAAGTTTGCTTGTGTTGGAGTCGAGCGTCTTTTCCTCATTCGGCGAGTCATAAGGTTATGGCGATGAAGAACACATGCTCGGAAAAAAATCTTCAGCCTTGGACTTTTGCTTGCTTGAAAGCGGATTCTTTGGCTTGGGCGGAGGAATATCATTATTTGAAGCACAACCTCGAGAATCGCGATTTCAGGTTCTTGGTGAGAATTTCTGGTTCCTCTCCTTGTGCGATTTGAGGATTGGCGGTTGGTTCTTGGCGCTAGTGGCTGGAATCTCTTCGTTGTGAGATGATGTGGGATGAGTTTCTTCAAAGCCCATTGAGCAGTAGTAGTTGGTGGTGAGGAACTTGTTGAAGCGGAGTGAAGAGAGGAGTATTGGGGTCTGACTTTCCCAAAGTCATCGTTCATTATAGGTGTAGTGCACCCAATATCCACATCTTCATCTTCTTTTCAATTTCCTTAGCGCTTTGCCTCTTGATTTGTGGCTGAGGCGCGGGTGAGGAGGCAGCAGGAGTTGAAGGAAGCTTCCACTTCAATTTCTTCATCAAGCTGTTACGAGTAGTAGAGTTGATTTTCTTCATCGATCCGCTTGGGATCGTGTATTCTTCTCAAAGGAACAATTTCCTTGGATGACATGGAGGAAATGGGAATGGCATCGATAGGATTTTCAATCGAGCTGGTCATTGGCTTCAATTTCTTTGTAGCGAAGAATTTGGCGCAGTGATGCCTTCCTTTTCTTCACTTGCGGCTCGCTCTGCAGCCTTTGTATTCTTCACTTCATAGGCGGAAGGAAGAATTGGAGTTGGTCTTAGTGCGGGAGGAGCTGAGGATTGTGGTACAGTTTCTTGAGCTGGCCAGTGCGATTGCCTGTTTTCTTGATTCTTGACTGAGGATTTTCTTGTTGCGATGAAGCTGCAGCGATCGACATTCTCTTCGTCGGTGTGAAATCTCACCTTGGCTCCTTGCCGGTCGGCATTATAAGCATCAAAATCCTTGCTGAGTGCTTGGATTTCGATTGAGCTTTAAGAAGTTCTTGAGAGACAAGTTGATGATGTTTTCCTCGAAGCTTCTCTTTTCTTGCTTTTGCTCTCTTCAATTCACGAGCCTTTTCAAATTTCCATTTCTCTTGAGATGAAATTGTTCACATGTGACTTTGACCCGAGTCGATGGCGAGATCCGGAAGAGTGTGTGGATCTGATGCCACAGTCAATGAAGTCTAAGATCTTCTTGGATCCAAAAGCGAGTACACTTGTTCCTTTGGCTCTAGCGGCCTTAGTCGATCTGTCTCGATGATTTCTTCAAGTTCTTCATCGAGGCCTCATCATCGAGAGGAATGTTGAATGCAACTTTGTTTCTTTTTGGACTTGGCGAGGACCGCGTCCATGATTGCTTTTGTCTTGATGAGTGGGACTGTTGAGGACATTGGTGCGGTGAGAACTTCTTTGAAACACGAAGCAATGGAGAATCCTTGAGTCCTTTGAAAAGTTGCAAGATGCACAGGTGTTGAGGACTTGGAGGGAGCTGCTGAGGATTTTGAATGGCGTGACGATCGAGAATTTCTTTGAGAGGCGCGGTGAGGAGGCTGGGCCGTGGTGGCGATGAAACACTTGGCTTGCGTCAGAGCTTCTTTGGCATTGATTTCCTCGGTTTGAGCGAGGGCTCGGCAGCGGCGAGGAGTAGTATCCTCATTGAATTTCCTCCTTTGCTTCCTTGGCTGTCTTGCCAATTTGGCTTGGCGCTGGACCATTCTTGGGAAAATCTTCACCACGTTTGTGCTGGTGGGATCGACAACAGCCGGTGCGGAGGGCTCTTGGGCATGGAGGATTGGTCGAATTTCCTCATGTACTTAGGAGTGACATAGCGGTATTCACGCCATTCTCGTGCCCATCTCCTCTCTATCCTCTGTATCGCACTTTCTTGCTGGTTCTTAGTCTCCTTGCCAAATTTGGATTCATCGGTGTGCGATAGTCTTTGTATATTTCCTCTGGAATTTCAAAAGCGATCATGACTTCGGTTTCTTTCCTCCCTTCTGCGGTCTCTTGCCTTACGCCATTTTCTTGGTGAGAATTTGAACAATAGAACACTCTGAAGAAGTATGCAGTTTTTCTTGAGAGCGCTGCAAATGAGTTAAGTTGATGAGAACCTAGTGATTCAGCGGCGGACATGAGTACTGTGAGCGAGTGTAGGTGCGAGGAATTTGGAGAGGTCATATCGTTCTCGGAAGATTTTTCAAAAGGAGCAAGTTTTGAGAATTTGACCAGTTTGAGCCTTGAGGAATTTCACTAAGCGTTTAATCTTAGGTTCGAGTTATCTGGATCGAAAATCCGCACAATTGAGGAATCTTGATAAATGAATGCTTAGAGATATATCAAGAACATATAGTGTGTGAGGTGTTCATATGTGAAGAGTTTGAAGAGTAAAAACACCTTTGAAGATTTTGAGAAAGATTTGAGAATCAGCGAGTAATAAAAGTGACTTTTAATTACGAACTGAAGAACACGACGAGCAGAGATGAAGCTGTAGAAGTTAAATCACGTTAGATCTTCACGCCCTAACTTGGCGAGAGGAAGATGACTTCTGGCGGCGGAGTGAAGATTTCATGACGGCGCGATCTGCAACAACGATGAGGTCGGCGGTGAAGCTTTCCTCACGGCGGCGATGGATTAAGCGGCGCTAGGGTTTGAGAGAGCTCGGCGAGAGGCAGCGATCGGCGGAGTAAATGAAGTGAGGAGGTAAAGGGGTATTTATAGCCACGGTGAAAAACTGTTAGCCGAAGATTTTGGGCGAACATGCCCTGCCCTTTCTCCTTCATGCGGCGTGTGTCACCCGTCTTGTCTGAGATGGGATCGTGTAAGATCGTGGGTGATTAAACTAATACATCGTGGGATCGGAGCGGTTTGGCGGTAAAACCGGAAACTTGGATAAGATTTGTTAAAAAGTTTAGTTCGCAATTTCTTCAGCTGTTAAGGACCGATGAAGACTTTGAGCGAGTTTCAATCGAGCGCACATGAAGAATTTGTGAATAGATTGGGTTGAGTATAGCATAGAGGGAAGGTCGATCACATTCACTTAGCGAAATCGCAACGAAGAATTAGCAATAAGTGAATCTTGTAGAGGACATAAACTCATATATATATATAGCCAATGAAGAAGGCAGCGGAACTCTTGAAGATTTTGCAAATTTGAAGAATTTGAAAAAGCGAGAATTTCAAAATGAGGAAAAACTCAGATTGAAGACTTTCAACTTTTGTGGTGGCGTATTACCACGTATAAGAATGATGATTTGAGACACGCATACAATTGTCGTAGGGTTACGAGAATCAAATTCTTCATTGATTTCTTCACACTTAGATTGTTGTTCTTCATTGATTGAGGAACAACGTTTCTTCATGTGTTGCACATCTAAGTCATCAATTATGCATAAGGGTTAGGATGTGTGTCCTTTTCAAAGAACATTCGAAGATTCTAAGATATTTAGCTCACACATAACTTGCTAAATCTCTTCTCATCCAAGGCTTGGTGAAGATATCAGCTAGCTGTTCTTGATCTTCACATGCTCGATGGAATATCGCCCTTCAACACATGATCACGAAGAAAATGATGGCGAATCTGGATGTGCTTAGTCTTGAGTCTTTGAACTGGGTTGTGAGCAATCTTGATGGCACTCGTTGTCGCGAGAGGAGAGGCACATTCTTCACGTTAGCGCCATAGTCCTTGAGGTTTGCTTCATCCAGCGATTGAGCATAGCATGACCCGGCAGCAATATATTCAACTTGATGATGAAGCGGTGATACGATTACATTTCTTGAGGACCAACATACCAAAGATCATCAGAGAAATGACAAGTGCGGATGTTGACTTGCGGTCCACGATCACCGGCATAGTCAGTCGAAATATCAATGAGATCAAAAGCGAGCCCTTGGGGTACCATAATCCTAGTGTTGGTGTGTGAGCTAGATATCGAAGAATATGCTTCACACCTTATGGTGTGATTCCTTGGTGCAGCTTGAAATCGGGCACACATGCAAACACTAAGCATTATATCTGGCCTAGATGCACATAGGTACAATAGAGAACCAATCATGGGCGGTATACCTTGTGATCGAAGTCGATACCATTTTCATCGATGCATAGATGACCATTTATGGGCATAGGAATTTTAGCCTTTGCAATCTTGCATGCGAATTTCCTCGATACATCTTTGAGGTATTTCTCTGAGATATGAATATGCCATTGTCTTTTGTGAATTTGAAAACCTAAGAAAAATTTCAACTCTCCCATCATAGACATTTGATATTCTTCACTCATCATATAGGCAAATTCATCACTATATCGTTGGTTAGTACAGCCAAAGATAATATCATCAACATATATTTGGCACACAAACAGTTCACCATCATATGATTTAGTAAATAGAGTAGGATCGAGTGAACGGGTGTGAAGCCATTCTTCACGAAGAATTCCTTGATGTATCATACCACGCCGAGGGCTTGCTTGAGGCCATAGAGAGCCTTATTTAGTCGAAGACTTTGTCGAGGATTCTTGGGATCTTCAAAACACAGGGGTTGAGCAACATATACTTCTTCCTCAAGCTTACCATTGAGGAATGCACTTTTCACATCCATTTGATATAAGATGATATCATGATGGTTAGCATAGGCAAGTAAAATCGAATAGCTTCAAGTCTAGAAACAGGTGCAAAAGTTTCATGAAATCAATTCCTTGACTTGTGTGTAGCCTTGAGCTACTAGTCGTGCCTTATTCCTCTACCAGGGCCATTTTCATCTTGCTTGTTGCGGTAGATCCACTTTGTGCCAATGATATTATGCTTGCGAGGATGCAGGCGATTGACCAATTCCGGACATTGTTCAGCTCGAGCGATGTAATTCTTCTTGCATAGCCTGAATCCTCCGGCTCGAAATGCTTCATCTACCTTAGTGGGCTCTGAGATAGAGACAAAGCATAGTGCCCACAAAAGTTAGATAAGTGTGAGGCTTTTGGCGGGTGAGAGGACTGGTCTTGCTGATGTCATCGATGATCTTCTCCACTTGCACTTCTTTTAAAACACGTGGATGAGTTGGTTGTCGTGAGGATTTTGATCGGCATTTTCTTGACACCAATTTCCTCATCATGTTCTTGGTGCATCAGCTCGGCGTTCTTCACGAGCAGGAATGAATTCTTCACGATTCTTGATGGGAATGACATCCTAAGTTGCCTTGTGCTTGATAGCATCCTCGGTGCTGGTTCATCTAACACAGAAGGTAGGTGCTCTCTTTGCGAGCCATTAGTTTCATCGAACCGCACATCTCGGTGTCGACAATCTTGTGAAGAACAATGTTGAAGACTACTGTAGGTGTCTGAGTCCTTTCGTAACCAAGCATAAAACCTTCATGTGCTTTGGTGCAAATTTAGAGTTGTGGTGAGGATCTCTAATCAATATTTAGCACGAAGACTTTGAAATAACTTACATTGGGTTTCTTGTCGTTGAGGAGTTCATATCAGATCTTCTTGAAGAATTTGTGAAGATATACTCTGTTGATGATGTGGCGGCGGTATCAATTGCGTCAATCCAAAAGCGGAGGCGTTTTGTATTCATCAAGCATAGTCGAGCCATCTCAACAAGAGTTATGTTCTTGCGCTCCACAGCGCCATTTCTTTGAGGAGTATAAGGGCGAGATAATTCATGAGTAATACCAAGTTCATCAAGATAGGCATCAAGACCGAATTCTTGAACTTCGGTTCCATTGTCACTTCGATATGCTTGATCTTCACACCAAAGTTGGTTGAAGCCCTCGAGGAAAATCGTTTGAAGACTTCACGCACTTCATGTTTGTAAGTAACAATGTGTACCCATGTATATCGAGAATAATCATCAACAATGACAAAACCATATAGAGATGCATCATTAGTATTTGCTGAATAATGATTAGGTCGAAGAGGTCCATGTGAAGCAATTGAATGGACGAGTAGTGGTCATGATAGTCTTATTTGGATGCTTGGCCTTGGTCATTTTCGGCTTCACATGCTCCGCATAAGTGATCCTTGAGAATTTGACATTCTCAATGCCAATGACATGCTTCTTCTTCATAAGCATGTTCAAATTCCTCATGCTGCATGACCAAGTAAATCGATGCCATAGCCAGCCTACGAGGCTTTTGCAAGTAAACACATGGCTGGTTGTGGTCTGTAGAAATCAACAATATCTGATCTCTCTCCTAAAGCCTTGAAGACTTTGGAATTGTCGACTTCCATAATCACAACACAGCGATATTTGCCAAAGACAACAACCATATCAAGATCACAAAGCATTGAGGCCGACATTAGATTGTATCCTAAGGACTCAACAAGCATGACTTTGTCCATGTGCTTATCCTTAGAGATAACAACCTTACCAAGACCCAATACGACTTTTGCCTTTGTCGGCCAAATATGATATGCTTGAGGTGATGGTGATAAAGGAGCATCCATCAATAGATTCTTGTCACCGGTCATGTGATTTGTACATCCACTATCGAGGACCCATTCGGTGGTTTTGGGTTGATCATCCTGCGAGATGAATTAGTATAACTTAAAATCTCATATGCTTCATCGGTGAAGAATATGATATCAAGTTCATCGGATGAATTTCATCAAGCGATAAGCAGATATAGCGATATGAGGGCGTGTGAAATGAAAGTTCATTTCATCATGATTTACTGCGTCCTTTCGAGGCATTTTGTAAGGTCTGACAAATTCTTGAGACGTTCGAGCACGTCGGAGACCTGACCTGCTGAGAGGAGATTAGTTCTTTTCTTCACCACCCACATCGGAGGGTGGCAAAGAGTTCATCATCCTGCGAGCACCATGTGAGAAAGGTGGCAAAGATGCCAAACCATTTAAGCTTAGCATTGGAGGGTTAGGGTAAGCATATGAATAAGCGAGTAATTCTTGAGGACTTATGAACATAATGGTTTCAAGAATAATGCACATATTCATAGCCCTTAGCTTTGCCTGCGAGACAGATTTGTTAGCATGATAATAATCATATGAGGACTTTGATCCAGTTGAGAATTTGATCCTCGTGAAGAATTTGGTCCATATGAGGATTTGGATCCATATAAAGAATTTGGTCCATATGAAGAATTTGATCTGGGGTTCTGTTCTTCCTTTGGTGGTGTCATAAGGACATTCACGAAGACTTTCAACACAGCTTTTGGGAACCAGATTTTCTTCATAGGGAACCGTTCTTGCGATTAGTGCCAAAATATCTAGCAAATACTTCACCATTCGATTTTTGAGCAGTTTATAGTTGGAGTCAAATGACTCATCGGAAGAATGAGGAGATTCACATGTAAAGCCATATAAGTTAGATGGATCAGCTGGAGGTCCCTTGCACAACCCATGAGGTTTTGGGATACTACTCGGGTTTCAATATGTTCCATTTGCATTCAGTTTCCTCTCAAAGGCAATACCCTCTTTCCTAGGGTTTACATTGAGGATCTGCTTTTGAGCACATCACAAAGTGTCGATGCCCTTTGAGGCTTTTGTACAAGCTGTCATGTACAATTCCTTCAACCTGCATTGTTAGTGATACTAGCAAAGTCCTCGGTGAGAATTAGTGATAGCGAGGCGGATGAAGAATTTGTAACATTTGAAGCATTTGAACATTGGTGAAGAATTAGCGATTCACGTTCAATGCACTTTAAGCACGGAGGAGCAAATTCTTCCTGAGAAGCGCTGATTTGTTGAGCTAGTAATGAATCACGCTCCTTCTGAAGATCTTCCTAACATTCTCTTAGCTTATCAAGATCTGCCTTTCTTTGAATAGCTTCAAGAAAGCTTCTCATTGTCTTGCTTTTCTTGAAGAAATTCATAAGTTTCTCATGATCAGACAAGAGAGAGTTATGATGACCTTGAAGGTTATCATACTTAGGCGAAGTCTTTGAAGATTTTCGATCGAGGGCTTTAGTCGATCCATTTCTTCACCCAACATATCATCACTTTTATCTAGCATGTTTTGAACTTTTCAAGAGCCGTTGTTGTTTCACAGCAATTTTAGCAAGTTTAGAGTAGCTAGGCTTAAGATCCTCATCGATTCATTTTCACTAGAATCGGAGGTTATATTTGAGTACCTTAGCTGCTTTTGCCATGAAGCAATAGGTGGGGCGTAGCCATCATTATCTTCATCGGGCTTGTTGATGGAATCGGTTTCTTGATGTTGAAGATGGACTTCTTGTGAAAGCGTGTAGCGGCGGACTTCGCCACACAGGACTCAGATTCTTGGACTCTTCCTCTTCATCATTTTCCTCAGTTGACGAGTCCATCTCCTTGCCAATGAATGCCGAGCTTTCTTGGAGCTGCCCTTCTTGTGAGATGAAGACTTTGATGGTTTTGAAGGCGAAGATTTTGATGATTTCTTCTTCTTCTTCATTTCATCGAGCTGTAGTCCTTGTATTTCTTTTCTTCATTTCCTTCTCCCCCGAGGACAATCTTGAATGTAGTGACCGGGCTTCTTGCATTTGTGACAAAGTCTTCTCTTGTAGTCCTTTGGATGAAGAATCACTTCCCTTGAGGGTTTTCCAGCGACCACGTCTTGTGAATTTCTGGAATTTCTTCACAAGGAGAGCTAGATCTGGCTCGATTCTTGAGGATCACCAAGGCTACTACGAAATCCTCACATTGAGCGGACACAACCTTGGCCTTGAGGGCACGTGGTTTGCCATAGTTCGAGCCATAGAGATCTCTCTTTTGACAAAATTTGGAACTTCGTGAGTGTTAAGCCTTTCGAGGATATCGGCGAGGATCAAGTGACTTGTAGTCGGCCGCGCTCTTGTATCATCGGTCCCAAAGTATCAAATGAGGAATCAAGCGATCTTAGCGGTTTCTTCACTACTTCATAGTCGATGATGTCGATGGCACCGAGGGCTTGAAGCTCATTTGAGATGTCGATGAAAGCGATCAAAGGTTTGTTGAACATTTTGTTGTCGAGTCTTTTGAAGCGATTGAAGAGATTTGAAGAACATCAACTCGAGAGTCACGCTGAGTTGAGACTCCTTCATTACTTTGGACAGCCTATCCCGGATAAACTTGGCGGTTTCAAAGCACTCACTCTTCCATCTTGTCCTTTGCTCGGATGGCCACAGATGATATTCTTAACTTGAGAGTTGAGTTGTTTGAATCTCTTCACATCGATGGCGGTCGGTGTTTGATGTGCAATGAGGACACCATTTTCCACAACATACGAGAGATCATTATCAATTGCCTCAAGATGCATCCGCATCTTATTCTTCGATAAGGATAGTCCATTCCATCAAGGTAGGACACCGGTGAGACCTTGATCATACTGCGGTCGACATAACTAGAACTCCGGTGGTTAAACCAAAATCACCTGAACAAGGGAGTACATTGCTCGATACCAATTAAAAGTCGTTATATAGACTAGAGGGGGTGAATAGGCGATTTTATGAAATTCTTCTTGAGGAATTTGCGGTGAGAAATTCCTTAGCGAAGAACTGTTTGCTGTGGAATAAGTACTCGGATGTAAGCATAGCAGATTACACACATAGTCGGCATGATGAAATGAAGACTAGAAGAGAGTACAGGAAGCTTAAACACGGGATAACAAGATGAAGACAAATAGTGAAGAAATTGAGCGAGGAATTTGTGAAAGTCTTGATCAAAGTCTTCAAACACGAGATATGAACAACATGCAACACAAAATGAGAAATGAGTGAGTTGAGGAAATAGAACCCGTCGGTTGGTGAAGACAATGATTTGGTAAACCAGTTCAAGCTGCTGTCTCGGTTATGCGTCTGGTTGGGCGGTGAGTATTTAAACTCGAGGACACACATCCGGACACCCGATCTCGAGCGCATAACTTCGGGACACCCGTCCTCACCGTATTCTCCTTGAGCGAAGATCACGTAGGCCTCGTCCAATCACTCATGGTAAGTCTTGGTGTGACTTCCAAACCTTCAGACTTGGTCACTCGGCGATCCACAATTCCTCTTGGATGCTCTAGACCTTGGCGCCTAACCGTCTGGAAGAAGCATAGTCTTCAAAGGTAACAAGCGTTGGATCCACGCGGGATCAATTTCTTGATGATGCTCTATCACTTAGGGGTTTTTAATGGGGGTTTGGTTTTGGATTTTCCTCACTTGATGATTTTGCTCAAAGTCCTCGGAGGATGGGTTGCTCTCAAATGACAAGTGTCAAGTTCTCTCGGAGCAGCCAACCAGCTAGTGGTTGTAGAGGCGACTATTTATAGCCTAGGGAGCAGCCCAACATGATAAGACATAAATGCCCTTCAATGATATGACCGTTAGGTGGATAAGATATTTTGGTCAGCGTGTATGATGCGGCAGCGATCGGAAATTTGACTTTCAAAGTCCTCGGGGCTATCATGTTCCTCCTTGTGTAGGCAATTACGCCTTTGGCGAATTCCTAACTCCTCGATCGAAACAAAGTCATCGATGACGGAAGAAGCTGCGTCTCATCCTTTGAAGAATTTGGTGAAGCTATATGAGATTTCAATGGCTTCACTCGAAGGATTGGTAGGTGTAGAGATTTTGAGTTGAGCATCACATGGAAATTTTCCTTAGTATTTCCTCGACCCCTTTAACGATGCGGTGTTTCCTATGACTCAAGAAAGAAAAAAAAACTACGAAAACAAAAGTCTTCACGCTTCATATTCCTCGAATGAATATCAAGTCTTCATGGTCACACCAATTTCTTCACTTTCAAAGTCTTGAAAGTCTTGAGAATATCAAAGTCTTGAGTTGAAGAACTTCATTTATAGAAATTCGACTTTCTCTGTAAATATCAAACTCCTCATAGACTTATAGACACATGTACACTCACAAATGCATCGAGTTACTTAACCTATAAGTCTTCAATACACCAAAATCACTAAGGGCACTAGATGCACTTACAAACATCGAGATGAGACTAGCTCTGAGTAAAACCGGACTTGAGTTTCCCCAAGGTGGCCTCATGAGCAGCAGATTCGGACCAACACTCGAAGAGCACTGGCCGGGGGGGCTAAAATAAAGATGACCCTCGAACTCAAAACCCAAGGGAAAAAGGGCTAGAGTGAGGCAAATGGTAAAACCAAGGTTGGGCCTTCTTTGGAGGAGTTTTATTCAAAGCGAACTGCCGAGGGGTCCCATAAATCACCCAACCCGCGTAAGAGCATAAAATCCGGGAACATAACACGGTATGGCGGAAACTAGAGGCGGCAAGAGTGGAACAAAACACCGGGCATAAGGTGAGCCTTCTACCCTTTACCAAGTATATAGATGCATTAATAATATAAGAGATATTGTGATATCCCAACACAATCCTGTCCACCATCGAGCAATCTTCAACTTCACCTGCAACTAACAACGCTATAAGAGGGGCTGAGCAAAGTGGTAACATAGCCAAGCAACGGTTTGCTAGGAAGGGTGTCAAAGGTTAGAGGTTCATGGCAATTTGGGGAGGCTTGAAGAACAAGTGATAGGAAGCGCAACATAGCGATAGAGCGAAGCAACTAGCATAGCATGATAGTAGTGAGATCCGAGTGGCGGTCATCTTGCACGAAATCCATAAGGAAGAAGAACGAGTTCATGAAGGAGATGGAGCCACGTCGGCGAACCAAGAGTGAGCGAGCGAATCCTCACGATCATAGCGAAATGGGAACTATCGAGAATAAGCACACAACATGGTAAAATCACCACACATAGACAAGACATGATGCATAACCAAGTATGATGCATGACAAGACTACATGAAGCTACTCATGGCAAGAGATTATGCAAACAAGAACAACACATCAAAACAAGTTTAAATGAGGCCGGAAACAACATATAACAAATCCGGTAGGTCCTCATATGCAAGTTTCAAAGTTGGTCCAGATCTGAACAAACTTTAAGTTGAAGTTGTTAAACATCAAGTTAAACAGCACCAACAGGATCTACAAAAAATTCTAGTCAAGTTACATATAAAGTTCATTTAATTGAGACTCGGCCTAGAAGATATGAGCAAAACAAATAAAACATGGCATTGATGCTAGATGCATACAAACATCAAGCAAACACCTCAAAACAAGTATGGAACATGATAATAGGAAACTACATGCAAAAACAAGCAAGTTTCATATAGAGCACACTCAAAAGCGAACAGCGGTTCAACACATACACTCTATACAAGACATAACAACAATCTGTCCAAAACAGCAACTAGGCATCTTGCAAGCATCAAAACAATATGCTAAAGCACCTCAAAATAAGAACAAAAGGCATGGGCATGAAGTACAGGTAAAGCATAACAAAACATGAACACTGAGCTATCTCCAGAAACTACTAGAACATGCTCAAAAGAACATGGCAAGATTGCAAACAATAACAGTTTCAGACTTATCAGGAAATAACATCAGGTTGCAATGTTTAGAGCTATCAAACAACATGTTACTGCAACTTAACATGGCAAAAAAAGGCATGGCTTAAATCTACTAATTGCATATAACAAAAGTCCCTTACTGACCATGGGCCAAAAAGGCACAGAAAATATGATGGCACCCATGTAAACATGGCAAAATATATGACAGATTCAAACATGGCAGGAACAACAATAAGTAGGCGTGTTGGTGAGCTTGAATCACTCACCACACAGCAATACATGGCATGGCAAGGCAACCAACAGTAAGAAGACATGTTTATGAAGCTAAGCATGGAAGAGTAAGTTCATAGGGTGCATGGATCACTAGCAACAATCATGGCAACATTGAACTTAATGTTAACAGGATGACAGCAACATTATTTAGCAAGTTTGGAGCAAGATTACAACAAGCTACAACAGGCTATAAATGCAACCAGGGGCATAAATGGATAGAGCATGACATGTATAACAAAACATCCCTAGTGAACATCTCCATATTATGCCCATAATGACTTGTAGCAGGAGGTTTACATAGCATCATATAATAACAGAATCAGTCAGGAAAACAGCAACAGCAAGTACACTACTTAACAAGCTTGATGCACTCACCACACAACTAACAAAAATACATGGATAGCACCCCTGTAAAGATGGCATTACATAGGACAAAACACATGTAGACATCAACCTCATAGGATGCACACATCAAACATGGCTAAAATGACAAATCATCAAGTTATAACAGTTTCAGCAGATTAACATCACATATCACTCTTACAGCGATGATCTGAGGCATCAAGAGCGAGCTCAAATGAATATGACACAATGGAATGAAATGAAGTACTCGTCGAAGCGAACAATTTGACATATTACACGCATGAAGCGGGCGGTATGCAGCAAGTTACGATCGATGAACATGGCATGAAAATGCTGAAATTAAAGGGACTTGGCAGTTTTATGAAAAAAAAAGCAGAGCAGGCGCGGGATAGTTAAAAAGCCGCGGTCTTGGGATTTAGGAGGGTGGCTCACCATGGGCTCTGAGCCGGGTCGGCTATAGCTGAAATTTGGCTGGGCTGGAGCTGGCTTGGGCTGGCGCGATGCTCGGCCAGGGCCTGTAGTCACCGGCGTCCTCCGATGAGACGGACCCTGCAGCAACGCCCATGCACCTTCAGCGAGCCGCCCACACAAAGCCTTGTCGGGGAAGGAGGAGGCGGCCTATCTGGGTCCACTGGAACCGATCCGATTAGGCGGGGCAGCGGGGCTGCAAGGCGGCGGCGGAGTCTTTGAGCAGCCAGGCGGCGGGCCGGCGCCCGGTCAGCAGCAGCGTGAGGTGGGACACCGGTGGCGAAGCGGCGGCAGCGACCTCCGGTGGTGGCGGCGCATGGGCGAGGCCCAGACGATGGCGGCAGGTGTGAGGAGGCGAGTCCGCGAGCGGCGGCGAGGCCAGCTCCATGCTCCAGCTGGCCGGCGAGGCCTGAGGCCTGAGGCGAGGCGGGCGAGCGGCGGCTGCTTGAGCTCGCTCATGAGCCCGCTTTGGGCCCAGCGGGCAGCAGCAGCAGACAGCGGCTGCAGGACAAGTGGCGGCGTGGGGATTGGTTCTTGGGCGGCGGCGAGCCGTCCGGTCCGGCATGGACATGTCCGGTGGCGAGAGAGAAAAAGATCTAGGGTTTGGGGATTCATCCACGAAATTGGACGAGCATATATTTATAGGTAGAGGGAGCTAGGAGAGTCCAAATGAGGTGCGGTTTTCGCCCACACGATCGTGATCGAATGGCCGAGAGCATGGAGGTGATTTTGTTGGGTTTTGGGCCACTTTGGAGGGGTGTTGGGCTGCAAGACAACAGAGGCTTTTACGGTTACCCGGTTAACCGTTGGAGTATCAAACGACCTCCAAATGGCACGAAACTTGACAGGCGGTCTACCGGTGCTATACCAAGGCTGCTTGGCAAACCTCGGGCCATTCCGAGAAAGTGTAACACCCGCTCACAATGAGAGACAAAAAGGGGGCCAGGAGGACATAGGAGTGCGGATTGCAAAAGCAGACAGCAGGGGAAAATGCTCGGATGCATGAGGCGAACACGTATGCAAAATGAGATGCACATGATGACATGATAAAATGCAACACATAAAGCAAATGACATGGCAATGACTGACGAATAAGCTGGCGGACACAGGCGCTTGCGAATCTGAGGCGTTACAACACTCCTCCACTAATAAGAGATCTAGTCCGAGATCTTAGCACCGAGACGGAAGGAAAAGGGATGAGGTGAAGCAAGAACTCAAGAGAAGAAGCAAAGGATCGAGAGCACTCAAGAAGAAGAGAGGGACGACGAGAATGACGAGAATCGAAAACTCACGAAATCAGGTAGACTATGAAACCACTCTGGTTAGAATGAGATAAGAAACGAATAATACTGAAAGGATTTGAGCAGCACTCCGGCTGAAACAAGAGGGAATAGAAGACGAGCTTGAGAGGATGGAATGATACTTGATGAAGACATGACACAAAACCTCCGGAAAGAATTGAAAGAGTTGAATGAAAAGAACGGAGAAGAAAATGACAACTTGTGCCACGAATGAAATTGAAAGCATCTTTAGAAGGAAGGTTTAAACGGAGTTGTTGAGAAAATCAACAACGAAAAGAATAAGCTTGTTGTGGACTTATGGATAACATCTCAAAATTATGAGGTGATAACCAACCACAAGCGAGAAAAGATTGAATAGCTGAGAGGAGCGGAGAATGCAAAACTCCACTTCAAAAGTATCACGAGATTAATTGCACTTCAAGATGCAAGAAGAAAAGGTACTTGAATTCCTCCAACAAGAATCTTGATGAACTCTTGAAGACTGAATTAAATCATGATGAACCAGCATGAATAACTCCGGTGACAAAAGGATGAGATAGAATGAAGGATGAAAGAATAAGATGAGCCTTGCGGTGATTTAGATGGAGGTTCCGACAAGATGGCCGAGGAAATTTGAACTCCAGAAAAGAAAAGATGAAAACACTTGGAAATGAGAGATTTTTCATCATGAACAAACTCCGGAGGAAGGGATTAATCACTTGGATGAAATAAGAATAAGATTTATTGTATGCTTATCCTTCATCAAATTAAATTGATGACACAATGGATTTTGCATACTACTTATTCTTCTTGAAAAGGATTAAGGGGGGTGTAGCACAAAACTTGAGAAAGTCTTCATGAACCACCGGTAGGATTGAAAAGAACGAATGGATTAATATGCTAATCAAAGAAAAGAATCTTGAATGAACCACTGTAAGAATTCGAAAATGGCTGACGAAAAAGAATGAATCACCGGAAAGAATTAGAAGAACCAATACGCTAGAGGGGATTTAGATGCAAAAGAACAAAGAGATCATGAGCTTATTAAGGAACACTTGAATGAAGCACGGAATAATTGGATAACGATGGCTGAAATGAGAGGGCGAAGAATTTCTTACGGAGCGATGACCTCGGTGAAAAGAAATGGAAAAACAACTCTGACATACTCGGGTGGGTGAAAAGAATAAGCGACAAATGGAATAAATCGAGAGGATAACATGAAGCTAGAACCACAAAACTTTGAGAGAAGCGGACATGATTTAGAAAAATCTCTTCTTGATCTTCAAATGATGACGAAAACACCACCAAAATTCTTGAGATACTCACGGGAGAATGAAAAGCAAAGAGGTTGAGCCGACAATGAAATGATTTGAAAGAGATCTTGGAGAAGGCATGTGGTGATGGAATCCATTCTTCGTCACACTTTGAAAAGAATTGAGAATAGCTCAGGGAATTAGAAGAGTCGGGTAAGATCACAGGAAAAGACACGTGGGTTAGGGCCCACTAAAAGAAAAACACCGTTGGAAAGGGGTGTTGAACAGATAGAAGAAGCACCGGAACAATTGAAAAATTTGAATGAGGTGACAACCTCGAATTAATTGGAACACGGACGAATCTTACGAGATGTCTTGAACACTCGGAAGGATAAAGCTGGCGAGAGGTGAGCGAGCGGGGAAAACTACTTGAGCGAGGAAAGAATATAATCACTACCGAAAAATGGAATTGAATCCACGGAAAAGAAAGAGATGAAGAATGATGAACAAGGCGAAATTCACGGTTGAAATAATTGAGGAAAGGCGAAGAGGCTCCACATGAATGAAATTGATGCTCGAAAGAGCTCGGACTCCGGAAGAAAAAGGGTGGGAGGCGGGAAAAACAAAGGCAACTTGGAAGGGAATCAGCGAATATCTTGAAGAAAACCTCGGTTGAAATCATTGAGCAAAGACTTGAGCGAGTAGGATGGATACTCGATTCGGACTCCGGTTCGAGGAGAAAAAAGGGAGGCGGGTGGGAAAATAAAACAAGCGAGGATTGAACTTGACAACGATGAAGAGGTCGAGTCAACATGACGAAAATGCACGGATGAAAAGAGCTGAGAACCAACGATCGAAAACTAACCACGTGATCCTGAAGAAAAATTTGAAGGGGAAGAGGAGTAAGTCAAAACACCTACATCAAGATTCCTCACCAGAGCGACAAGGGGCTGAGGAGTAAAAAGAATTCCTACTCTCCGATATAACTAGACTCAGAAAACAATTTTCTTCTAGACTCAACAACGGCCAACAATCAAGGGGGCTCCTATGGTCGGTCGAGGCTCTGATACCAACTTGTCACACCAATATGCAATACTATCCTAAAAAGAGACTCGAGGTCCCACCAAGGATAGAACCGCATATTGACACGCTTTACAAGGTGGATATCATTACATCAACATTACATAATAGATGGGGATACATACAAGAGGCACACAATGCCACACGAATCTGACATAATCATACATAAGAGCACCATCCGACTACGGATGAAACACAAACATAAGAAACGACATCCACCCTGCTAGCCTAGGCTGCCGACCTGGAACCTATCCCCTGATCGAAGAAGAAGCAGAAGGAGAACTCCAAAACAAGCAAACATCTCTCTCGCATCATGATCATCGCATAAACATGTACCTGCAACTGTTGTTGTAGTAATCTGTGAGCCACGAGGACTCAGCAATCCCATTACCATGGGTATCAAGACTAGCAAAGCTTAATGGGAAAGGAAGGGGTAAAGTGGTGAGGTTGCAGCAGCGACTAAGCATGATATGGTGGCTAACATACGCAAATGACAGCGAGAAGAGGAGCAAAGGAATAGTCATGAAGCTAGTAATGATCAAGAGGTGATCCTGACCTCCTACTTACGTCAATCATAACATAGAAACTGTTTTCACTTCCCGGACTCCGCCGAAAAGAGACCATCATGGTTACACATGCGGTTGATCGTTTTAATTCGGATCTGGTGTCAAGTTATCTACAACGGACATTAACAAATTCCCATCGCCACATAACCGCGGAGCACGACTTTGAAAGATAATACCTGCGGGGTGTCCCAACAGCCCATGATAAGCTCTCGCGATCAATGAAGGATATTCCTTCTCCCACGAAGACCGATCGATCTCGGAATCGGTTTACAAGACTTTTCGACAATGGTAAAACAAGACCAGCAAAGCCGCCCGATGTCTTGACAAATCCGATAGGAGCTGCACATATCTTGTTCTCGAGGCAACATCGGATGAGACTAGCTATGAGTAAAACCGGACTTGAGTTTCCCGAGGTGGCCCATGATGACTCGATTCGGACCAACACTCGAAGAACCTTGGCAGGGGGCTAAAATAAAGATGACCGTCAGACTCCGAAACCCAAGGGAAAAAGGGCTAGGTGAGGCAAATGGTAAAACCAAGGTTGGGCCTTCTTTGGAGGAGTTTATTCAAAGCGAACTGTCGAGGGGTCCCATAAATCACCCGACCCGCGTAAGGAGCATAAAATCCGGGAACATAACACGGTATGGCGGAAACTAGAGGCGGCAAGAGTGGAACAAAACACCGGGCATAAGGCTGAGCCTTCCACCCTTTACCAAGTATCTGAGATGCATTAATAATATAAGAGATATTGTGATATCCCAACACAATCCTGTCCACCATGGAGCAATCTTCAACTTCACGCAACTAACAATGCTATAAGAGGGGCTGAGCAAAGCGGTAACATAGCCAAACAGCGGTTTGCTAGGAAGGGTGTCAAGGGTTAGAGGTTCATGGCAATTTGGGGAGGCTTGAAGAACAAGTGATAGGAAGCGCAACATAGCGATAGAGCGAAGCAACTAGCATAGCGATGATAGTAGTGAGATCCGGGGTAGCGGTCATCTTATGCGAAATCCATAAGGAAGAAGAAGCGAGTCCATGAAGGAGATGAAGCCACGTGAAGCGAACCAAGAGTGAGCGAGCGAATCCTCACGATCATAGCAAGCAGGAACTATTGAGAAGAAGCACACAACATGGTAAACACACCACACATAGACAAGACATGACGCACAACCAAGTATGATGCATGACAAGACTACATGAAGCTACTCATGGCAAGAGATGATGCAAACAAGAACAACACATCAAAGCAAGTTTAAATGAGGCCGGAAACAACATATAACAAATCCGGTAGGTCCTCATATGCAAGTTTCAAAGTTGATCCAGATCTGAACAAACAATAAGTTGAAGTTGTTAAACATCAAGTTAAAAATCACCAAGAGGATCTACACGAAATTCTAGTCAAGCTACATATAAAGTTCATTTAATTCGGAGCTACGGCCTAGAAGATATGAGCAAAACAAGTAAAACATGGCATTGATGCTAAATGCATACAAACATCAAGCAAACACCTCAAAACAAGGATGCAACATGATAATAGGAAACTACATGCAAAAAAAAAGCAAGTGTCATATAGAGCACACTCAAAAGCGAACAGCAGTTCAACACATACACTCTATACAAGACATAACAACAATCTATCCAAAACAACAACTAGGCATCTTGCAAGCATCGAAACAATATGCTGCAGCACCTCAACATAAGAAAAAAAGGCATGGGCATGAAGTATAGGTAAAGCATGACAAAACATGAACACTGAGCTATCTCCAGAAACTACTAGAACATGCTTAAAAGGACATGGCAAGATTGCAAATAATAACAGTTTCAGACTTATCAGGAAATAACATCAGGTTGCAATGTTTAGATCTATCAAACAACATGTTACAGGAACTTAACATGGAAACAAAGGAATGTCTTAAATCTACTAATTGCATATAACAAAAGTCCCTTACTGACCATGAGCCAAAAAGGCACAGAAAATATGATGGCACCCATGTAAACATGGCAAAATATATGACAGATTCAAACATGGCAGGAACAACAATAAGTAGGCGTGTTGGTGTGCTTGAATCACTCACCACAGAGCAATACATGGCATGGCAAGGCAACCAACAGTGAAGACATGTTTATGAAGCTAAGAATGGCAAGAGCAAGTTCATAGGGTGCATGGATCACTAGCAACAATCATGGCAACATTGAACTTAATGTTAACGGGATGGCGACAACATTATTTAGCTAGTTTGGAGCAAGATTACAACAAGCTACAGATGGGCTATAAATGCAACCAAGGGCATGAATGGATAGAGCATGACATGTAAAAGAAAACATCCTTAGTGAACATCTCCATATTATGCACATAATGACTTGTAGCAGGAGGTTTACATAGCATCATATAATAACAGAATCAGTCAGGAAAACAGCAACAGCAAGTACACTACTTAACAAGCTTGATGCACTCACCACACAACTAACAAAAATACATGGATAGCACCACTGTAAAGATGGCATGACATAGGACAAAACACATGTAGACATCAACCTCATAGGATGCACACATCAAACATGGAAAAAATGACAAATCTTCAAATTATAACAGTTTCAGCAGATTAACATCACATAGCACTCTTGCAACGATGATTTCAGGCATCAAGACGAGCTCAAATGAATATGACACAATGGAATGAAATGAAGTACTCGCCGAGGCGAACAATTTGACATATTACACGCACGAAACGGAGCAGCATGCAACAAGTTATGATACAATGAACATGGCATGAAAATGCTGAAATTAAAGGGACTCGGCAGTTTTTATGAAAAAAACAGAACGGGCGCAGGATAGTAAAAAGCCGCATGGTGCGGGATTTAGGACGGGGTGGCTCACCATGGGCTCTGAGCCGGGTCGGCTTTGTATTGGGCTGGGCTGGGCGGGAAACTAGCTTGCGGGCTGGCATCTTCTTTGGCAGGGAGCCTGTGAGGTCGCTGACATCCTCCCGGCGAGGGCGGCCTGCAGCCGCCCGCGACATCTAGCGAGCCGCCCGGCAAAGCGCGCGTCGAGGAGGAGAAGCGACCGATCTGGGTCCCTGGACCCGATCCGGTTGGGCGGGGCAGCGGAGGCGGCAGGGTGAAGCGGCGGAGTCTTGGCGCCCAGCCAGCGGCGGCGGCAGCCGAGCCCGCCCGGCCAGCAGCCTGTGGTGGGACACAGTGGCGAAGCGAAAGCGGCAGCGACCTCCGGTGGTGGCGGCGCATGGGCGGGAGCCCGGACTGGCGGCAGCGAGAGGAGGCGAGTCCGTCGAAAAGCGGCGAGGCCTGGCCTGCTGGCCGCTCTCGTGAGGCTGTGGCGCCTGAGGAATGGTGTGACAGGCGGCGGCCCTTGCAGAGCTCGCATGGGCCCGCCAGACCCCATGAGCCAGTGTGGCGGCAGGCAGCGGCAGGGACAGGTGTGCGTGGGGATTAGTTCTTGGTGGCCTTGAGCCGTCCGGTCCGGAGACGGACATGTCCGTGAGCGAGAGAGAAAAGATCTAGGGTTTAGAGATTCATCCATGAAATTGGACGAGAGCACATATTTATAGTTAGAGGAGCTAGGAGAGTCAAATGAGGTGCAGTTTTTGCCCACGATCGTGATCGAATGACCGAAACATGGAGTCAAGTTTGTTGGGTTTTGGGCCACTTTGGAGGGTGTTGGGCTGCAAGACAACATAGGCTTTTACGGTTACCGGTTAACGTTGGAGTATCAACGACCTCCAAATGGCCGAAACTTGACAGGCGGTCTATCGGTGCTATACCAAGGCTGCTTGGCAAACCTCGGGCCATTCGAAAAGTGTAACACCCGCTCTAGCGAGAGACAAAAAGGGGACAGGAGGACATAGGAGTGCGGATTGCAAAAGCGGACAGCAGGGGAAAATGCTCGGATGCATGAGTCGAACACGTATGCAAAATGAGATGCACATGATGACATGATAAAATGCAACACGCAAGCAAATGACATGGCAATGACGACGAATAACTGGCGGACACCTGGCGCAACGAATCCGGGGCATTACAGAGAGCCTCCCTCCCACTCAGAGGCTTAGCAGTGAATCCGGGGTGTAGATTCTCTTGGTGCTCTTTAACTTGCTGGTTAACAACTTGAACATAAGGTTTATTCGGATCTGGGCCAACTTTGAAACTTGCATATGAGGACTTACCGGAATTACTATATGTTATTCCCGGCCTCATTTGAACTTGCTTTGATGTGTTGCTCTTGTTTGCATCGTCTCTTGCCATGAGTAGCTCCATGTAGCCTTGTCATGCATCATGCTTGGTTGAGCATCATGCCTTGTTCATGTGTGGTGTGTTTACCATGTTGTGTGCTTCTTATCGATAGGTCCCGTTTCGTTGCGATCGTGAGGATTCGTTCGTCTACGCTTGGTTCGTCTTCGTGGCTTCATCTTCTTCATGGACTCGTTCATCTTCCTAGCGGGATTTCAGGCAAGATGACCGTCACCTTGGATCTCATTACTATCATTGCTATGCTAGTTGCTTCGTTCTATCGCTTTGCTGTGCTACCTATCATTTGTTCTTCAAGCCTCCCAAATTGCCATGAACCTCTAACCTTTGACACCCTTCCTAGCAAACCGTTGCTTGGCTATGTTACCGCTTTGCTCAGCCCCTCTTATAGCGTTGTTAGTTGCAGGTGAAGTTGAAGATTGCTCCATGGTGAACAGGATTTTGTTGGGATATAACAATATCTCTTATATTCTTAATGCATCTATATACTTGGTAAAGGGTGGAAGGCTCGGCCTTATGCCTGGTGTTTTGTTCCACTCTTGCCGCCCTAGTTTCCGTCATACCAGTATTATGTTCCCGGATTTTGCGTTCCTAGCGATCGGGTGATTTATGGGGCGCCCTTGACGATTCGCTTTGAATAAAACTCCTCAGCAAGGCCCAATCTTGGTTTTACCATTTGCCTCACCACCACCTACTTTTCCTTGGGAGTAATTAACCAGCGGTCATATTTATTTTAGCCCCAGGCCAATGCTTGTCTAAGTGTTGGTCGAACCAAATGAACTGCTGGGGCCCCTCGGAGCTTCGAGGTCTAGTTTTACTCGTAGGATGTCTCATCTGGTGTTGCCACGAGCGAGATTTGTGCAGCTCCTATCGGGATTGTCGGCGCATCGGCGGCTTTCTGGTCTTGTTTACCATTGTCGAAATGTCTTGTAAGCCGGGATTCGAGGCTGACGAGTCTTCACAGGAGAAGGTATATCCTTCGTTGATCGCGAGAGCTTATCATGGGCTAAGCTGGGACACCCCTGCAGGGTATTATCTTTCGAAAGCTGTGCTCGCGGTTATGTGGCAGATGGGAATTTGTTAATGTCCGGTTGTAGATAACTTGACACCATATCCGAATTAAAACGCATCAACCGCGTGTGTAGCCGTGATGGTCTCTTTTCGGTGGAGTCCGGGAAGTGAACATGGTTTTGGGTTATGATTGACGTAAGTAGGAAATCATGATCACTTCTTGATCATTGCTAGCTTCACGACCGTTCCTTTGTTTCTCTTCTCGTTCTCATTTGCGTATGTTAGCCACCATATCATGCTTAGTCGTTGCTGCAACCTCACCACTTTACCCCTTCCTTTCCCATTAAGCTTTGCTAGATACCCTTGGTAATCGGATTGCTGAGTCCTCGTGGCTCACAGATTACTATAACAACAATTGCAGGTACAGGTTGTCGATGATCATGGCGAGAGGATGTTTGCTTGTTTTGGAGTTCTTCTTACGCTTCTTCTTGATCGGGGATAGGTTCGGTCGGCTGACTGGGCTAGCGAGTGGATGTCGTTTGAGTTTACTGTTTGTGTTTCATCCATAGCGGATGGTGCTCTTATGTAAGATGATGTTGTATTAGTGTGGCATTGCATGCCTTACGTATATATCCCCATCTATTATGTAATGTTGATGTAATGATCCACCTTGCAAAAGCGTATAAATATCTGGTCTATCCTTGGTGGGACTTTTGAGTTCCTTTTGGATAGAGTGCATATTAGGCGTGTCTCTCACTCGGCATAGTTTTTAACTTGGCGGGGGCGGGCTCATGGCTATGCCTCGAGTGGGAGGATGTTCTCACTCGGCATAGTTTTTTTAACTTAGGCGAGATGGGCTCACGGGTGGTTTTTAACTTAGGCGAGGGCGGGCTCACGGCTAAGCCCCGAGTGGGAGGATGCTCTCACTCGAAGTTGTTTTAACCGGCGAGGGCAGGGCTGGCGGCTAAGCCTCACGAGTGGGAGGATGCTCTCACAGGTGGTTTTAACTTAGGCGAGGGCGGGCTCGCGGCTAATCCTCCGAGTGCGAGGGATGCCCTCACTTGGAGTAGTTTTTTAACTTAGGCGAGGACGGGCTCGCGGCTAAGCCTCCAAGTGGCAGGGATGCTCTTACTTAGCGTAGTTTTTAAACTTTTGCAAGGACGGGCTCGCGGCTAAGCCTCTGAGTGGGAGGGATGCTCTCACTCATAGTAGTTTTTTAACTTAGGCGAGGACGGGCTCGCTGCTATGCTCCCGAGTGGGTGGGATGCTCTCACTCGGAGTAGTGTTTTAACTTAGGCAAGCTCGGGCTCACGGCTAAGCTTCCAATTCGGAGGAATGCTCTCACTCGAAGTAGTTTTTTTAACTTAGGCGAGGACGGGCTCACGTCTAAGCCCTTGAGTGGGAGGGATGCTCTCACTCGGCATAGTTTTTTAACTTAGGCGAGGACAGGCTAATGGCGAAGCCTCCGAGTGGGAGGGATGTTCTCACTCGGTGTAGTTTTTAACAATCGGGGGCGGGCTCATGGCTAAGCCCAGTGGGAGGATGCTTTCACTCGGAGTAGTTTTTAACTTAGGCGACAGCGGGCTGGTGGCTAAGCCTGAGTGGGAGGATGCTCTCACTCGGGGTGGTTTTATCTTTGGCGAAGGCAGGCTTGGCTAAACCTCTGAGTGGGAGGATGCTCTCACTCGGCATAGTTTTAACTTGGCGGGGCGGGCTCGCGGCTATGCCTCAGAGTGGGAGGGATGTTCTCAGTCGTCATAGTTTTTTAACTTAGGCGAGGACGGGCTCGCGACTATGCCCCCGAGTGGGTGGGATGCTCTCACTTGGAGTATTTTTTTAACTTAGGCGAGGACGGGCTAGTGGTTAAGCCCCTGAGTGGGAGGGATGCTCTCACTCGGGGTAGTTTTTCACTTAGGCGAGGACAGGCTTCACGGCTAAGCCTCTAAGTGGGTGGGATGCTCTCACTCGGCATAGTTTCTAACTTAGGCGACGACGGGCTCGCGGCTAAGCCTCAGAGTGTGAGGATGCTCTCACTTGGGTAGTTTTTAACTTAGGCGAGATGGGCTCATGGCTAAGCCTCAAGTGGGAGGATGCTCTTACTCAGCGTGGTTTTAAACTTATGCAGGGCGGGCTCACGGCTAAGCCTCCAGTGGGAGGATGCTCTCACTCGTTGTAGTTTTAACTTAGGCGAGGCGGTCTCGCTGCTATGCCCCCGAGTGGGTGGGATGCTCTCACTCGGAGTAGTGTTTTAACTTAGGCGAGCAAGGGCTCACGACTAAGCTTGATTGGAGAATGCTCTCACTCATGATAGTTTTTTAAACTTAGGCGAGGGCGGGCTCGTGGCTAAGCCCAGTGGGAGGATGCTTTCACTCGGAGTAGTTTTAAGTTAATCAGGGCGGGCTCATGGTAAGCCCAGTGGGAGGATGCTTTCACTCGAGTAGTTTTTAACTTAGGCGACAGCGGGCTGGTGGCTAAGCCCCTGAGTGGGAGGGATGCTCTCACTCGGGGTAGTTTTTTTATCTTTGGCGAAGACAGGCTTCGCGGCTAAACCTGTGAGTGGGAGGGATGCTCTCACTCGGCATAGTTTTTTAACTTAGGCGAGGACGGGCTCGCGGCTATGCCTCAGAGTGGGAGGGATGTTCTCAGTCGTCATAGTTTTTTAACTTAGGCGAGGACGGGCTCGCGACTATGCCCCCGAGTGGGTGGGATGCTCTCACTTGGAGTATTTTTTTAACTTAGGCGAGGACGGGCTAGTGGTTAAGCCCCTGAGTGGGAGGGATGCTCTCACTCGGGGTAGTTTTTCACTTAGGCGAGGACAGGCTTCACGGATAAGCCTCTAAGTGGGTGGGATGCTCTCACTCGGCATAGTTTCTAACTTAGGCGACGACGGGCTCGCGGCTAAGCCTCCGAGTGTGAGGGATGCTCTCACTTGGAGTAGTTTTTTAACTTAGGCGAGGATGGGCTCGCGGCTAAGCCTCCAAGTGGGAGGGATGCTCTTACTCAGCGTAGTTTTTAAACTTATGCAAGGACGGGCTCACGGCTAAGCCTCCGAGTGGGAGGGATGCTCTCACTCGTTGTAGTTTTTTAACTTAGGCGAGGACGGGCTCGCTGCTATGCCCCCGAGTGGGTGGGATGCTCTCACTCGGAGTAGTGTTTTAACTTAGGCGAGCAGGGCTCCGACTAAGCTTGATTCGGAGAATGCTCTCACTCATGATAGTTTTTTTAACTTAGGCGAGGGCGGGCTCATGGCTAAGCCCAGTGGGAGGATGCTTTCACTCGGAGTAGTTTTAAGTTAATCAGGGCGGGCTCATGGTAAGCCCAGTGGGAGGATGCTTTCACTCGGAGTAGTTTTTAACTTAGGCGGCAGCGGGCTGGTGGCTAAGCCTGAGTGGGAGGATGCTCTCACTCGGGGTAGTTTTTTTAACTTAGGCGAAGACAGGCTTCGCGGCTAAACCTCTGAGTGGGAGGGATGCTCTCACTCGGCATAGTTTTTTTAACTTAGGCGAGGACGGGCTCGCGGCTATGCCTGGGAGGGATGTTCTCATTCGACATAGTTTTTTAACTTAGGCAAGGACGGTCTCGCGGCTATGCCATCGAGTGGGTGGGATGCTCTCACTCGGAGTAGTTTTTTTAACATAGTCGAGGACATGCTAGTGGTTAAGCCCCTGAGTGGGAGGATGCTCTCACTCGGGGTGGTTTTAACAGGCGGGGCAGGCTTCACGGCTAAGCCTCTAAGTGGGAGGATGCTCTCACTCGGCATAGTTTCTAACTTAGGCGAGGGCGGGCTCATGGCTATGCCTCAGTGGGAGGATGTTCTCACTCTGCGTAGTTTTTAACTTAGGCGAGGGCGGGCTCGGCTAAGCCCAGTGGGAGGATGCTCTCACTCGGGTGGTTTAACTTAGGCGGGGCGGGCTCGCGGCTAAGACTCAGTGTGAGGATGCTCTCACTTGGAGTAGTTTTAACAGGCGAGGGCAGGCTCGCGGCTAAGCCCAGTGGGAGGATGCTTTCACTCGGAGTAGTTTTAACAAGCGACAGCGGGCTGGTGGCTAAGCCCACAGTGGGAGGAAGCTCTCACTCGGGGTGGTTTTAACAGGAGACACAGGCTTCACGACTAAACCTCTGAGTGGGAGGGATGTTCTCACTCATCATAGTTTTTTAACTTCTGAGGGCGGGCTCGCGGCTATGCCCCCGAGTGGGTGGGATGCTCTCACTCGGAGTAGTTTTTTAACCTACGAGGCCGGGCTAGTGGTTAATCCCCTGAGTGGGAGGGATGTTCTCACTCGGGGTAGTTTTTTAACTAGCGAGGAGAGGCTTCATGGCTAAGCCTCTGAGTGGGAGGGGTGCTCTCACTTGGTATAGTTTTTAACTTAGGCGAGGACGGGCTCGCGGCTATGCCTCGGAGTGGGAGGGATGTTCTCACTCAGCGTAGTTTTTTAACTTAGGCTACGACGGGCTAGTGGCTAAGCCCCTAAGTGGGAGGGATGCTCTCACTCGGGGCAGTTTTTTAACTTAGGCGAAGACGGGCTCGCGGCAAAGCCTCTGAGTGGGACGGATGCTCTCAGTGGGCGTAGTTTTTTAACTTAGGCAACGACGGGCTCGCGGCTAAGCCTGCGAGTGGGAGGGATGCTCTCACTCGACGTAGTTTTTAACAAAGTGAGAGCAGGCTCATGGCTAAGCCTGAGTGGGAGGATGCTCTCACTCGGAGTAGTTTTTTAACTTAGGCGAGGACGGGGTAGTGGTTCACCCCCTGAGTGGGAGGGATGCTGTCACTCGGGGTAGTTTTTTAACATAGGCGAGGACAGGCCTCATGGCTACGCATCTGAGTGGGAGGGATGCTCTCACTCGGCATAGTTTTTAACTTAGGCGAGGATGGGCTCGCGGCTATGCCTCAGAGAGGGAGGGATGTTCTCGCTCGGCGTACTTTATTTAACTTAGGCGAGGACGGGCTCGCGGCTAAGCCCCCGAGTGGGAGGGATGCTCTCACTCGGGGTAGTTTTTCAACTTAGGCAAGAATGGGCTCGCGGCCAAGCCTCCGAGTGGGAGGGATGCTCTCACTCGGAGTAGTTTTTTAACTTTGGCGAGGATGGGCTCGCGGCTAAGCCTCCGATTGGGAGGATGCTCTCACTCGGCGTGGTTTTTAACTTAGCAGCGGCAGGCTCGGCTAAGCTGCAGTGGGAGGATGCTCTCACTCGGCGTGGTTTTTACCTTAGCGAGAACGTGCTCGCGACTAAGCCCCCGAGTGGGAGGGATGCTCTCACTCGGAGTAGTTTTTAACTTAGGCGAGGACGGGCTCGTTGCTATGCAACCGAGTGGGTGGGATGCTCTCACTCGGAGTAGTGTTTTAACTTAGGCGAGCTCGGGCTCATGGCTAAGCTTCGATTGGAGAATGCTCTCACTCGGATGGTTTTTAACTTGGCGAGATGGGCTCACGTCTAAGCCTGAGTGGGAGGATGCTCTCACTTGGCATAGTTTTTAACTTGGCGAGGATGGGCTCACGGCTAAGCCTCCGAGTGGGAGGATGCTCTCACTCAGCGTAGTTTTCTAACAATTGAGAGCGGGCTCATGGCTAAGCCTGAGTGGGAGGATGCTTTCACTCGGAGTAGTTTTTAACTTAGGCGGCAGCGGGCTGGTGGATAAGCCCACTGTGGGAGGATCGCTCACTCGGGGTAGTTTTGAACTTAGGCGAGGGCAGGCTTGGCTAAACCTCTGAGTGGGAGGATGCTCTCACTCGGCATAGTTTTTAAATTAGGCGAGGGCGGGCTCGCGGCTATGCCTCGGAGTGGGAGGATGCTCTCACTCGGCATAGTTTTTAACTTAGGCAGGCGGGCTCATGACTAAGCTGCAGTGGGAGGATGCTCTCACTCGGCGTGGTTTTTAACAAGCGAGCGGGCTCCGACTAAGCCCTCGAGTGGGAGGATGCTCTCATTGGAGTAGTTTTTTAACTTAGGCGATGCAGGGCTGGTGATTAAGCCTGAGTGGGAGGATCTTTGTCACTTGGGTAGTTTTTCACTTAGGCGAGGACAGGCCTCATGGCTAAGCTTGTCTGAGTGGGAGGATGCTCTCACTCGGCATAGTTTTAACTTAGGCGAGGGCGGGCTCATGGCTATGCCTCAGAGAGGGAGGGATGTTCTCACTCGGTGTAGTTTATTTAACTTAGGCGAGGACGGGCTCGCGGCTAAGCCCCCGAGTGGGAGGGATGCTCTCACTCGTGGTAGTTTTTGAACTTAGGCAAGGACGGGCTCGTGGCTAAGCCTCCGAGTGGGAGGGATGCTCTCACTCGGAGTAGTTTTTTAACTTTGGCGAGGACGGGCTCGCGGCTAAGCCTCCAGTGGGAGGATGCTCTCACTCGGCGTGGTTTTAACCCGGCAGCGGCAGGCTGCAGCTCGCTGCAGTGGGAGGATGCTCTCACTCGGCGTGGTTCTTTAACAAGCGAGCGTGCTCATGGCTAAGCCCCAGTGGGAGGATGCTCTCACTCGAGTAGTTTTAACTTGGCGAGGCAGGCTCGCTGCTATGCCCCAGTGGGTGGAATGCTCTCACTCGGAGTAGTGTTTCTTGAGGCGAGCTCGGGCTCGCGGCTAAGCTTCGATTCGGAGGAATGCTCTCACTCGGAGTAGTCTTTTAACTAAAGGCGAGGGCGGGCTCATGGCTAAGCCCAGTGGGAGGATGCTCTCACTCGGGGTAGTTTTGAACTTAGGCAGGGCGGGCTCGCGGCTAAGCCTCCAGTGGGAGGATGCTCTCACTCGGAGTAGTTTTTAACTTTGGCGAGATGGGCTCGCGGCAAGCCTCAGTGGGAGGATGCTCTCGATCGGCGTGGTTTTTAACTTAGGCAGCGGCAGGCTCAGGCTAAGCTTTGTGAGTGGGAGGATGCTATCACTCGGCGTGGTTTTAACTTAAGCGAGCGTGCTCATGACTAAGCCCCAGTGGGAGGATGCTCTCACTCGGAGTGGTTTTAACTTAGCGAGGGCGGTCTCGCTGCTATGCCCCAGTGGGTGGGATGCTCTCACTCGGAGTAGTGTTTTAACTTAGGCGAGCTCGGGCTCATGGCTAAGCTCGATTGAATGCTCTCACTCGGAGTAGTTTTTAACTTAGGCGAGATGGGCTCACGTCTAAGCCTGAGTGGGAGGATGCTCTCACTTGGCATAGTTTTTTAACTTAGGCGAGGATGGGCTCACGGCTAAGCCTCCAGTGGGGGATGCTCTCACTCGGCGTGGTTTTTAACAATAGAGAGCGGGCTCATGGCTAAGCCTGAGTGGGAGGATGCTTTCACTCGGAGTAGTTTTTAACTTAGGCGACAGCGGGCTGGTAGCTAAGCCCACGGTGGGAGGATGCTCTCACTCGGGGTAGTTTTTTAACTTAGGCGAGGACAGGCTTCACGGCTAAACCTCTGAGTGGGAGGGATGCTCTCACTCGGCATAGTTTTTTAAATTAGGCCAGGACGGGCTCGCGGCTATGCCTCGGAGTGGGAGGGATGGTCTCACTCGGTGTAGTCTATTAACTTAGGCGAGGATGAGCTCGTGGCTAAGCCTCCGAGTGGGAGGGATGCTTTCACTCGGCGTAGATTTTTAACTTAGGCAGGCGGGCTCATGACTAAGCCCAGAGTGGGAGGATGCTCTCACTCGGCATGGTTTTAAACTTAGCGAGCGGGCTCGTGGCTAAGCCCTCAGTGGGAGGATGCTCTCACTGCAGAGTAGTTTTTTAACTTAGGCGAGGCGGGCTGGTGGTTAAGCCCCTGAGTGGGAGGGATGTTGTCACTCGGGGTAGTTTTTTAACTTAGGCGAGGACAGGCCTCATGGCTAAGCATCTGAGTGGGAGGGATGCTCTCACTCGGCATAGTTTTTAACTTAGGCGAGGAAGGGCTCGCGGCTATGCCTCAGAGAGGGAGGGATGTTCTCACTCAGCGTAGTTTATTTAACTTAGGCGAGGGCGGGCTCGCGGCTAAGCCCAGAGTGGGAGGATGCTCTCACTCGGGGTAGTTTTGAACTTAGGCAGGGCGGGCTCACGTCTAAGCCTCAGTGGGAGGATGCTCTCACTCGGAGTAGTTCTTTTTGGCGGGGCGGGCTCGCGGCTAAGCCTCGAGTGGGAGGATGCTCTCACTCGGCGTGGTTTTTGACTTAGGCAGCGGCAGGGCTCACGGCTAAGCTGCAGTGGGAGGATGCTCTCACTCGGCGTGGTTTTAACAAGCGAGCGTGCTCGTGGCTAAGCCCCCGAGTGGGAGGGATGCTCTCACTCGGAGTAGTTTTTTAACTTAGGCGAGGACAGGCTCGCTGCTATGCCCCCGAGTGGGTGGGATGCTCTCACTCGGAGTAGTGTTTTAACTTAGGCGAGCTCGGGCTCGCGGCTAAGCTTCCGATTCGGAGGAATGCTCTCACTCGGAGTAGTCTTTTAACTTAGGCGAGGACGGGCTCGCGTCTAAGCCCCTGAGTGGGAGGGATGCTCTCACTTGGCATAGTTTTTTAACTTATGCGAGGATGGGCTCACGGCTAAGCCTCCAGTGGGAGGATGCTCTCACTCGGCGTGGTTTTTAACAATCGAGAATGGGCTCATGGCTAAGCCCCTGAGTGGGAGGGTGCTTTCACTCGGAGTAGTTTTTAACTTAGGCGGCAGCGGGCTGGTGGCAAAGCCCTGCAGGTGGGATGCTCTCACTCGGGGTAGTTTTTTAACTTAGGCGAGGACAGGCTTCGCGGCTAAACCTCTGAGTGGGAGGGATGCTCTCACTCGGCGTAGTTTTTTAAATTAGGTGAGGATGGGCTCGCGGCTATGCCTCGGAGTGGGAGAGATGTTGTCACTCGGTGTAGTCTTTTAACTTAGGCGAGGATGGGATCGTGGCTAAGCCTCCGAGTGGGAGGGATGCTCTCACTTGGCATAGTTTTTTAACTTAGGCGAGGATGGGCTCACGGCTAAGACTCCAGTGGGAGGATGCTCTCACTCGGCGTGGTTTTTAACAATCAAGAACGGCTCATGGCTAAGCCTGAGTGGGAGGATGCTTTCACTCGGAGTAGTTTTTAACTTAGGCGACGGCGGGCTGGTGGCTAAGCCTGAGTGGGAGGATGCTCTCACTCGGGGTGGTTCTAACAAGCGATCTGAGACTTCGTGTCTATACCTCTGAGTGGGAGGATGCTCTCACTCGGCATAGTTTTAAATTAGGCGAGGGCGGGCTCGTGGCTATGCCTCGGAGTGGGAGGATGTTCTCACTCGGTGTAGTCTTTTAACTTAGGCGAGGGCGGGCTCGTGGCTAAGCCTCCAGTGGGAGGATGCTCTCACTCGGCGTGGTTTTTAACGTGAAGCAAGGCGGGCTCATGGCTGAGCCCCAGTGGGAGGATGCTCTCACTCGGGTGTTTTATAAAAACTTAGGCAGGGCGGGCTCATGGCTAAGCCTCCGAGTCTGAGGATGCTCTCACTTGGAGTAGTTTTTAACAGGCAGGGCGGGCTCATGGCTAAGCCTCGATTGGGAGGATGCTCTTACTCACTGTAGTTTTAAACTTATGTGAGGGCGGGCTCATGGCTAAGCCTCTGAGTGGGAGGATGCTCTCACTCGTCATAGTTTTTTAACTTAGGCGAGGACGGGCACGCGGCTATGCCCTCGAGTGGGTGCGATGCTCTCACTCAGAGTAGTGTCTTAACTTAGGCGAGGTCGGGCTCACGGATAAGCTTCGGAGTGGGAGGGATGCTCTCACTCGGAGTAGTTTCTTCACTTAGGAGAGGGCGGGCTTGGGTCTAAGCCCCTGAGTTGGAGGGATGCTCTCACTCGGCATAGTTTTTTAACTTAGGCGAGGACGGGCTCGCGGCTATGCCTCGGAGTGAGACAAATGTTCTCACTCGGTGTAGTTTTTTAACTTAAGCGAGAACGGGCTCACGGCTAAGCCTCTCAGTGGGAGGGATTATCTCACTCGGGGTAGTTTTTTAACATAGGCAAGGACAGGCTTCGCGGTTAAAGCTCTGAGTTGGACGGATGCTCTCACTCGGCATAGTTTTTTAACTTAGGCGAGGACGGGCTCGCGGCTATGCCCCCGAGAGGGAGGGATTCTCTCACTCGGATTAGTTATTTAACTTAGGCGAAGACGGGCTCGCGGCAAAGCCTCCTAGTGGGAGGGATGCTCTCACTCGACGTAGTTTTTTAACTTCGGCAAGGGCAGGCTCGCGGCTAAGCCTGCGAGTGGGATGGATGCTCTCACTCGGTGTAGTTTTTTAACTTAAGCGGGAACGGGCTCGCGGCTAAGCCCCTGAGTGGGAGGGATGCTCTCACTCAGAGTAGTTTTTTTTAACTTAGGCGAGGACGGGCTGGTGGTTAAGCCCACGAGTGGGAGGATGCTCTCACTCGGGGTGGTTTTAACAGGCGAGGCAGGCTTCACGGCTAAGCCTCTAAGTGGGAGGATGCTCTCACTCGGCATAGTTTTAACTTAGGCGGGGCGGGCTCACGGCTATGCCTCAGAGTGGGAGGGATGTTCTCACTCGGTGTAGTTTTTTAAATTAGATGAGGACGGGCTTGCGGTGATACCTCAGAGTGGGAGGGATGTTCTCACTCGGCTTACTTTTTTAACTTAGGCGAGGACGGGCTCGTGGCTAAGCCCCCGAGTTGGAAGGATACTCTCACTCAGATTAGTTATTTAAATTAGGTGAAGACGGGCTCGCGGCAAAGCCCCCGAGTGGGAGGGATGCTCTCACTCAGGGTAGTTTTTTTAACTTAGGCGAGGACAGGCTTCGCGGCTAAACCCCCGAGTGGGAGGGATGCTCTCACTCTGCATAGTTTTTAACTTAGGCGAGGACGGGCTCACGGCTATGCCTAAAAGTGGGAGGGATGTTCTCACTCGACGTATTTTTTTTAACTTAGGCGAGGACAGGCTCGTGGCTAAGCCCCCGAGTGGAAGGGATGCTCTCAGTCGGGGTAGTTTTTGAACTTAGGCGAGGACGGGCTTGTGGCTAAGCCCCCGAGTGGGAGGGATGCTCTCACTCGGATTAGTTATTTAACTTAGGCAAAGACGGGCTCGCGGCAAAGCCTCCGAGTGGGAGGGATACTCTCACTCGGCGTAGTTTAAACTTAGGCAAGGCGGGCTCGCGGCTAAGCTGCAGTGGGAGGATGCTCTCACTCGGCGTGGTTTTAATTTAGCGAGCGGGCTCGCGACTAAGCCCTCAGTGGGAGGATGCTCTCACTCGGAGTAGATTTTAACTTAGGCGGGGCGGGCTGGTGGTTAAGCCTGAGTGGGAGGATGCTCTCACTCGGGGTAGTTTTAACAGGCGAGGGCAGGCTTCACGGCTAAGCCTCTCGATGGGAGGATGCTCTCACTCGGCATAGTTTTAACTTAGGCGAGGGCGGGCTCATGACTATTCCTCAGTGGGAGGATGTTCTCACTCGGCGTGGTTTTTAACTTAGGTGAGGGCGGGCTCATGGCTAAGCCCCAGTGGGAGGATGTTCTCACTCGGGTGTTTTTAAAACTTTGGCGAGGGCGGGCTCGCGGCTAAGCCTCCGAGTGCGAGGGATGCTCTCACTTGGAGTAGTTTTTTAACTTAGGCGAGGACGGGCTCGCGGCTAAGCCTCTGAGTGGGAGGGATGCTCTTACTCAGTGTAGTTTTTAAACTTATGCGAGAACGGGCTCGCGCCTAAGCCTCTGAGTGGGAAGGATGCTCTCACTCATCATAGTTTTTTATCTTAGGGGAGGACGGGCACGCGGCTATGCCCTCAAGTGGGTGCGATGCTCTCACTCGGAGTAGTGTCTTGAATTAGGCGAGGTCGGGCTCACGGATACGCTTCCGAGTGGGAGGGATGCTCTCACTCGGAGTAGTTTATTCACTTAGGAGAGGACGGGCTTGGGACTAAGCCCCCGAGTGGGAGGGATGCTCTCACTCGGCATAGTTTTTTAACTTAGGCGAGGACGGGCTCGCGGCTATGCCTCGGAGTGAGACGCATGTTCTCACTCGGTGTAGTTTTTTAACTTAAGTGAGAACGGGCTCACGGCTAAGCCTCTGAGTGGGAGGGATGCTCTCACTCGGGGTAGTTTTTTAACATAGGCAAGGACAGGCTTCGCGGTTAAAGCTCTGAGTGGGACGGATGCTCTCACTCGGCATAGTTTTTTAACTTAGGCGAGGACGGGCTCGCGGCTATGCCCCCGAGTGGGAGGGATTCTCTCACTCGGATTAGTTATTTAACTTAGGCGAAGACGGGCTCGCGGCAAAGCCTCCTAGTGGGAGGGACGCTCTCACTCGACGTAGTTTTTTAACTTCGACAAGGGCAGGCTCGCGGCTAAGCCTGCGAGTGGGATGGATGCTCTCACTCGGTGTAGTTTTTAACAGAGAGCAGGCTCATGGCTAAGCCCACAGTGGGAGGATGCTCTCACTCGAGTAGTTTTTAACTTAGGCGAGGGCGGGCTGGTGGTTAAGCCTGAGTGGGAGGATGCTCTCACTCGGGGTGGTTTTAACAGGCGGGGCAGGCTTCACGGCTAAGCCTCTCGGTGGGAGGAAGCTCTCACTCGGCATAGTTTTAACTTAGGCGGGGCGGGCTCATGACTATGCCTCAGAGTGGGAGGGATGTTCTCACTCGGCGTAGTTTTTTTAACTTAGGCGAGGACGGGCTCGTGGCTAAGCCCCCGAGTTGGAAGGATACTCTCACTCGGATTAGTTATTTAAATTAGGCGAAGACGGGCTCGCGGCAAAGCCCCCGAGTGGGAGGGATGCTCTCACTCGGGGTGGTTTTAACAGGCGGGGCAGGCTTGGCTAAACCCCAGTGGGAGGATGCTCTCACTCTGCATAGTTTTAACTTAGGCGAGACAGGCTCACGGCTATGCCTAAAAGTGGGAGGATGTTCTCACTCGGCGTATTTTTTAACTTAGGCGAGGGCAGGCTCGCGGCTAAGCCCAGTGGGAGGATGCTCTCGGTCGGGTAGTTTTGAACTTAGGCGGGGCGGGCTTGTGGCTAAGCCCAGTGGGAGGATGCTCTCACTCGGATTAGTTATTAACTTAGGCAGCAGGCTCATGGCAAAGCCTCCAGTGGGAGGATACTCTCACTCGGCGTGGTTTTAAACTTAGGCAAGGCGGGCCTGCGGCTAAGCCTCTGAGTGGGAGGATGCTCTCACTCGGCGTGGTTTTTAACAAGCGAGCGGGCTCGCGTCTAAGCCCTCAGTGGGAGGATGCTCTCACTCGGAGTAGATTTTTAACTTAGGCGAGGGCGGGCTGGTGGTTAAGCCCACAGTGGGAGGATGCTCTCACTCGGGGTGGTTTTAACAGCGGGGCAGGCTTCACGGCTAAGCCTCTCGATGGGAGGAAGCTCTCACTCGGCATAGTTTTAACTTAGGCGAGGCGGGCTCACGACTATGCCTCGAGTGGGAGGATGTTCTCACTCGGCGTAGTTTTTAACTTAGGCGAGGGCGGGCTCGTGGCTAAGCCCCAGTGGGAGGATGCTCTCACTCTGAGTGTTTTAAAACTTAGGCGGGGCAGGCTCGCGGCTAAGCCTCCGAGTGCGATGGATGCTCTCACTTGGAGTACTTTTTTTTAACTTAGGCGAGGACGGGCTCGCGGCTAAGCCTCTGAGTGGGAGGGATGCTCTTACTCAGTGTAGTTTTTAAAATTATGCAAGGACGGGCTCGCGGCTAAGCCTCTGAGTGGGAGGGATGCTCTCACTCGTCATAGTTTTTTATCTTAGGCGAGGACGGGCACGCGGCTATGCCCTCGAGTGGGTGCGATGCTCTCACTCGGAGTAGTGTCTTAAGTTAGGCGAGGTTGGGCTCACAGATAAGCTTCCGAGTGGGAGGGATGCTCTCACTCGGAGTAGTTTTTTCACTTAGGAGAGGACGGGCTTGGGTCTAAGCCCCTGAGTGGGAGGGATGCTCTCACTCGGCATAGTTTTAACTTAGGCGGGGCAGGCTCGTGGCTATGCCTTGGTGGGGCGAATGTTCTCACTCGGTGTAGTTTTCTAACTTAGCGAGCGGGCTCATGGCTAAGCCCCAGTGGGAGGATGCTCTCACTCGGAGTAGTTTTAACAAGCGAGGGCGGGCTGGTGGTTAAGCCCCAGTGGGAGGATGCTCCCACTCGGGGTAGTTTTTAACAGGCGAGGACATGCTTCATGGCTAAGCCCACGAGTGGGTGGGATGCTCTCACTCGGCATAGTTTTAACTTAGCGAGGGCGGGCTCATGGCTATGCCTCGAGTGGGAGGATGTTCTCACTCGGCGTATTTTTTAACTTAGGCGAGGGCGGGCTTGCGGCTAAGCCCCAGTGGGAGGATGCTCTCACTCGGGGTGGTTTTGAACTTAGGCGGGGCAGGCTTGCGGCTAAGCCTCCAGTGGGAGGATGCTCTCACTCGGCATTGTTTTAACTTAGGCAGCGGCGGGCTCGCGGCTAAGCTGCAGTGGGAGGATGCTCTCACTCGGCGTGGTTCTTAACTTAGCGAGAATGGGCTCATGGCTAAGCCTCCAGTGGGAGGATGCTCTCCTCCAGTAGTTTTTAACTTAGGCAGGGCGGGCTAGTGGTTAAGCCCACAGTGGGAGGATGCTCTCACTCGGGGTGGTTTTAACTTAGCCGAGGACAGGCTTCATGACTAAGCCTCACGAGTGGGAGGATGCTCTCACTCGGCATAGTTTTAACTTAGGCGAGGGCGGTCTCGGGCTATGCCTTAGAGTGGGAGGATGTTCTCCTCGGCATAGTTTTTAACAGGTGAGGCGGGCTCGGGCTAAGCCCAGTGGGAGGATGCTCTCACTCGGAGTGGTTCTTAGGCAGGGCGGGCTCATGGCTAAGCCTCCAGTGGGAGGATGCTCTCACAGGTGGTTTTAACAAGGCGAGGGCAGTCTTGCGGCTAAGCCTCCAGTCGAGGATGCTCTCACTTGGAGTAGTTTTTAATTTTGGCGAGGGCGGGCTCGCGGCTAAGCCCAGGGAAGGATGCTCTCACTCGGAGTAGTTTTAGCAAGCGACAGGGGCTGGTGACTAAGCCCCTAAGTAGGAGGATGCTCTCACTCGGGGTAGTTTTTAACTTAGGCAGGGACAGGCTTGCGGTTAAAGTTACAGTGGGACGGATGCTCTCACTCGACAAAGTTTTTTAACTTAGGTGAGGTCGGGCTCGCGGCTATGCCCCCGAGTGGGAGGGATGCTCTCACTCGGAGTAGTTATTTAACTCAGGCGAGGACGGGCTCGCGGCAAAGCCTCCTAGTGGGAGGGATGCTCTCACTTGACGTAGTTTTTTAACTTAGGCAAGGGCGGGCTCGCGGCTAAGCCTGCGAGTGGGATGGATGCTCTCACTCGGTGTAGTTTTTTAACTTAGGCGAGAACGGGCTCGCGGCTAAGCCCCCGAGTGGGAGGGATGCTCTCACTCGGAGTAGTTTTTTTTAACTTAGGCAGGGCGGGCTGGTGGTTAAGCCCACAGTGGGAGGATGCTCTCACTTGGGGTAGTTTTTAACAGGTGAGGACAGGCTTCACGGCTAAGCCTCTAAGTGGGAGGGATGATCTCACTCCGCATAGTTTTTAACTTAGGCGAGGACGGGCTCACGGCTATGCCTCAGAGTGGGACGGATGTTCTCCCTCGGTGTAGTTTTTTAACTTAGGCGAGGACGGGCTCGCGGCTATGCCTCAGAGAGGGATGGATGTTCTCACTCGGCATAGTTTTTTAACTTAGGCGAGGACGGGCTCGTGGCTAAGCCCCCGAGTGGGAGGGATGCTCTCACTCGGATTAGTTATTTAAATTAGGCGAGGCGGCTCACGGCAAAGCCTCCAGTGGGAGGATGCTCTCCTTGGGCGTGGTTTTTAACTTAGGCAGGGCGGGCTCGTGGCTAAGCCCCAGTGGGAGGATGCTCTCACTCGGGGTAGTTCTTAACTTAGGCGAGGCAGGCTTGGCTAAACCTCTGAGTGGGACGGATGCTCTCACTCGGCATAGTTTTAACTTAGGCGAGGACGGGCTCGCGGCTATGCCTCCGAGTGGGAGGGATGTTCTCACTCGGCTTAGTCTTTTAACTTAGGCGAGGACGGGCTCGTGGCGAAGCCCCTGAGTGGGAGGGATGCTCTCACTCGGATTAGTTATTTAAGTTAGGCGAAGACGGGCTCGCGGCAAAGCCTCCAAGTGGGAGGGATACTCTAACTCGGCATAGTTTTTAAACTTAGGCAAGGGCGGGCTCGCGGCTAAGCCTGTGAGTGGGAGGGATGCTCTCACTCGGGTGGTTTTAACTTCTGTGAGGGCGGGCTAGTGGTTAAGCCCACAGTGGGAGGATGCTCTTACTTGCGGTAGTTTTTAACTTAGGCGAGGACAGGCTTCACGGCTAAGCCTCAGAGTGGGAGGATGTTCTCACTCGACATAGTTTTTAACTTAGGCGAGATGGGCTCATGGCTATGCCTCGAGTGGGAGGATGTTCTCACTCGGCGTGGTTTTTAACTTAGGCGGGGGCGGGCTCACGGCAAAGCCCAGTGGGAGGATGCTCTCACTCGGAGTGTTTTAAAACTTAGGCGAGGACGGGCTCACGGCTAAGCCTCTGAGTGTGAGGGATGCTCTCACTTGGAGTAGTTTTTTAACTTAGGCGAGGTCGGGCTCGCGGCTAAGCCTCTGAGTGGGAGGGATGCTCTTACTCAGTGTAGTTGTTAAACTTATGCGAGGATGGGCTAAGCCTCTGAGTGGGAGGGATGCTCTCACTCGTCATAGTTTTTTAACTTAGGCGAGGACGGGCACGCGGCTATGCCCTCGAGTGTTTGCGATGCTCTCACTCGGAGTAGTGTCCTAACTTAGGCGAGGTCGGGCTCACGGATAAGCTTCCGAGTGGGAGGGATGCTCTCACTCGGAGTAGTTTTTTTCACTTAGGAGAGGACGGGCTTGCGTCTAAGCCCCTGAGTGGGAGGGATGCTCTCACTCGGCATAGTTTTTTAACTTAGGCGAGGACGGGCTCGCGGCTATGCCTCGGAGTGGGACGAATGTTCTTACTCGGTGTAGTTTTTTAACTTAAGCGAGAACGGGCTCGCGGCTAAGCCCCCGAGTGGGAGGGATGCTCTCACTCAGAGTAGTTTTTTAACTTAGGCGAGGACGGGCTGGTGGTTAAGCCTGAGTGGGAGGATGCTCCCACTCGGGGTGGTTCCTAACAGGCGAGGACAGGCTTCATGGCTAAGCCTCTGAGTGGTAGGGATGCTCTCACTCGGCATAGTTTTTAACTTAGGCGAGGACGGGCTCACGGCTATGCCTCGGAGTGGGAGGGATGTTCTCACTCGACGTATTTTTTTAACTTAGGCGAGGACGGGCTTGCGGCTAAGCCCCCGAGTGGGAGGGATGCTCTCACTCGGGGTAGTTTTTGAACTTAGGCGAGGATGGGCTCACGGCTAAGCCTCCTATTAGGAGGGATGCTCTCACTAGGAGTAGTTTTTTGGCGAGGACGGGCTCGCGGCTAACCCTCCGAGTGGGAGGGATGCTCTCACTCGGCATAGTTTTTTAACTTAGGCAGCGACGGGCTCGCGGCTAAGCCTGCGAGTAGGAGGGATGCTCTCACTCGGCGTAGTTTTTTAACTTAAGCGAGAACGGGCTCGCGTCTAAGCACCCGAGTGGGAGGGATGCTCTCACTCGGAGTAGTTTTTTAACTTAGACAAGGACGGGCTAGTGGTTAAGCCCCTGAGTGGGAGGGATGCTCTCACTCGGTGTAGTTTTTTAACTTAGCTGAGGACAGGTGTCGGTGTCAAAACCGGCGGATCTCGGGTAGGGGGTCCCGAACTGTGCGTCTAGGCGGATGGTAACAGGAGACAAGGGACATGATGTTTTCCCAGGTTCGGGCCCTCTCGATGGAGGTAAAACCCTACGTCCTGCTTGATTAATATTGATGATATGGGTAGTACAAGAGAGGATCTACCACGAGATCAAGAAGGCTAAACCCTAAAGCTTGCTTATGGTATGATTGTTGTAATGTATGTTGTGTCCTCGGACTAAAGCCCTCCGGTTTATATAGATCTGGGAGGAGGCTAGGAGTTACAGTCGGTTACAATGGTAGGAGATCTACATATCCGTATCGCCAAGCTTGCCTTCCACACCAAGGAAAGTCCCATCCGGACACGGGGCGGAGTCTTCAATCTTGTATCTTACGTAGTCTTGGAGTCCGTGGGGCGATGATAGTCGGCTGTCCGGACACCCCTAATCGAGGACTCCTCGGTAGCCTGAACCGGGCTTCAATGGCGATAAGTCCGGCGCGCATAATGTTCGGCATTGCAAAGCGGGTTCCTCCTGAATAATCGAGAGAAGATCATGAACACGGGGATAGTGTCGGCTCTGCAAAATAAATTCCACATTCCACGTAGAGAATAAAATGCACACAAGTCAATCTGGCGGCGTATTATGCGGCATGACATCACGCCGCTACGGGCTTTTCTGAATCATTTTTCCTTACCATACCACCTCGGCACGTTTAGCGAAGAGGTTTCCTTAGCACGTCTTGTCGAGCGGTCGTGTTCCCCTTATTCAGGATTCTCATCAATACGGACGTGGGTAACCCAACGCACCATTGATGGTGGCGCTTGGGAGATAGCGAGTTTTACCGGGCGGTGGGGGCGCATAGTTTTAAATCGCCTATATATAAGGGATAAGTTTATCTTTTCACCTCGCCTTCTTCCTCCTTTGCTTATCCGTCTCCGCGCACTCAAGCTCCAACGCCCAAGCTCGCGCATCTCGCCCGACCTTCTCCGAATATGTCGGGGCGGGGGGCAAATGGTTAGCCTCCACCGTTAAGGAGGAGCACATCACCAAGCTGCTTGCGCGCGGATACCTTTCGGCGATATCGCGCATCGGCTGCTGACGAGGGCAGCTCATCCCTACCCTAGGCCCCATGAGAGGTCATCTTCCTTCCCCACTTCCTCCGTGGATTGGGCTTCCCTCCACCCATTAGTTCGGGGCTCATGTTTTACTCGGCTGGATTTCCACGATCTGGCGCGAACTTCATCCTCAACATCTCGGCGTTTATCGTGGGTATGCGAAACCTTCCTCTGCATCCGGCCCCACTTGACATGTGGCTCAAGACCTTCAACATCAAGCGAAGGTTGTGAAGAACGCATAAGCGGAATCTTGGGCGCCATGTTGGGTAAGTTGCCCAGCGTCCTTTAGCTCGAAGGGCCTTCGTGGACTCCGTCAAGGGGTGGCAATCGGGGTGGTTCTACATCACCGAGCAGCGAGCCCATGGGCGGTGGCCCCGAGTTTAGATCTGGCATCCCCGTAGCTCACCTCACGGAAGAAGGGCTTGTTGTGGGGCAATCCGAAGGCAGGCGGGACTCGAGCACTGCATCCAGTGGTGAGCAATAAGCTCGAGGCTCGTCGGCGTGGTCCAAGTCATGCTCATCCGCGGATCCTCCCATGCCAAACGGGCATTCAATCATGGGAGTTCAATCCGGAACAGCGCCCGGCGCTTCATGAGCTCTTCGATCGACATCTGAAGGCGCTGGAGGTGCTGTTTAAGAAGCGCGAAGCCCCGCATCATGACGGAAGATCGCGGTTCGCTCGCAACATCCGGTGACGAGGTAAGTGATTCAACCCCTTCGGGACACTTGTGGTAATCAAATCGATTCTAAGAGGTTTCAATTTCTCTCTTTTCCTTTGACAGGAATGGATGGAGAAGGCGAGCAGCTCATCAGCCCGGCTCCCTGCGAAAACCCGGTGGCGCTTGGTCGGTGTACTAAAGTAGAAGTACCTTAGTACCCGAACTTGTCTGCAGGCGATCCACACACCCGTGGCAAGGCTTGCGGACGTCGACAAGGCTCTCCACCACTCATTACTGCCATTCAAGAACAAAGTACTAGCCAAGAACACGAAGGCCCGGCGAAGGAGCTTGCGGGAAGGCCAACGAGGCGACATCGGAAGACTTGCCGCGGCGCCCGCGTGCCCGGCAAGGCTGGCGGCAAGCAAACTGCCGGCACAACAAAAACGAAGACAGCGGCAAGGCACTTGCAGCGGCAAAACTACCAGACTCAGCGCGCCCGGTGGCGATGTCGTGCAAGGCCATCCCAAGGACGCGTGGCGGGCGCTACACAGCCATCTTGGGCGGGTGGCGGCGGAGTGACAGGCGCCATCGTGGCAACGGTGGCTCATAGCAGTCACCCCTCCTGCCTTTGTTGGGGCGACCGGACGGGCATTAATGCCCTTGTCCCTGCCGTCGAGTTAGGTAGAGCCTTTGTTGTCTGTATTGTACCAACCTGCGCTTTACGTTTCTACCCCTCTTCCTCTGCTGCCACTGTGGGTATCCCCTTGGACTATAAAGGGAGGCCCATGTGCACGTAGAAGGGTTTAGGTCCATCGACACCTGCACCACCATATGCTTTCGCCTTTCGAGCTAGATTCAATAACAACACAAAGCAGCGATGAGGGTGTTATTTCTCCGGAGAAACCCAGCTGGGTAAAGATGCCCGTCTCCCGCGTGCGCCCGACCTCGATCTGCTCTGGCGCGACCCGCTCCTGCCGAACGAAGGGCCCCGATGCCCCATAGGTGCTCGAGCCCGAAGGAAGCGCCCGACATCTTTGGCGCGCCCGAGCGGCGCGTCGAGTCGTGAGCATCGATCCGGTCTCCGCATCTGCATCAACGTCATCGTCAACATGCCACGAAGAAAAGCCTTGGAGGTGGCGCGCCGTCTCGTCGGTTACGCCACCACCGCCGAACAAGCGGGAGGCGGGGCGAGCGCCAGCGGAGGCGCGGCGCCCGGTGGGTCTCGTGTCGTCACTAGATCCAAAAACAAAGCCCGCATAGCGTCGGCGACGGCGAGCGCCGCACCCCTCCCAGGTGGTGCAAGGTCAACAACGCCCGGTGCTCTAACCCGTGCTCGCGATGGAACAAAGGCCAACATGGTGGGTCGCGGGGCGCCCGAGTCGACATGCTGCGCCCGCATCTTGGCGCGGCGAATCTGATCGCCAGGCGGGTGTGGTGCCTCCCAATCGATTGAGGTCAAGCACCTCCGCTCTTCGCGCCGTTCATCACCACCGCCACCCAAGACAGCGAGAAGCGCTGAGTGCAGGCCCGGCTGCTTCTAGACTTCCCTCGGCGCCGCACAAGATCGGCGGCGGAGGATGGCCATACACAACCTCATCGGCCGCCAGCGGCGGCAAGCCCAGCGACGAGCGCGTCGAGGCGGCAAAAGCCCGGCGCGAGCTGCACCAGCAGGACGCTGAGGTGCCGCTCTGTCGCTCCCAACCCCAAAGGCGAGATCGCCAGCTCACGGACCAACCTTGGCGCCGACTCCACGCATCGCCGGACCCGCGAACTTCGCGCGATCAGCGCCCGTCCTCAAACGGCAACACGAAGGCGCTCGTACCGCATCGGCGCCGGAGAAAGCGGCGTCAATCGACCAGCGGCTTGGAGCCTTGTCGGCCTGCGCAGCGGAGAACGGGCGACTTGCCGTCTGCGGCGGGTTGCCTGCGTTCACCGCAAGTTCGGCAAGTCGATGTTAAGACCAAAATTTCAAGCGGGCGTGCCGAAGTATGGCGGCGGGATACACCGTCGGAGTTCCTCGGCATCTACACCATCGCGGTGCGAGGCTGCGGAGGCGCGACGAAGATCTCGCCAACTACTTCCGCGGTACTCAAGCCCAACGTCGAGATCTTGGCTCATGCACTTGCGGACGGCTCCATCTCCTCATGGGCGGACTGTGCCATCGGTTTGTCGGTGCCTTCACGGGTGGCCACAAGCCTCATGGCCAGGAAAGTGACCTCCACTTGCTCGTCCGGAAGGAGGGAGCCCTAGCAAATATATACAAAATTCAGCCGGTGCAGCGCAACATCGAGCGTTCACCTGCGCGGTTATTAGCGCGTTTCATCGAGCGTCTTAACCGTGGGATGAGGAGGGATGGCGATGTGCAAGATCGAAGATGTCGTGAGCTTTACGCTCTGGCGACAAGTGTGCCTGGTGAGGAGGAAGGAAAATCCCGGAGAGATGCGGGCGAAGGATCGGCAGCGAGGATGCCGCCCGACAAGGAAGAACGGGCGGAATAATAGGAAGAGAAAGCTAAGGATGTGCTAGCTGTTGAGCATTCCGGCAATGGGCGGCTCAAACAAGGCCAAGACCGGCGATTCGGTGAGGCTATAGCGATCGCCGACAAGCGGGGCGACTCCGGCAAGCGTTATTGCAAGATCCACCGCACCAAAGGCCATGACCTCCAAACCTGCAAAAAAGTAGAAGCGGATGGCGGGCTGCAAAAGCGAGTATGGCGGCGATAAGGAGAAACCCGAGGAGGTGGCAAAGGATCGGCAAGAAGCTTCCCGCCGGGAGACTTAGCGCCAAGGCTAAGCAGCGGCAAGAGACGAGCCTCCCAGCGCGCGACAGACGAAGGTGAAGGCGAAGATGAAGAGATGGAGGAAGATGAGACCGATGGTCGGGAGTTTGAGAGCGGCAGAAGTGTTGTGCATCGGCGGCGCCTCCTGCACACCTCGCACCGCCAACTCAAACTATGGGTGCGGGAAGTGAATGCAGCGAGCCGTCCGTCGAGCCGCACGAGCCTCTGAAGTGGTCAAGCCGCCCATCGTCTTGACGTTGAGACCACCACGATCGTGTCCGCTGCGGTGGTGCTTGCGATCTGGTTTCACCAACAATCCGCAACCTCAAGGTCACGAAGATCTTTGGTAGGCGGCGGGGCGGCTGAACTTGATTTCCTCCGCGGTGCTCAAAGCTCGGATCCCGACAATGAGCTCGAAGAAATTGGTGCCTTTCAAGGAATAAATCCGGGAAGGAGCAAGCCTAAGGGAAGATCACATTGCGGTGGCGTTCGACGCGGCGAACTGAACCGGGGTGAGAGAGTCATGTTCGATGTGGCTGATATCCCTTGCCCTAGCAGGATACTCGGCCGACCCTTTTCGCCAAGTTCATGGCGGCCTCTCACTATGCATACAATGTGCTCAAGATGCCGGTCCGATGAGTGTTATCTCTGTCCAAAGCGACAAGAGGATCGCTCATCTGCGCCGACAAGATCTACCGGGAAGCAGCGGCTGCGATAAGCGCAAACCACTTGCGCTGAAGCTCCCGGGGAAAAAAAGCCAAGTCCGGCAAGAATAGCTCTGGTGCCGACTCCGGCGCGCACCTCCGGGCGCTGCGCTACCGTCGAGGCCAGCGCCATCGAGCTCTGCTGGCGAGGAAAGAAAGCGACTGCGAACTTTGGGATCGTGTTTCCTAAAGTCCACACCTTGTATGAAGAACACGGCCGGAGGGTGGAGTCGTGGTTAGGTTCGCCGTCAACCGCTTGAATCCACTCGGCGATGGCAGCGCGCGCAACCAGCCCACGAGTTCTTCCGCGGGCTTAACACGCCAATGAACTCTTGGTGCCACACTCAGCAAGTGTGTTTATCGAAGGGTTCCCAGCGTAAAAAAACATACAAGGGGTGGTGAAACCAAGGAAGAAATCTGACCCGTCGAATGCCAAAGTGTAGCGCCCTCGATCGACTATAGCTCCCGTGTGAAAGCACGACTTAGAGCATAACCGCATTGAAAGCAATGTCGCAAGTGAGGTAATCTTCGCACAATCCATGTAATACATAAGGAAAAAGGTACATAGTTGGCTTACAATACGCCACTTCACACAATTACATGAATAAAGCATTACATCATCGAGATACAATCAAGGTCGACTCTGGAACCAAAATAAAGAAGAACAACCCCACATGCGACCACAGATCCCGATCGCTAGCTGGGCTCCACTACTAATCGTCAGGAAAGGAAACATAGTATCGTCAAGGGCCTCATCATATTCCCACTTTAGCTCGGTTTTGGCAATAATGGGGGTCCCCAGTTTAAGGGCCCCCTTTTGGTTTTTTAAAAGGGGGGGCCCTGGGAAAGCCCAATGGGAGGATGTTTCCGGTGGTTTTAACCGGGGGGTGCTCCCCTGGGAGGATTCTACGGGGGTTTTTAACAGGCGGGGGGTTGGGGAACCTTATGGGGGATGTTTTACTGGGGGGTTTTAATTGGCCGGGGGCCCTCATGGAGTGGGTGGGAGGATTTACCGGTGGGTTTTAACGGGAGGAGGCCGGTAGTAAGGGGAGGAGCCTCCTGGAAATTTTGGGGGGGTGCCTAACCCGGGGAGGTTCCTACCGGGGGTTTTCTTAGGGGGGGAGTTTCCCTCAGTGGGGGAATTTCCCGGGGCCTTTGGGAGGGCCCGGGGGGGAAGCCCCATGGGGGGTTTTTACTCGGGGGGTTTAACTTAGGGGGGGCTCCCCTTTTTAGGGGGGTGCCTACTCGGGGGTTTTTAACTGGGGGTTTGCCCAGGGGAGGATGCTACTCGGTGGGTTTAAACTTGGGGGGGGGGGCCCGTGGGGGGTTCCCATGGGGTGTTTTTTTGGGGCGGGCCCGCTGCCCGGGGGGGCCTCCCGGGGTTTTTTCGGGCGGGCCGGCTGCCCTAAGTGGGAAGTCTCACTGGGGGTTTTTTTTGGGGAGGGCCCCCCGTAAGCCTATGGGTGGTTCAAGGAAGGGTTTTCTAACCCAGTGGGAGGTGCTTTCATGGGGGGTTTTAATTGGCGGGGGGTTTTAAACCCTGGGTGGGAGCCTATGGGGGTTTTAACGGGGGGTTTTAACTTGGGGGGGATGCCCACCGGGGTTTTAAATTAGGGGGGGGTTTTTAGCCCTTGGGAAATTTCATGGGGAAGTTTTAACTTTGGCGGGTTTTTGGGGGTAAATGGGGGATGCTCCATGGGGTGTTTTTAAAGGGAGTCTTGGCAAGTGGGGGGTTTCCTCGGGGGGTTTTTAACCAAGGGGTATAAGCCCCGGGGGAAGCTTTATGGGGGTTTTTAACTTGGCGGGGGGTTCTAACCCGAGGGGAGGAGCCTAGGGGGTTTTAAAAGGTTTTTGGGGGCTTCCTGGGTGGGGGAGTTCCCGGGGTTTTTAAAGGGGGGGGTTGTGCTTTGGTGGGGAACTCCCTTGGTTTTTTTTGGGGGGCCCGGGGCTGCCCAGTGGGGGAGTTCCTCTGGTTTTAATTTAAAAGGGGCGGGGCGGGCCCGTGGGGGAAGCCTTTCATGGGTTTTTAAACTTGGCGGGGGCCCGGGCAAGCCGGGTGGGGGGCCCCTTGGGAGTTTTCCACGGGGGTTTAACCCAGGGGAGGGCCCCCTGTTTTAAATTAGGGGGGCTCTGGTTTTCCCGAGGGGGGATGCCCCGTTTTTATTGGGGGGGGCCGGGGTTTCCCTAGTGGGGGGCTCTCCTGGGTTTTTGGGGGCCTCAGGTACGGGGGGGGGCTTCCTCGGGGTTTTTAAAACTTAGGAGGGGGTTTGGGGGCCCCGGTAGGATGCTTTGGAATTTTTAACGGGGGGGGCCCCACCTTGGGGGGTGTCTACCCCTGATTTTTAGGGCCTGGCAAGTTTTTGGGGGCCCCTTTTTTCTGGGGGCAGGGGCCGGTAAACCCCAGGGGGAGCCCCCGGAAGTTTTAAAGGGGGCCCCGGGTTTTAAGGAGGGCCCCTGGGTTTTTTTATTGGGAGGGGGCGGGAACCCTTTGGAGGGCCTCATGGCAAAAGGGAGGGGCCTGGGTATTTAGGGAAGGGGCTCATGGGATTTTCTTAAGGGGAGGGCTCAGGCTAACCCCGGGGGAGGTTTCTACTCGGTGTTTTAACTACGGGAGGTTTTTAACACGAGGGGGGAGCCTCCCGGGAAAACAGGGGAGGGCCTCCGGAAAAGGGGGGGTTTTACCAGTTTTAAGGGGGCCCCCGGGGGGTTTAGGGGGGAGTTCAGGTTTTTTAAAAAGGGGTGCCTAATTTTGGGGGGAGCCCCTTTTTTTCTTGGGGGGGGCTCTGGTAAAATTGGAGGGGGCTTCCCTTAAATTAGGGAGGGGGCTTGGAAAAGGGGAGGGCTCTCACCGGGGTGGGTTTTAACCGGGAAGGTTAAAAGGGGGGGCCCCGGGAAGTTTTAATTCGGGGCGGGCCAGGCTTGCCAAAAGTGGGAGGAGTTTTCCCCGGGATTTTTAAAAGGGGGGGCCCGGGGGAAATTTGGGGGAGTTTTCTTTTTTCCTTGGGGGGGGAAGGGAGGGGGCTCCCTTGTTTTTTAAAAAAGGGGGGCCTGGGAACCCATGGGGGGTTTACTGGAGGGAACGGGGGGAAACCCCATGGGGGTTTTTTGGGGTTTTCTTAGGGGGGGGGCTACTAGTGGGGAATTTTCCCCGGGTTTTTTTAAAAGGGGGGGGGCCCCCGGGAGGTTTCTTGGGGGGTTTTCTTACGGGGGGGGTGGTTAACCCGTGGGGTTTTGGGGGTTTTTTCAGGGAGGTTTCCCCCTCCGGGGGGAATTTTGGCGGGTTCTTGGCGGGGGGGTTTCTCATAGGGTTTTTAGGGGGTTTTTTGGGGGGCCGGGGAAGCCCAGGGGGGATTTTTTTGGGGGGCCCTTTGGGGGGGGGGAAGCCCCATGGGGTTACTTTGGGGAAAAAGGCGGGCCCCTGGTGGGAGGATGCTTTCGGGTTTTTAAAGGGGAGGGCAGGCTTGCCCTCAGTGGGGGATGCTCTCCGGGTTTTTCTTGGGGGGGCGGGCCGGGCCCCAGTGGGGGATTCTCCCGGGTTTTTAAATTTTGGGGGGGCCGGGCTAAAGGGGGGGGTTGTTTTTAATTTTTAAAGGGGGGGGGGCCCCCGGGGGAGGGTTCTCTCGGGTTAGTTTTTAACTTAAGGGGGGGGTCCCAAGGGGGTGTCTCCTCCCGGGGTTTTTAAAAGGGGAAGGCGGGGGTAAAGCCCCGGTGGGGGACTCCCGGGGGTTTTTTTGCGGGGCGGGCTCCGGAGCCCGGTGGGGGATCTCTCACTCGGATGTTTTAACTTAGGGAAGGGCGGGCTGGGCAAAGCCCAGTGGGAGGGGCTCTCACTCTGTTTTTACGAAAGGGGGCCGCGGGCCCCCGGGGGGGCTCACTCGGGTGTTTTAAAAGAAAGGGGGCCCGGCTAAGCCCCGAGTGGGAGGATGCTCTCACCGGGATTTTTAATTGGGGGGGTTGGGGTTAAGCCGGGGGGGGCCTCCCGGTTTTTTAAGGCGGGGGGGGGGTTCCGGGGGAGGTTCCTCCCGGGGTTTTTTTCGGGCGGGTTCCGGGCCCCCTTGGGGGGGCTCCCCGGGTTTTTAACGGGGGCGGCTAACCCCAGTGGGAGGGCCTCACTCGGGTTGTTTTAAAGGGGCGGGCCCTTGGGGTCCCCGGGGGGGTTTCCCCGGGTTTTTAAAAGGGGGGGCTTTGGGGAAGGATGGGAGGAGCCTCACCGGGGTGTTTAAAAGGGGGGGTTCCCAAAATTTTGGGGGGCCCCGGCATGTTTTAACGGGGAGGGGGCCCCCTTTGGGTGGGGGGCCCCGGGTTTTTTTAACGGGGGGGGGGGGCCCCCGGTGGGGTTTCCCCGGGGTGGGAAAAGGGGGGTTTCCCCCGGGGGGGTTTATGGGGGGAAAGCAGGCGGGGGGGGGAGGTCTCCCCTGGTTTTAAAAGGGGCGGCCCGGCTAAGCCCCAGTGGGAGGATGTCTCACTCGGGTTTTTTTAAAGGCGGGGCGGGCTGGGGTTCCCTGGGGGGCCTCCCGGGGTTTTTTTGGCGGGGCGGGTTGGGGTAAGCCCCGGTGGGAGGGCTCTCACTCGGGTTTTTCTTGGCGGGGGGCCTCAAAGCCCCGTGGGAGGAATTTCTCACTCGGGTTTTAACTTAGGGGGCGGGCCAGAACCCGTGGGAGGATGTCTCACCGGGTGGTTTTAAAAAGGGGGCGGGCTCGCCTAAGCCCAGTGGGGGGCCTCCCGGGTTTTTTTAATTGGCGGGGGGGGTTGGTAAGCCTGGTGGGAGGATGCTCCCTGGTTTTTAAAGCGGCGGGCCCCCCCTGGTGGGAGGAGCTCTACTTTTTTTAAATTAGGCGGGGGGCCGGGCTACCTCGGGGGAGGTTTTCCACTCCTTTTTTTAAAGGGAGGGGGGCTTCCCCCGGGGGGGGCCCCTCGGGGGTTTTAAAGGGGGGGCTGGGTTAACCCTAGTGGGAGGATCTCTCCCGGATATTTTGGGGGGGGGCTTGGCTAAGCCCCGGGGGGGAGGGTTCTACTCGGGTTGTTTTTTAGGGGGGGCTTGGGCTAACCGGGGAAAATTTCCCCGGGGGTTTTTCCTGGGAAACCCTGGAGCCCCGGGGGGGAACCCAAGGGATTCCCAGGGGGGGTTTGGGGCCCCCGGGAGGTTTCCCAGGGGGGGGCCCTCACCCGGAAGTTTTTCTGCGGGGGGATTTTCCCCGGTGGGGTTTTCCCAGGGGGTTTTTCCCTTGGGGGGGTTTGCTCCCGGGGATTCCTACCCGGGGGTTTGCAACCGGGGGGGGCCCCTCCCGGGGTGAGGGGGGCCTTCCCGGGGTTTTAACTTGGGGGGGGCTCTAACCCATGGGGGAATGCCCCCGGGTGGGTTTTAACTTGGGGGGGGCTGGGGTTAAGCCCTGGGGGAATGCTTCCTCGGGTTTTAATTCCCAGGGTTTTAAGCCCAGGGGGGGGCCTTGGTTTTAAACAGGGGGGGCTCCGGGTGTTTAAGGGGGGAGTTCCTGGCTATTTTAACAGGGAGGGGGCTCCTGGCTAGATGGGAGGGTCTCCCATTTAAAAGGGGGGGCTGGCAAAGGGGAGGGCTCTACCGGGGGTTTTAAAGGGGGGGTAACCTAGGGGGGGCTCTCCGGGTTTTTTTGGGGGCCCCGGGGTTTTAACCCCAGGGAGTTTCCCTGGGTATTTTGGGGGCCCGGGTGGGGGGGGGGGGGTTCCCCGGGTAGTTTTTAATTACCCAGGGGGGTTTTTAATTAAGGGGGAGCCCCCGGGAAAGTTTTTAAGGGGGCCTTGAAAATTTAAAGGGGGGTGCCTCAGGGAAATTTCAGGGGGGGGGCTCCCACCCCGGGGAGGAGTTACTTGGGGGTTTTTTAAAGGGAGGGGGGCTTTGGGGGTTATGGGAGGGCTCTACTGGGGGGTTTTAACTTAAACGGTGGAACCGGGGGGAGCCCATGGGAGTTTTTGGGGGGGTGGGTTTTAACCCAGGGGGGGTTTTGGGGTAGTTTAAAGGGGAGGGGGTTGGGGTAAGTTTAAAGGGGAGGGCCTCCGGGTAGTTTTAAAGGGGGGGTCCCCGCGTTTAAAGGGGCCCTCCGTATTTTCTTGGGGGGCGGGTGGTTCCTCGGGGGGTTTTCCCGGGGGTTTTTAACTTGGCGAGGGGGGTTGGGTTTCCCGGGGGAAAGGTTTTTCCCTCGGGTTTTTAAAAGGCGGGGGGGCTCCGGAAGATAAGCCTCCGGGTTTTAAAGGGGAGGGGGTCCGGCGTTTTGGGGAGGGCCCCTGGGTGGTTTTTAAAAGGGGGGGAAACCTTGGGGGATCTTACTGGGGGGTTTTAACGGGGGGGGCCCTTGGGCTAAATTGGGGGGGCCCCCTGGTTTTCTTAGGGAGGGGGGCTCTGGCAGCCTAAGGGGAGGGCTCCTGGAAATTTTAATTGGGAGGGGGGCCCGGAAGTAAGTGGGAGGGGCCTCCGGAAGTTTTAAGGGAGGGGCCTCATGGCAAAATTTTTTCCCCCGGTAGTTTTTAAATTTGGAGGGCCCCTGGGTGGAATGGGGGGCCCTGGGGGTTTTAACCCGGGGAGGGCCTTGGGTAAATGGGGGAAGCTTACGGGGTTTTTAAGGGGGAGGGCTCCCGGGCTATTTATGGGAGGATGCTCCCGGTTTTTTAATTGGGAGGGGGCTCAGGCGGGGGGGGCCTCCGGGGAAATTGGGGGGGGCTCCGGGAAAATGGGAGGAGCTTCCATGGAGGTTTTTTAATTTTCCGGGCCCGGCTGCCCAAGTGGGGGAGTTCTTTAGTTTTAAATTAATGGGGGAAGCCTGGTGGGAGGGTTTCTCCCTTGTTTTTTAATTGGCGGGGGGGCTAGCCCCTTTGGTGTCTCCCGGGATTTCCCGGGGGGGGGTAGGGTTTGGGAGTCTCCCGGGAGTTTCCTTAAGGGGCGGGCTTCGTTAAGCCCGAGTGGGAGGATGCTCTCCCGGTTTTTTAACTTAGGGGGGCGGGCTTTCCCGGGGGGGTGTCTATGGGGAGTTTTTAATTAAGGGGGCTGGGAAGCCCAGTGGGGGATGTCTAGGTTTTTAACTTAGGGCGGGCGGTGGTTAAGCCCAGTGGGGGATGCTCCCTCGGGGTTTTCCCAAAAGGGGGGGGGCTTTGGTAAGCCTAGTGGAGGATGCTCCACTGGGTTTTTAACGGGAGGGGGCCCCGGCTAGCCTCGGAGTGGGGGATGCCCTCGGCTTTTTTTTGGGGGGGGCGGCTAAGCCCAGTGGGAGGATGTCTCACTCGGGGTTTTTTTAACGGGGGGGGTCCGGCTAACCCCATGGAGGATGCTCTACTGGGTGTTTTTTGGGGGGGGGCTAACCCTAGGGGGAATGTTCTCCATGTTTTTTTTGGCGGCGGGCTCGCGGCTAACCCATGGGAGGATGCTCTCACTCGGGTTTTTTCGGGCGGGGCGCCCTGGGGAATGGGGTTTTTTTTTTTAAAGGGGAAAGGGGGTTGGGGTAAGGGTTTGGGAGCGGGCAAACCGGGGTTTGGGGGGGGGGGGGTCGGGGTTTCAGGGGGGTTTTCCCGGGGTTTTTGGGAGGGGCCCCTTGGGTTTAAAATTTTGGGAAAAGGGAATTGGCAAGGGGCCCAAGTGGGTTTTTAAATTTTGGTTGGTAAAGGTTTTAAAGGGGAAAGGCTAAACCCCGGGTTTTAATGTGGGGAATTAAATTCCTTTGGGGGGTTTTTTCCCAAGGGAAACCGGGGGTTTCAATGGAAGGGGATCTTATCCCACTTTTAACCGGGGCCCCCCGGGCGGCCCCTTGAATTTCGGGCCCGGGGCTAAGCGGTTCGGGCCCCTTTTCGGAAATTGGGGGTTTCAGGGTAAGGGGTCTGGGAAATTCCTTCAAAAATTTCCAAATAAGGGAAATAAACACCCGGGTTTTTCAAATATTTCCTTCCATTAAAAATTTTCAAATTTTTCCTTTAAACCGCCCTTTCGAAATTTTTTCCCCTTTTTTCCCCGGTTTTACCGACTGGGGCCCCCGGGATTTTTAGGGGTGGGGTTTTAGGGGGGGGATAATTTTCCCTTTTGGGGTTTTTTTTCCCTTTTTTTTTTCCCCCTTTCCGCCCTTCCCCCCCGAAGGGACGCCCAATTTCCCATTGGGGCCCCAAGTTTAGGCCCCCGGGGGGAACCCACCTTGGGGGACTCCCCAACCCCCCCTTTGGGGGTTTCCCCCCCTCCCCGGAGGGGTCCCCCCCTTTCCCCTTTTCCCAATTTTCCCCCTTTTCCCGGGGGTTTTCCCCTTTTTGGGGCAACTTTTCCCCCTGGCGGAAATTTCCCAAACCTTCCTAGGGGTGGAACCCCATGCAAGGGGGAAAAAATGCAAGGGTTTGGAAGGCCCTTTTGGGCAAGGGTTGGGTCCTGGGGGGCCCGGTGGCCCCAAGGGGGGGGCCCCCGGCCCCCAAAAAGGGGCCCCGTTTAACCAAAGGGGGGTTTTGGGGGAAGGGTGGGGGAACCGGGGGGGCCAAAGGCTCCGGGGGCCCAAAGCCAGTTCGGGGGTTCAATAAAGGGAAACGGGGTTTTCCCAAAGGCCCTTTCTTTAAAGCCCGGGCCCCCTTCGGAAAAGGGGCCCCATCGGGGAAAAAGGACCCCACGGAACCGGGTGGATAACCCCAAAAGGGTTAATTTCCCCGGGAATTTTTTTGGGGAATTTTTCCCCCGGAAAAGGGGGGCCCGGGAAACCCGGCCGGTCCCGAAAAAAGGGTCCCCCGGGGAACTTGGGAGTCCCAACCCCCCCTTTTCGGCTCCCAAAATCACCGCCAAGGGCCCCAAATTTCCCGAAGGCCCAAGGGCCCGGGAAGGCGGGGGGCCCGGGGGCCCCGGCCCGGAAATGCCGCCCCGGGCCCAAAAGGCGGGAAAAACCCGCCCACCACCCGGGGGGCGAAAGGCTTAAAGCCCCCGGGCCTGGAAGCCTCCAAAGGGGAGGGCCCGGGGGGGGGCCCTTTGCCGCCTCCCGGGACCCCGCCCTTTCCCCCCGGGGGGGGCCCGCTTTTTTTGCCTTTGTTTACCCCTTTCCTGTTTTCCCCCTTTTCCCCAAACCCTGGCCAAAAGGGGGCCCTTCTAAAAAGGGGCCCTTCCCAGGGCCCATCCCGCACAATTATCCAAACCCTAAAAACCCCCGGGGGGGTTGGGCCCCCCTGGGGGGGCCCCGGGCCCCGCTCCCCGGGGGCCCGTCCCTTTCGGCCCGAAGGCCCCGTTTTGGGGCCCCGAGGCTCCCGGGGCCCGTCCCGGCCCCAAAAGGGCCTGGGAACTGGGGGCCCCGGCCGGGGGGGCCCCGGGGGGGCGGCGGCCCAGGGGGGCGGCCCCCCCCCCTTTTAACCCAAAGGGCCCACCGGGGGCAGGGCGCCCACCCCCTTCGGAAAAGGGGCCCCCCAACCGTTCCGGGGGCGGCCAAAGGGGGTTTGCGGGGCCGCCCAGGGGGGCCCCATTTGGCCCCGGGATTTCCCCCGTTTCCCCAACAGGGGGCCCTCCCCCCCCACCCCCCGCGGAAAGTGGCAGGCCCGGCCCCCCTCGGCGCCAAAACGGCGGCGGAGGGGAAACCCCCCCCGCCGCGGCCAAGCCCGGACCGGAGGCGGCCCCAACCCCGGCGGGCCGAGGCCCCGCCCCCCCCAAAGGCGGACGCGACCCCGGCCCCACCCCCCCGCTCCCGGACCCCGAACCCCCGCCGGGCCCGCCCCGGCCAAGCCCGCGGCCCGGCGGGGGGCGGGCCCCAAAAACGGATTCGCCGGGCGGGCGGCGACGCCCTTGCGGCGTTGTGCCACCCAAGGGGCCATTTAAGCCAAAAACGGGGTCCGAAAACCCCCGTGGAGTTCCGGCCAAATTTCCCCGGGCGGGCCGCGGATCTTTCCCCTCCTTGGCCAACCCCCCTTTTGGTTGCCTTGGGGGTCCTTCCCTCAGGGGTGGCCAGGTTTTGGGTGCCTTCACGGGTGGCCAAAGGGGGAAAGGCCCCTTTTTCCGGGGAGGCCAAAAAAATGTTTTGGGCCCAAAGGGTTACCCGGGTTTTGGGTTTTCCCGAGGCAAACCGGGGGGGAGGGGGCTGGCAACAAGTGTCGTGAGGGGCCCAAAGTTGCCCGGGGGGGGAAGGAAAATCCCGGAAGGGGGAAGGGGGGAAAGGAGGGACAAGGAAAACGGGGGAAAAAAATGGGGCTGAAACCGGAATGGGGGTGCAAGGCCGCCCGGGGGGGCCCAAGGTCCCGAAACCGGGCCCGGCCTTACAAACCAAAAAGGATGCCCCCCCAAAAAAAGGGAGGCGGGGAAAAGGGTTGGGGGCCTAAGGAAACCGGGGGCAAAGGAGGAAAGCCCCTTGGGGACCCAAGGCAAAACCCAAGGGAGAGGGGGGAAGGGGGGAAATGAAGGGGATGGGGAGGGGGTGGCCCGGGGGTTTACAGGGGGGGGGGCCCCCCCTCCCCCAACCTTGGGGGGGAAGGGGCCGGTCGGCCTTAGCCCCAAGGGTGGCCGGGGTTTCCTTTGGTTCCCACATTGGCCCTTGGGCGGATCTTGGTTTCCCAAAAGCCCGGCCGAAACTGGGGCGGGGGCGGTGGGATTTCCCCGGAAAAAGTTCCCGGAAAAAGGGAAAGGGTTTTAAGGAAAAAGGGGGGGGCCTGGGGGCCCGGGGGTTGGGGAATGCCCGGGTGGGCTTTGGATTGGACCCCTTGCCCCGGCCCCCCTTCCCAATTCAGGGGCCCCAATTAAATTCCAAAGCCCCGGGATGGTTTTTTGCCAAACACAAGAAGGGCTCCCGCCAAAACTTGGGAAAAGGGGAAGGAAATCTCACTCGGTGTAGTTTTTTAACTTAGGCAAGGACGGGCTCGCTGCTAAGCCCCCGAGTGGGAGGGATGCTCTCACTTGGAGTAGTTTCCTAACTTAGACAAGGACGGGCTAGTGGTTATGCCCCTGAGTAGGAGGGATGCTCTCACTCGGGGTAGTTTTTTAACTTAGGCAAGGACAGGCTTCACGGCTAAGCCTCTGAGTGGGAGGGATGCTCTCAATCGGCATATTTTTCAACTTAGGCGAGGAAGGGCTCGCGGCTATGCCTCAGAGTGGGAGGGATGGTCTCACTCGGTGTAGTTTTTTTAACTTAGGCGAGGACGGGCTCACGGCTATGCCCCCGAGTTGGAGGGATGCTCTCACTCGGAGTGGTTTTTTTAAAACTTAGGCGAGGACTGGCTAGCGGCTAAGCCTCCTTGTGGGAGGGATGCACTTACTCAGGTGTAGTTTTTAGACTTATGCGAGGACGGGCTCGCGACTAAGCCTCTGAGTGGGAGGGATGCTCTCACTCGTCATGATCTTTTAAGTTAGGCAAGGACGGGCTCGCGGCTATGCCCCCGAGTGGGTGGGATGCTCTCACTCGGAGTAGTGTTTTTACTTAGGCGAGGTCGGGCTCACGGATAAGCTTCCGAGAGGGAGGGATGCTCTCACTCGGAGTATTTTTTTCACTTAGGCGAGGACGGGCTCGCGTCGATGCCCCTGAGTGGGAGGGATGCTCTCACTCGGCATAGTTTTTTAACTTAGGCGGGGACGGGCTCGCGGCTAAGCAGGCGAGGATGGGCTCGCGGCTATGCCCCCGAGTGGGTGGGATGCTCTCACTCGGAGTAGTGTTTTTACTTAGGTGAGGTTGGGCTCACGGATAAGCTTCCGAGTAGGAGGGATGCTCTCACTCGGAGTAGATTTTTCACTTAGGCAAGGACGGGCTCGCGTCGAAGCCCTTGAGTGGGAGCGATGCTCTCATTCGGCATAGTTTTTTAACTTAGGCGAGGACGGGATCGCGCCTAAGCCTCCGAGTGGGAGGGATGCTCTCACTCGGTGTAGTTTTTTAACTTAAGCGAGAACGGGCTCGCGGCTAAGCCCCCGAATGGGAGGGATGCTCTCACTCGGCGTAGTTTTTTAACTTAGGCCACGACAGGCTTCGCGGCTAAACCTCTGAGTGGGAGGGATGATCTCACTCATCATAGTTTTTTAACTTAGGCGAGCACGGGCTCGCGGCTATGCCTCGGAGTGGGAGGAATGATCTCACTCGGCGTAGTTTTTTTAACTTAGGCAAGGACGGACTCGTGGCTAAGCCCCCGAGTGGGAGGGATGCTCTCTCTCGGATTAGTTATTTAACTTAGGCGAAGACGGGCTCGCGGCAAAACCTCCGAGTGGGAGATATGCTCTCACTAGGTGTAATTTTTTAACTTAGGCAAGGACGGGCTCGCTGCTAAGCCCCCGAGTGGGAGGGATGCTCTCACTCGGGGTAGTTTTTTAACTTAGGCGAGGACAGGCTTCACGGCTAAGCCTCTGAGTGAGAGGGATGCTCTCACTCAGCATATTTTTTAACTTAGGCGAGGAAGAGCTCGCGGCTATGCCTCAGAGTGGGAGGGATGGTCTCACTCGGCGTAGTTTTTTTAACTTACGCGAGGACGGGCTCGCGGCTATGCCCCCGAGTGTGTGGGATTCTCTCACTCGGAGTAGTGTTTTTACTTAGGCAAGGTCGGGCTCACGGATAAGCTTCCGAGTGGGAGGGATGCTCTCACTCGGAGTAGTTTTTTCACTTAGGCAAGGACGGGCTCGCGTCGAAGCCCCTGAGTGGGAGGGATGCTCTCACTCGGCATAGTTTTTTAACTTAGGCGAGGACGGGCTCGCGGCTAAGCCTCCGAGTGGGAGGGATGCTCTCACTCGTCATGATTTTTTAACTTAGGCGAGGACGGGCTCACGGCTATGCCCCCGAGTGGGTGGGATGCTCTCACTCGGAGTAGTGTTTTTACTTAGGTGAGGTCGGGATCACAGATAAGCTTCCGAGTAGGAGGGATGCTCTCACTCGGAGTAGTTTTTTCACTTAGGCAAGGACGGGCTCGCGTCGAAGCCCCTGAGTGGGAGGGATGCTCTCACTCGGCATAGTTTTTTAACTTAGGCGAGGATGGGCTCGCACCTAAGCCTCCGAGTGGGAGGGATGCTCTCACTCGGTGTAGTTTTTTAACTTAAGCGAGAACGGGCTCGCGGTTTAGCCCCCGAATGGGAGGGATGCTCTCACTTGGCGTAGTTTTTTAACTTAGGCCAGGACAGGCTTCGCGGCTAAACCTCTGAGTGGGAGGGATGATCTCACTCGTTATAGTTTTTTAACTTAGGCGAGCACGGGCTCGCGGCTATGCCTCGGAGTGGGATGAATGGTCTCACTCGGCATAGTTTTTTAACTTAGACAAGGACGGACTCGTGGCTAAGCCCCCGAGTGGGAGGGATACTCTCTCTCGGATTAGTTATTTAACTTAGGCAAAGACGGGCTCGCGGCAAAGCCTCCGAGTGGGAGATATGCTCTCACTAGGTGTAGTTTTTAACTTAGGCAAGGACGGGCTTGCTGCTAAGCCCCCGACTGGGAGGGATGCTCTCACTCGGGGTAGTTTTCTAACTTAGGCGAGGACAGGCTTCACGGCTAAGCCTCTGAGTGGGAGGGATGCTCTCACTCGGCATATTTTTTAACTTAGGCGAGGAAGGGCTCGCGGCTATGCCTCAGAGTGGGAGGGATGGTCTCACTCGGCGTAGTTTTTTTAACTTAGGGGAGGACGGACTCGTGGCTAAGCCCCCGAGTGGGAGGGATACTCTCTCTCTCGGATTAGTTATTTTACTTAGGCGAAGACAGGCTCGCGGCAAAGCCTCCGAGTGGGAGGGATGCTCTCACGCGGCGTAGTTTTTTAACTTAGGCAAGGACGGGCTCGCGGCTAAGCCCCTGAGTGGGAGGGATGCTCTCACTCGGCATAGTTTTTTAACTTAGGCGAGGACGGGCTCGCGTCTAAGCCCCTGAGTGGGAGGGATGCTCTCACTCGGCATAGTTTTTTAACTTTGGCGAGGACGGGCTCACGGCTAAGCCTCCGAGTGGGAGGGATGCTCTCACACGGAGTAGTTTTCTAACTTAGGCGACGACGGGCTAGTGGCTAAGCCCCTGAGTGGGAGGGATGCTCTCACTCGGGGTAGTTTTTTAACTTAGGCCAGGACAGGCTTCGCGGCTAAACCTCTGAGTGGGAGGGATGATCTCACTCGGCATAGTTTTTTAACTTAGGTGAGGACGGGCTCGTGGCTATGCCTCGGAGTGGGACGAATGGTCTCACTCGGCGTAGTTTTTTAACTTAGGCAAGGACGGACTCGTGGCTAAGCCCCCGAGTGGGAGGGATGCTCTCTCTCGGATTATTTATTTAACTTAGGCGAAGACGGGCTCGCGCCAAAGCTCCCGAGTGGGAGAGATGCTCTCACTTGGTGTAGTTTTTTAACTTAGGCAAGGACGGGCTCGCTGCTAAGCCCCCGAGTGGGAGGGATGCTCTCACTCAGAGTAGTTTCTTAACTTAGGCGAGGACGGGCTAGTGTTTGTGCCCCTGAGTAGGAGGGATGCTCTCACTCGGGTTAGTTTTTTAACTGATGCGAGGACAGGCTTCACGGTAAGCCTCTGAGTGGGAGGGATGCTCTCACTCGGCATATTTTTAACTTAGGCGAGGAAGGGCTCGCGGCTATGCCTCAGAGTGGGAGGGATGGTCTCACTCGGCGTAGTTTTTTTTTAACTTAGGCGAGGACGGGCTCGCGGCTATGCCCCCGAGTTGGATGGATGCTCTCACTCGGAGTGGTTTTTTCAAAACTTAGGCGAGGACGGGCTCGCGGCTAAGCCTCCGAGTGGGAGGGATGCACTTACTCAGGTGTAGTTTTTAGACTTATGCGAGGACGGGCTCGCGGCTAAGCCTCTGAGTGGGAGGGATGCTCTCACTCATCATATTTTTTTAACTTAGGCGAGGACGGGCTCGCGGCTATGCCCCCGAGTGGGAGGGATGCTCTCACTCGGAGTAGTTTCTTAACTTAGGCGAGGATGGGCTAGTGGTTATGCCCCTGAGTAGGAGGGATGCTCTCACTCGGGGTAGTTTTTTAACTTAGGCGAGGACAAGCTTCACGGCTAAGCCTCTGAGTGGGAGGGATGCTCTCACTCGACCTATTTTTTAACTTAGGCGAGGAAGGGCTCGCGGCTATGCCTCAGAGTGGGAGGGATGGTCTCACTCGGCGTAGTTTTTTTAACTTAGGCGAGGATGGTCTCGCGGCTATGCCCCCGAGTTGGAGGGATGCTCTCGCTCGGAGTGGTTTTTTTTAAACTTAGGCGAGGACGGGCTCGCGGCTAAGCCTCCGAATGCGAGGGATGCTCTCACTTGGAGTAGTTTTTTAACTTAGGCGAGGAAGGGCTCGCAGCTAAGTCTCTGAGTGGGAGGGATGCACTTACTCAGGTGTAGCTTTTAGACTTATGCGAGGACGGGCTCGCGGCTAAGCCTCTAAGTGGGAGGGATGCTCTCACTCATCATAATTTTTTAACTTAGGCGAGGACGGGCTCGCGGCTATGCCGCCGAGTAGGTGGGATGCTCTCACTCGGAGTAGTGTTTTTACTTATGCGAGGTCGGGCTCACGGATAAGCTTCCGAGTGGGAGGGATGCTCTCACTCGGAGTAGTTTTTTCACTTAGGCGAGGACGGCCTTGTGTCGAAGCCCCTGAGTGGGTGGGATGCTCTCACTCCGCATAGTTTTTTAACTTAGGAGAGGACGGGCTCGCGGCTAAGCCTCCGAGTGGGCGGGATGCTCTCACTCGTCATAATTTTTTAACTTAGGCGAGGACGGGCTCGCGGCTATGCCCCCGAGTGGGTGGGATGCTCTCACTCGGAGTAGTGTTTTTACTTAGGTGAGGTCGGGCTCACGGATAAGCTTCCGAGGAGGTGGGATGCTCTCACTCGGAGTAGTTTTTTAACATAGGCAAGGACGGGCTCGTGTCGAAGCCCCTGAGTGGGAGGGATGCTCTCACTCGGCATAGTTTTTTAACTTAGGCGAGGTCGAGCTCGCGGCTAAGCCTCCGAGTGGGAGGGATGCTCTCACTCGGTGTAGTTTTTTAACTTAAGCGAGAGCGGACTCGCGGCTAAGCCCCCGAATGGGAGGGATGCTCTCACTCGGAGTAGTTTTTTAACTTAGGCGAGGACGGGCTTGTGATTATGCCCCTGAGTGGGAGGGATGCTCTCACTCGGGGTAGTTTTTTAACTTAGGCTAGGACAGGCTTCACGGCTAAGCCTCTGAGTCGGAGGGACGCTCTCACTCGTCATACTTTTTAACTTAGGCGAGAACGGGCTCGCGGCTATGCCTCAGAGTGGGAGGGATGTTCTCACTCGGCGTAGTTTTTTTTTAACTTAGGCGAGGACGGGCTCGCGGCTAAGCCCCCGAGTGGGAGGGATGCTCTCACTCGGGGTAGTTTTTGAACTTAGGCGAGGACGGGCTCCCGGCTAAGCCTCCGAGTGGGAGGGATGCTCTCACTCAGAGAAGTTTTTTAACTTTGGCGACTACGGGCTCCCGGCTAAGCCTCCGAGTGGGAGGGATGCCCTCACTCGACGTGGTTTTTTAACTTAGGCAACGACGGGCTCGCCGCTAAGCTTGCGAGTGGGAGGGATGCTCTCACTCGGCGTAGTTTTTTAACTTAAGCGAGAACGGGCTCGCGGCTAAGCCCCCGAGTGGGAGGGATGCTCTCACTCGGAGTAGTTTTTAACTTAGGCGAGGATGGGCTAGTGGTTAAGCCCCTGAGTGGGAGGGATGCTCTCACTCGGGGTAGTTTTTTAACTTAGGCAAGCACGGGCTTCACGGCTAAGCCTCTGAGTGGGAGGGATGCTCTCACTCGGCATAGTTTTGAACTTAGGCGAGGACGGGCTCATGGCTATGCCTCAGAGTGGGAGGGATGTTCTCACTCGGTGTAGTTTTTTAACTTAGGCGAGGACGGGCTCGCGGTTAAGCCCCCGAGTGGGAGGGATGCTCTCACTCGGGGTAGTTTTTGAACTTAGATGAGGACGGGCTCGCGGCTAAGCCTCCGAGTGGGAGGGATGCTCTTACTCGGAGTAGTTTTTTAACTTTGGCGACTACGGGCTCGCGGCTAAGCCTCCGTGTGGGAGGGATGCTCTTACTCGGCGTAGTTTTTTAACTTAGGCAACGACGGGCTCGCGGCTATGCCTGCGAGTGGGAGGGATGCTCTCACTCGGCGTAGTTTTTTAAGTTAAGCGAGAACGAGCTCGCGGCTAAGCCCCCAAGTGGGAAGGATGCTCTCACTCAGAGTAGTTTTTTAACTTAGGCGAGGACGGGCTAGTGGTTAAGCCCCTGAGTGGGAGGGATGCTCTCACTCGGGGTAGTTTTTTAACTTAGGCGAGGACATGCTTCACGGCTAAGCCTCTGAGGGGGAGGGATGCTCTCACTCGGCATAGTTTTTAACTTAGGCGAGGACGGGTTCACGGCTATGCCTCAGAGTGGGAGGGATGTTCTCAATCGGCGTTGTTTTTTAACTTAGGCGAGGTCGGGCTCGCGGCTAAGCCCCCGAGTGGGAGGGATGCTCTCACACGGAGTGGTTTTTTTTTAACTTAGGTAAGGACGGGCTCGTGGCTAAGCCTCCAAGTGGGAGGGATGCTCTTACTCAGCATAGTTTTCAAACTTATGCAAGGACGGGCTCGCGGCTAAGCCTCTGAGTGGGAGGGTTGCTCTCACTCGTCGTAGTTTTTTAACTTAGGCGAGGACGGGCTCGCTGCTATGCCCCCGAGTGGGTGGGATGCTCTCACTCGGAGTAGTGTTTTACATTAGGCGAGCTCGGGCTTGCGGCTAAGCTTCCGATTCGGAGGGATGCTCTCACTCGGAGTAGTTTTTTAACTTAGGCGAGTACGGGCTCGCGTCTAAGCCCCTGAATGGGAGGGATGCTCTCACTCGGCATAGTTTTTTAACTTAGGCGAGGACAGGCTCACGGCTAAGCCTCCGAGTGGGTGGGATGCTCTCACTCGGCGTAGTTTTTTAACTTAATCGAGAACGGGCTCGCGGCTAAGCCCCCGAGTGGGAGGGATGCTTTCACTCAGAGTAGTTTTTAACTTAGGCGAGGACATGCTTCGCGGCTAAACTTCTGATTGGGAGGGATGCTCTCACTTGGCATAGTTTTTTAACTTAGGCGAGGACGGGCTCGCGGCTATGCCTCGGAGTGGGAGGGATGTTCTCACTCAGCGTAGTTTTTTAACTTAGGCGAGGAAGGGCTCGTGGCTAAGCCCCCGAGTGGGAGGGATGGTCTCACTCGGCGTAGTTTTTTAACTTAGGCGAGGACGGGGTCGCGGCTAAGCCCCTGAGTGGGAGGGATGCTCTCACTCGGAGTAATTTTTTAACTTAGGCAAGGACGTGCTCGCGTCTAATCCCCTGAGTTGGAGGGATGCTCTCACACGGAGTAGTTTTTTAACTTAGGCGACGACGGGCTAGTGGCTAAGCCCCTGAGTGGGCAGGATGCTCACACTCGGGGTAGTTTTATAACTTTGGCGAGGACAGGCTTCGCGGCTAAACCTCTGTGTGGGAGGGATGCTCTCACTCAGCATAGTTTTTTAACTTAGCCGAGGACGGGCTCGCGGCTATGCCTCGGAGTGGGACGAATGTTCTGACTCGGCGTAATCTTTTAACTTAGGCGAGGACGGGCTCGTGGCTAAGCCCCCGAGTGGGAGGTATGCTCTCACTCGGATTAGTTATTTAACTTAGGCGAAGACGGGCTCACGGCAAAGCCTCCGAGTGGGAGGGATGCTCTCACTCGGCGTAGTTTTTTAACTTAGGCGACGACGGGCTAGTGGCTAAGGCCCTGAGTGGGAGGGATGCTCTCACTCGGATTAGTTATTTAATTTAGGCGAAGACGGGATCGCGGCAAAGCCTCCGAGTGGGAGGGATGCTCTCACTCGGCGTAGTTTTTTAACTAAGGCAAGGACGGGATCGCGGCTAAGCCTTCGAGTGGGAGGGATGCTCTCACTCGGCGTAGTTTTTTAACTTAAGTGAGCACGGGCTCGCGGCTAATCCCCCGAGTGGGAGGGATGCTCTCACTCGGAGTTGTTTTTTAACTTAGGTGAGGACGGGCTAGTGGTTAAGCCCCTGAGTGGGAGGGATGCTCTCACTCGGGCTAGTTTTTTAATTTATGCGAGGACAGGCTTCACGGCTAAGCCTGTGAGTGGGAGGGATGCTCTCACTCGGCATAGTTTTTAACTTAGGCGAGGACAAGCTCGCGGCTATGCCTCAGAGTGGGAGGGATGTTCTCACTCGGCGTAGTGTTTTTAACTTAGGCGAAGACGGGCTCGCGGCTAAGCCCCCGAGTGGGAGGGATGCTCTCACTCAGAGTGTTTTTTTTAAATTAGGCGAGGACGGGCTCGCGGCTAAGCCTCCGAGTGCGAGGGATGCTCTCACTTGGAGTAGTTTTTTAACTTAGGCGAGGACGGACTCGTGGCTAAGCCTCCAAGTGGGAGGGATGCTCTTACTCAATGTAGTTTTTAAACTTATGCAAGGATAGGCTCGTGGCTAAGCCCCCGAGTGGGAGGTATGCTCTCACTCAGATTAGTTATTTAACTTCTCGGAAGACGGGCTCGCGACAAAGCCTCCGAGTGGGAGGGATGCTCTCACTCGGCGTTTTTTTTAACTTAGGCAAGGACGGGCTCGCGGCTAAGCCTACGAGTGGGAGGGATGCTCTCACTCGGCGTAGTTTTTTAACTTGGGCGAGGACGGGCTCGCGGCTAAGCCCTTGAGTGGGAGGCATGCTCTCACTCGGAGTAGTTTTTTAACTTAGGCGAGGACGTGCTCGCGTCTCAGCCCCTGAGTGGGTGGGATGCTCTCACTTGCCATAGTTTTTAAACTTAGGCAAGGATGGGCTCACGGCTAAGCCTTCGAGTGGGAGGGATGCTCTCACTGGGCGTAGTTTTTTAACTTAATCAAGAACGGGCTCACGGCTAAGCCCCCGAGTGGGAGGGATGCTCTAACTCGGAGTAGTTTTTTAACTTAGGCGACGACGGGCTAGTGGCTAAGCCCCTAAGTGGGAGGGATGCTCTCACTCGGGGTAGTTTTTTAACTATGGCGATTACAGGCTTCACGGGTAAACCTCTGAGTGGGAGGGATGCTCTCACTCGGCATAGTTTTTTAACTTAGGCGAGGACGGGCTCGCGGCTACGCCTTGGAGTGGGACGAATGTTCTCACTCGGTGTAGTCTTTTAACTTAGGCGAGGACGGGCTCGTGGCTAAGCCCCCGAGTGGGAGGGATGCTCTCACTCGGATTAGTTATTTAATTTAGGCGAAGAAGGGCTCGCAGAAAAGCCTCCGAGTGGGAGGGATGCTCTCACTCGGCGTAGTTTTTTAACTTAGGCGACGACGGGCTAGTGGCTAAGCCCCTGAGTGGGAGGGATGCTCTCACTCGGATTAGTTTTTTAATTTAGGCGAAGACAGGCTCGCGGCAAAGCCTCCGAGTCGGAGGGATGCTCTCACTCGGCGTAGATTTTTAACTAAGGCAAGGACGGGCTCGCGGCTAAGCCTGCGAGTGGTAGGGATGCTCTCACTAGGCGTAGTTTTTAACTTAAGTGAGCACGGGCTCGTGGCTAAGCCCCCGAGTGGGAGGGATGCTCTCACTCGGAGTAGTTTTTTAACTTAGGTGAGGACGGGCTAGTGGTTAAGCCCCTGAGTGGGAGGGATGCTCTCACTCGGGGTAGTTTTTTAACTTAGGCGAGGATAGGCTTCACGGCAAAGTCTGTGAGTGAAAGGGATGCTCTCACTCGACATAGTTTTTAACTTAGGCGAGGATAGGCTCGCGGGTATGCCTCAGAGTGGGAGGGATGTTCTCACTCGTCGTAGTGTTTTTAACATAGGCGAGGACGGGCTCGTGGCTAAGCCCCCGAGTGGGAGGGATGCTCTCACTCAGAGTGGGTTTTTTTGAACTTAGGCGAGGACAGGCTCGCGGCTAAGCCACCGAGTGCGAGGGATGCTCTCACTTGGAGTAGTTTTTTAACATAGGCGAGGACGGACTCAGGGCTAAGCCTCCAAGTGGGAGGGATGCTCTTACTCAGCGTAGTTTTTAAACTTATGCTAGGACGGGCTCGCGGCTAAGCCTCTGAGTGGGAGGGATGCTCTCCCTCATCGTAGTTTTTTAACTTCGGCGAGGACGGGCTCGTGGCTAAGCCCCCGAGTGGGAGGTATGCTCTCACTCGCATTAGTTATTTAACTTAGGCGAAGACGGGCTGGCGGCAAAGCCTCCGAGTGGGAGGGATGCTCTCACTCGGCATAGGTTTTTTTAACTTAGGCAAGCACGGGCTCGCGGCTAAGCCTGCGAGTGGGAGGGATGCTCTTACTCGGCGTAGTTTTTTAACTTGGGCGAGGACGGGCTCGCGGCTAAGCCCCTAAGTGGGAGGGATGCTCTCACTCGGAGTAGTTTTTTAACTTAGGCAAGGACATGCTCGCGTGTAAGCCCCTGAGTGGGTGGGATGCTCTCACTCGGCATAGTTTTTTAACTTAGGCGAGGATGGGCTCACGGCTAAGCCTCCGAGTGGGAGGGATGATCTCACTGGGCGTAGTTTTTTAACTTAATCAAGAACGGGCTCATGGCTAAGCCCTCGAGTGGGAGGAATGCTCTCACTCGGAGTAGTTTTTTAACTTAGGCGACGATGGGCTAGTGGCTAAGCCCCTGAGTGGGAGGGATGCTCTCACTCGGGGTAGTTTTTTAACTTTGGCGAGGACAGGCTTCGCGGCTATACCTATGAGTGGGAGGGATGCTCCAACTCAACATAGTTTTTTAACTTAGGCGAGGACGGGCTCGCGGCGATGCCTCGGAGTGGGACGAATGTTCTCACTCGGTGTAGTCTTTTAACTTAGGCGAGGACGGGCTCGTGGCTAAGCCCCCGAGTGGGAGGGATGCTCTCACTCGGATTAGTTATTTAATTTAGGCAAAGACGGGCTCGCGGAAAAGCCTCCGAGTGGGAGGGATGCTCTCACTCGGCGTAGTTTTTTAACTTAGGCGACGATGGCCTAGTGGCTAAGCCCCTGAGTGGGAGGGATGCTCTCACTCGGATTTGTTATTTAATTTAGGCGAAGAAGGGCTCGCGGAAAAGCCCCCGAGTGGGAGGGATGCTCTCACTCAGAGTAGTTTTTTAACTTAGGTGAGGACGGGCTAGTGGTTAAGCCCCAGAGTGCGAGGGATGTTCTCACTCGGCGTAGTTTTTTTAACTTAGGCGAGGACGGGCTCGCGGCTAAGCCCCCGAGTGGGAGGGATGCTCTCACTCAGAGTGGTTTTTTAACTTAGGCGAGGACGGGCTCGCGGCTAAGCCTCCGAGTGCGAGGGATGCTCTCACTTGGAGTAGTTTTTTAACTTAGGCAAGGACGGGCTCGCGGCTAAGCCTCCAAGTGGGAGGGATGCTCTTACTCAATATAGTTTTTAAACTTATGCGAGGACGGGCTTGCGGCTAAGCCTTTGAGTTGGAGGGATGCTCTCACTCGTCGTAGTTTTTTAACTTAGGAGTGGACGGGCTCGCTGCTATGCCCTCGAGTGGGTGGGATGCTCTCATTCGGAGTAGTGTTTTGACTTAGGCGAGCTCGGGCTCACGGCTAAGCTTCCGATTCAGATGGATGCTCTCACTCGGAGTAGTTTTTTAACTTAGGAGAGGATGGGCTCGCGTCTAAGCCCCTGAGTGGGAGGGAAGCTCTCACTCGGCATAATTTTTTAACTTAGGCGAGGACGGTCTCACGGCTAAGCCTCCGAGTGGGAGGGATGCTCTCACTCGGCGTAGTTTTTTAACTTAATCGAGAATGGGCTCGCGGCTAACCCCCGAGTGGGAGGGATACTTTCACTCGGAGTAGTTTTTTAACTTAGGCGACGACGGGCTAGTGGCTAAGCCCCTGAGTGGGAGGGATGCTCTCACTCGGGGTAGTTTTTTAATTTAGGCGAGGACAGGCTCCGCGGCTAAACCTCTGAGTGGCAGGGATGCTCTCACTCGGATTAGTTATTTAACTTAGGGGCAGACGGGCTCGCGGCAAAACCTCCGAGTGGGAGGGATGCTCTCACTCAGCGTAGTTTTTTTTAACTGAGGCAAGGACGGGCTCGCGGCTAAGCCTGCGAGTGGGAGGGATGCTCTCAATCGGCGTAGTTTTTTTAACTTGGGCGAGAACGGGCTCATGGCTAAGCCCCTGAGTGGGAGGGATGCTCTCACTCGGACTAGTTTTTTGACATAGGCGAGGACGGGCTCGTGTCTAAGCCCCTGAGTGGGAGGGATGCTCTTACTCATCATAGTTTTTTAACTTAGGCGAGGACGGGCTCACGGCTAAGCCTCCGAGTGGGAGGGATGCTCTCACTCGGCATAGTTTTTTACTTAATCAAGAACAGGCTCGCGGTTAAGCCCCCGAGTGGGAGGGATGCTCTCACTCGGAGTAGTTTTTTAACTTAGGCGACGACGGGCTAGTGGCTAAGCCCCTGAGTGGGAGGGATGCTCTCACTCGGTGTAGTTTTTTAACTTAGGCGAGGACAGGCTTCGCGGCTAAACCTCTGGGTGGGAGGGATGCTCTCACTCGACATAGTTTTTTAACTTAGGCGAGGACGGGCTCGTGGCTATGCCTCGGAGTGGGACGAATCTTCTCACTCGGCGTAGTCTTTTAACTTAGGCGAGGACGGGCTCATGGCTAAGCCCCCGAGTGGGAGGGATGCTCTCACTCGGATTAGTTATTTCATTTAGGCAAGGATGGGCTCGCAGCAAAGCCTCCGAGTGGGAGGGATGCTCTCACTTGGCGTAGTTTTTTTACTTAGGCAAGGAAGGGCTTGCGTCTAAGCCTGCTAGTGGGAGGGATGCTCTCACTCAGCGTAGTTTTTTAACTTAAGCGAGAACGGGCTCCTGGCTAAGCCCCCGAGTGGGAGGCATGCTCTCACTCGGATAATTTTTTTAACTTAGGCGAGGACGGGCTAGTGGTTAAGCCACTGAGTGGGAGGGATGCTCTCACTCGGGGTAGTTTTTTAACTTAGGCGAGGACAGGCTTCATGGCTAAGCCTATGAGTGGGAGGGATGCTCTTACTCGGCATAGTTTTTAACTTAGGCAAAAAAAGGCTCACGGCTATGCCTCAGAGTGGGAGGGATGTTCTCACTCGGCGTAGTTTTTTTAATTTAGGCGAGGACGGGCTCGCGGCTAAGCCCCCGAGTGGGAGGGATGCTCTCACTCAGAGTGGTTTTTTAAACTTAGGCGAGGACGGGCTCGCGGCTAAGCCTCCAAGTGCGAGAGAAGCTCTCACCTGGAGTAGTTTTATAACTCAGGCAAGGACGGGCGGCTAAGGCTCTGATTGAAGGAATGCTCTTACTCAGTGTAGTTTTTAAACTTATGCCAGGACGGGGTCACGGCTAAGCCTTTGAGTGGGAGGGATGCTCTCACTCGTCATAGTTTTTTAGCTTAGGCGAGGACAGGCTCGCGGCTATGCCCCCAAGTGGGTGGGATGCTCTCACTCGGAGTAGTGTTTTTACTTAGGGGAGGTCGTGCTCACGGATAAGCTTCCGAGTGGGCGGGATGCTCTCACTCGGAGTAGTTTTTTCACTTAGGCGAGGACGTTCTCGCGTCTAAGCCCCTGAGTGGGAGGGATGCTCTCACTCGGCATAGTTTTTTAATTTAGGCGAGGACGGGCTCGCGGCTAAGCCTCCGAGTGGTAGGGATGCTCTCACTCGGCGTAGTTTTTTAACTTAAGCGAGAACGGGCTCGCAGCTAAGCCCCCGAGTGGGAGGGATGATCTCACTCGGAGTAGTTTTTTAACTTAGGTGAGGACGGGCTAGTGGTTAAGCCCCTAAGTGGGAGGGATGCTCTCAGTCGGGGTAGTTTTTTAACTTAGGCGAGGACAGGCTTCACGGCTAAGCCTCTGAATGGGAGGGATGCTCTCACTCGGCATAGTTTTTAACTTAGGCAAGGACGGGCTCACGGCTATGCCTCAGAGTGGGAGGGATGTTCTCACTCGGCATAGTTTTTTTAACTTAGGCGAGGACGGGCTCGCGGGTAAGCCTCCGAGTGGGAGGGATGCTCTCACACGGAGTGGTTTTTTTTAACTTAGGCGAGGACGGGCTCACGGCTAAGCCTCCGAGTGCGAGGCATGCTCTCACTTGGAGTAGTTTTTTAACTTAGGCGAGGACGGGCTCGTGGCTAAGCCTCCAAGTGGGAGGGATGCTCTTACTCAGCGTAGTTTTTAAACTTATGCGAGGACGGGCTCGCGGCTAAGCCTCTGAGTGGGAGGGACGCTCTCACTCGTCGTAGTTTTTTAACTTAGGCGAGGACGAGCTCGCTGCTATGCCCCCGAGTGGGTGGGATGCTCTAACTCAGAGTAGTGTTTTAACTTAGGCGAGCTCGAGCTCGCGGCTAAGCTTCCGATTGGGAGGGATGCTCTCACTCGGAGTAGTTTTTTAAGTTAGGCGAGGACGGGCTCGCGTCTAAGCCCCTGACTGGGAGGGATGCTATCACTCGGTATAGTTTTTTAACTTAGGCGAGGATGGGCTCACGGCTAAGCCTCCGAGTGGGAGGGATGCTCTCACTCGGCGTAGTTTTTTAACTTAATCGAGAACGGGCTCATGGCTAAGCCCCCGAGTGGGAGGGATGCTTTCACTCATAGTAATTTTTTAACTTAGGCGATGATGGGCTCGTGGCTAAGCCCCTGAGTGGGAGGGATGCTCTCACTCGGGGTAGTTTTTTAACTTAGGCGAGGACAGGCTTCATGGCTAAACCTCTGAGTGGGAGGGGTGCTCTCACTCGGCATAGTTTTTTAACTTAGGCGAGGACGGGCTTGCGGCTATGCCTCGGAGTGGGAGGGATGTTCTCACTCGGCGTAGTTTTTTAACTTAGGCGAGGACGGGCTCGTGGCTAAGCCCCCGAGTGGGAGGGATGCTCTCACTTGGATTAGTTATTTAACTTAGGCGAAGACGGGCTCGCAGCAAAGCCTCCGAGTGGGAGGGATGCTCTCACTCGGCGTAGTTTTTTAACTTAGGCAAGGACGGGCTCGCAGCTAAGCCTGCGAGTGGGAGGGATGCTCTCACTCGGCGTAGTTTTTTAACTTGGGCGAGGACGGGCTCGCGGCTAAGCCCCTGAGTGGGAGGGATGCTCTCACTCAGAGTAGTTTTTTAACTTAGGTGAGGACGGGCTCGCGGCTAAGCCCCGAGTGGGAGGGATTCTCTCACTCGGAGTAGTTTTTTGACTTAGGTGAGGACGGGATCATAGCTAAGCCTCCAAGTGGGCGGGATACTCTCACTCGGAGTAGTTTTTTAACTTAGGCGAAAAACAAGTTTCGCAGCTAAGTCACGCACTGGTTTTTTTTTAATACACGCTTATGCGAGAGAAATCATCAAGGGACTGCAAAAGTCATGTCTTGATAAACAATCTAAAAGTACTCTTATTACATCTCGTCAATCCGACTGCTAGGTATAAAATCGACGGAGAAGATCTGCATTCCAGGTGCGTGGCTCGTCGATCTTCTTCGCGAGGTTGTAGAGGTGGTAGGCCCCATTGTGTAGCACCTTGGTCACGATGAAAGGGCCTTCCCTTGCGGGGGCAAGCTTGTGAGGTCGCTGCTGATCCACTCGGAGCACGAGATCCCCTTCTTGAAATGCTCGACCTTTGATATTCCTAGCGTAGAATCAGTGAAGATCCTGCTGATGAACAGTCGGTCGTATCAAGGCCATCTCATGTTCGTCTTCCAATAGATCGATGATGTCCTGCCACGCTTGCTATACCTCAGCTTCTGAGTAGAGTACCACTCGAGGTGCGTTGTGGAAGAGATCACAAGGCAGCGCGGCTTCAGTGCCATACACCATGAAGAAAGGAGTGTGGTCGGTGGACCGGTTTGGAGTCGTGCTCCAACTGAATGCTCAAGGTTGCGCATGAGTCGAGGTTTCAGTCCTTGAAGGATAAGACTGTTCGCCCTCTCACCTTGACCACTCAACTGCGGGTGTGCAACGGATGCGTAGTCAACCTGAGTGCCTTGGGTGGCGCAGAAGTTTCTGAACTCTTCTGAATCAAAGTTTGAGCCATTGTCCGTGATAATACTGTGTGGACCTCTGATGCGGATCATCCCTCGCTCATCCCCATGGACGTACCTACATCTCCCTCAACACCACTTGGACCCATGACAAGAGCTAGAGCAAAGGCCATCGAAGATAAGGTGAACTCGCTCCTCTCCGAACTTCCTCTCTCTACTCACGAGACTTGGCTACTACCTCATATGGACACTCTGTGTGTGGTCAGGTACCTGGAGGAGAGCCACGGGACAGCTACACCCAATGGCCAAGGTGGCAAGGACGCCAAGCATGGACATCAAGAAGAAGGGTCATTGGTGAAGCTACAGGCACCGGACGACCGGCCGGTCCAGGACGTCCGAGCCCTGGGAGATGCTACAGCGAGGGAAGGAAGACAGGACAGAGCTACAGGCCACAGACGACCGGCCCTACCCGCACGTCCGACGACTCCCAAGGCCCCGGATGACCGACGCCCTCCGGACGTCTGGCAGCTGCGCACCCGAGAGGAAATTAACGGAAGACCGAAGCCACCGGACGACCGGGCGACCAGCACCCGAGCCGAAATTATGGAAGTCCGACAACCCCAGACGTCCGGGCCATCCCGAAGCCCCGGACGTCTGACGCCTTCCGGACGTCCGACATCTGAGTGACCGCAGCCACGGGCAGGAGCCCTTGTACCCCTTCACATTGACTCCCATTTGCACTACGACTATAAAAAGGTCTCTCCCACCTCCGAGCTAGGGTAGCATTGGTTTAGCTCATATTTTGTGTGAGAGCCTTGATCATCCACTTGGTTACTTCTCCTCGGAGCTCACGACCTCTTCGGAGAAGATCCCCCAAGCGGATTCAAGACCACTTCAAGGGAAGACAATCAAGACCTCTTCACGGATAAGAACGGCTACCCTTGTATCCTTCCTTTGTTGATTTTGAATCTTGTGCTACCTTATGTGTTCGGTGATCTAGCCCTTGTGTGATCGATACTTGTTGGTTGAGTGATTCTGTTGTTTCTCCCCGTGTTTTCCCTCGTGTTCTTCCGCTCATTCGTCGTGTTCCCCGTAGGATCCCCTCGAAACGTGAAAGATCGTCCACATAGGGCTCCGCCCTACATCATCTTGGTATCATGAGACACGTTGATCACCTTTTTGGAGTCCCTACCCCGTGTTTTCTAGCTTGATTTTGTTGTTTTCGTCCTAAATCTGAAAATTCCCCACCAAAAATAGCCCCCAAATTTTTTTTTGTGATTTGTTGGTGAGTTGAGATTTTGTTGGATTTGGTCCATGGATTTGAGTTGCTACGTGTGGATCTAGCTTTCCCCACCCTCCCCACCCTTTTCCATCCACCAATCCGCTCGATTTCGACCTCACCATCTTCCTCCACACCGAAATCACGCAGTTCATCCCGTGCCCGAATTTCACCCAGGCACCGGACGACCGGACCCTGCCGGACGTCCGACGACCGGACGACCATAAAAACTGGACGTTCGTGAAACTCTGACGAAACTGAAATTTTCAGTTCAGCCACCAGCACAATCCCACCTTCCACCACATCTTCAAAACCCGCATATACCACCATCTTCCACAATACCTCCTATGACGATTTTGACACGTTTTGGTCTTTGAGATTTTGAGTTGTGGCTCCCGTGTCCTATTGTGTTTCGGCTATTTAGGTACGGTTCGATTTCGTCTTCACCATGGCTCATCTTCACAAGGGTCTCATCATCGCCAAGGACGGTAACTTCGACGACATCTTTGTCATACCTTGCAATTGCATTGATACCCCACATGGCCTTACTTTTGCGTAGCTTACCCATCGAGACTAGCCATTGAGTATTGCCGGCACCGTGACTTGTGCACATTAGTGATCATACTCCATAGCATACATACCATAACACCGTGGTGCATATCTTGGCATCAACTTGTGTGTCACAAAAGTTGTTATCGCATACACAATTGCTATCTTGGTTCGTGAAGTTCTGCATGAGAAAAGAGCTCAAAATTGAAAGAGCCACCCAAGCTTGTAAGCAAAGAGGAAAGATAAGCAAAGAGCTTATAAGCAAGACCATAGCATCATACTACATTAAGATTGTCATATAAGATCATCTTGGATCATAGCACCGAAATACCATACATATAGCATACTTGGGATAGAGATCGTTGCATTTTTTGCCTAGTAGGTTGTGCACAAGCTCCGTATCCGCCTATTGTGCAATCGTGCTAGCGTCTCTCTAGTATTGTGCAACAAGAGCATTTCCATGGATTCCACATTTTGGCTCACTTTTGGTTTGCACAATCCCATTTATCTATTTGCGTGTGTGTTTCCGTGTACCCCCACTTGCTTGGTCTACTTGTTGCATTTGCAAATTTGTGAATCATTTCCAACATTATTGAAGCTCACTTACTATTGCATCAAATTTTGTGCCACCATCCTAACCAAGCTCCACCATAAGCTTTTATTTGTGTAGGTGTGAGAACCGACAAGAATTGGTACCAATAGTGCTATTTCATTGTCCGCATTTGAGTGAACTTGATTCATCATCAACATCGGTCAAGGTACATTGGTATAAGTTCTTCTCCTTCCACCACACACATTTTTCTTGGAATGATGGATAGGCCGAGTACTTCTACCAACCCACTCTTCATCGAGCAAGACGACAACATGTCATCATACGTCACCAAGAGCCACCTCTTTGGTGCACAATGAGCGTTGCATCAAGAGCAACAAGCAATGAACGACCGCATCGACAACCTTGCCACCGACTTGCGACTCTCCGAGCAACGTACACGCGACTACTTCGATAACAAGCTCGACGCGCACAAGCAAGAGAACGATGCAAAGATGGACGAGATCTGCACCTTGTTGGTGAACCGGCCTCCTTATACATCGTCATACTCAAGAAGGAGCCACTCAAGTCGACACTCCGACGACTCCTTCTCCGGCTCAAGTACACCGTCATCAAACACTCTTCGACGAGCCGCGCGTCAAGACCGTCATGCATCTCACAACCCGCTACACGTTAAGCATTCACAAGAGCAAGCCGAGGAGCAAGTCCCTCGTCCTCAATCAAATTAAGTCGCTTTTGCCCAAGCTCAAGAACGACAACGTCTTCATCGCCAAGAAGAAGAAGAATGAGCGCGTCTACACCAAGAGCAACAAGATGCCGAGGCTCCACGTCTTCAATAAAAACAACGAGAAGTGCAAGCTCTTGAGGCGCAACGTGCCCTTCAAGAATCAAATCGAGCCATCGCCAACCGCAATCGCGAATGGCGCAATCAAGAGGAAGCCCTTCGAGAAGAAATCCAAGAGAGGAACTACCAACCGCGCGTGCAACGTCAAGTTCCTCAAGCTCCTCCACAAGCTCGTCAAGCTCCACCTCAACCTCAAGTTCAACAAGAGCAAGTTGATCATGGACTTCCTCCACGCCAAGAGCAACATGAGGATGATTACCCTCCACGTCAAGGGAGTCATCATCACCATCACCAACAACACAATGAAGAGCAACGCTATGGCAAGCTCAAATTCACAATGCCCAAGTTCCATTGAAGCAATGATCCCGAAGAATACCTCTCATGGGCATTGAAAGTCGACAAAATCTTCCGTTTGCACAACTAAGAGGAAGAGAAGAAGATCGATATGGCATCACTTGAGTTCCAAGACTATGTGCTCATATGGTGGGAACAAGTCCTTGAGCGCCGACAAGCAAGAGGTGAACCTCCAGCCACCACTTGGGCTGAAATGAAGGATGTCATGCAAGCATGTTTTTTGCCAACCTACTACAACCGTGATCTCTTCAAGAAGCTACAACTCCTCAAGCAAGGAACAAAGAGTGTTGAAGAATACTACAAGGAAATGGAGATTGCCATGATTCGAGCCAATGTCACGGAGCATGATGAGCAAACAATGGCACGATTCTTGAATGGACTCAATCATCCCATCAAGAAGATCGCCGACTTCCAACCCTACTCCAACCTCATTGAGCTCGTGCATCAAGCTACAAAAGTGGAACGTCAAGTGCAAGATGACCTCAAGTACGCCAAGTACTCATCCAAGACCTACGGCTTCTCCAATAACCAAGCTTCAACAACCAATCCAACTTCAACATCAACCAAGCCTTCTCCAACCAACGACGACAAGTCAAGTTACAAGAAAACTTCCGCAAGTTCAAGTCATCTTCCTCCTACTACAAGCAACTTCAAGCCGCGTGCTTCATCATCTACTCCGACCGATGAGACCATCAAGACAAGCTCCTTCAAGTGTTTCACTTGCGGCGGCCGAGGCCACAAGTCCTATGAATGCACAAACAAGCGCACCATGATCCTCAACGACGATGGCACATATGACTCCATGAGTGATGAGGAGATGGAAGCTCTTGAGCAAGTGGCCATGCACCGACACGTGAACGAGGATGAAGATGATCAAGTCTTTTGTGATGAAGATACGAGCCCCGCTCTTGTTGTCTCCAAGGTCTTGACTCTGCAACATCAACAAGAAGAAGACCAATGATGCCATATCTTCCACACCAAGGCCGGCATCAATGGAAGGTCCGTCAAGGTCATCATCGAGAGGTAGTTTCCACAACTTGGCAAGTGAAGAACTATGCTCCAAACTTCAATTGGTAAAGAGGAAGCACCCGCACCCCTACAAGGTTCAATGGCTAAGTGACTCCGGCACTATCCGAGTTGAGCATACGGTCCAAGTCTCCTTCAAAATTGGCGCATATGAGGACACTATGGAGTGTGATGTGGTCCCAATGACCGTTTGCCAAGTCCTTCTTGGTCGACCTTGGCAATTCGACCGTGGTGTCATCCACAATGGGCGCACCAATCACTATAGCTTCAAGATGAAAGGGAAGGAGTATGTGCTACGACCTATGTCTCCTAGTCAAGTAGTAGCCGACAAGCAAGCCACCCATCGTGGAGAGAAGAGTGAGAAAGTGATCCACCATAAAAGTGAGTGAGAGCCACAAGCCAAACTTGAGCGCCCCTTCACCTAGAGAGAAAAACCTCATACTATTTGCCACAAAAAGTGAGATGAGAGAAGTGTGTGAGAACCCATCGAGTGTGATGCACTTTGTCATTGTGTGCAAGGATGGGGAACCTAAAACTAACACCTCTCAGGAGCTACCTTTAGTGTTTCAATCTCTTTTGCAGGAATTTCAAGATGTTTTCCCCGATGAGCTACCTCTGGGTCTACCTCCTCTACGAGGCATTGAGCATCGAATCGACCTCATCCCCGGAGCGCCACTTCCAAACAAAGCTCCATACCGTGTCAATCCCGAAGAAACCAAGGAGATTCAACAACAAGTACAACAACTAATCGACAATGGTCATGCACGCGAAAGCTTAAGCCCTTGTGCCGTTCCGGTTATACTTGTGCCTAAGCCCGATGGAAGTTTCCGCTTGTGTTCCGATTGTCGACCTATAAATGCTATTACCGTTCGCTATAGGCATCCCATTCCTCGCTTAGATGATATGCTTGATGAACTTAGTGGAGCCAACTTTTTCTCAAAAATTGGTCTTAAAAGTGGCTATTATCAAATCCGCATAACTGCTTTCAAAACCAAATTTGGCTTATATGAGTGGTTAGTTATGCCTATGGGTTTATTGGAGGCTCCCGGTACTTTCGTGCGTCTCATGCATTATGTGCTTCGTCCTTATATTGGAGTCTTTGTTGTGTTTTACTTTGATGATATTCTTGTGTTTAGCAAAACCATGAAAGAACATCTTAATCATGTTAGGGCTGTTTTGCAAACCCTTCGCAAGGAAAGTCTTTATGCCAACATGAAAAAGTGCACATTTGGTGTTGACAAAGTGGTTTTCTTGGGTTTTGTTGTCTCTTCAAAGGGTGTCCATGTTGATGAATCTAAAATAGAGGCAATTAAAACTTGGCCTCAACCCACCAATTTGCAACAAGTGCTTAGTTTTCTTGGTCTTGCGGGTTTTTATCGTCGCTTTGTGAAAGATTTTAGCACTATTGCTGCTCCTTTGCGTGCCTTACTCCTTTTGTTTGGGGATCTTTGCAATCCACCACTTTTGATGAGCTCAAGTCTTTGCTTACTCATGCTCCGATTCTTGCTTTGCCCAATTTTGACAAAACTTTTGAGGTTCATTGTGATGCAGGTGGTACCGGAATTGGCGGAGTTTTGATGCAAGAAAAACGAGCCATTGCATATTTTAGTGAAAAACTCTCCGGTGCTCAACTTAACTATCCCATATATCACAAAGAATTGTATGCTTTAGTGCATGTGCTACATGTTTGGGAACATTATCTTAGACCTCATGAGTTTGTCCTACACACCGATCATGAAACGCTTAAGTACTTAAAAGGTCAAACTAAGTTGAACAAGCATCATGCCAAATGGAGTGAATTTATTGAATCTTTCTCCTATGTGATCAAGTACATTAAGGGTAAGGAAAATGTAGTTGCGGATGCACTTTCACGCATATGCACGCTTGTCACTAAACTTGAGTTGAATGTTATTGGTTTTGAGCACATCAAAAACTTGTATGCTAATGATCAATCTTTTGCTATTCCTTATGCTAAGTGTTTGACGCATACTTCTTGGGAACAATATTATATCAAGGATGCTTATCTTATGAAAGCTAACAAACTATGCATTCCCAAGTCTTCTATTCGTTTGCTACTTTTGCAACAGGCTCGTGGAGGCGGACTCATGGGACATTTTGGATGAGATAAGACATTGGCCACGCTCTCCAAGAACTACTTTTGGCCCAAGATGTTTCGAGACGTCTCACGCTTCACCACCCGATGCTCTACATGTCGCAAAGCTAAGTCTAAAGCTCAATCTCATGGTCTTTACATGCCTCTTCCTATTCCTTATCAACCTTGGGAAGAAATTAGCATGGATTTTGTACTTGGTTTGCCTAGAACTCAAAATGGAAAGGATTCCGTGTTTGTTGTCATGGACCGGTTTTCTAAGATGGCACATTTCATTCCTTGCAACAAGATAGACGATCCTTTACACATTGCAAATCTCTTTTGTAGGGTAATCTTGCGACTCAATGGAGTACCAAAGACAATCATCTCCGATCGTGACGTCAAGTTCTTGAGTTACTTTCGGAAGACCCTATGCGCCAAGCTCGGAATCAAGCTCTTGTTCTCATCTGCATACCATCCTCAAACCGACGGCCAAACGGATGTGACGAACCGGACTCTCTTCACTCTACTTCGCGTGTTGATCAAGACGAACATCAAGGAGTGGGAAGCATATCTACCCATCGCCGAGTACACCTACAACCGTGCAAGACATTCGACTACCGGCAAGTCCCCCTTCGAGGTCGTCTTCGGCTTCAACCTGTTGTCACCATTGGACATTCTACCTCTTCCTCTACAAGAAGGCACCAACATGGATGCGAGTGCACAGGCAAGCTACATCAAGAAGATGCATGAGGATACAAGGCACACCATCGAGCGCCAAGTACAACGACTAGCGACCAAGCTCAACGTCAACAAGCAACCCATGATCTTCAACATTGGTGATCTCGTGTGGCTACACCTTCGAAAGGACCACTTCCCCAACGAACGCAAGTCCAAACTTCTCCCTCGAGCCGATGGACCATTCAAGGTGCTCGCATGCTACAACGATAACGCCTACAAGATAGACCTACACGAGGCAAGTACAATGTGAGCGACATCTTCAATGTCAAGGACCTTGCGCCATACCATGGAGATGAAGCTTTTGATCCGTGGTCGGATCTTTCCCAAGGGGGGAGATGATGCGGAGCATCCCTCGCTCATCCCCATGGACGTACCTACATCTCCCTCAACACCACTTGGACCCATGACAAGAGCTAGAGCAAAGGCTATCGAAGATAAGGTGAACTTGCTCCTCTTCGAACTTCCTCTCTCTACTCACGAGACTTGGCTAGTACCTCATATGGACACTCTGTGTGTGATCAGGTACCTGGAGGAAAGCCACGAGACAGCTACACCCAATGGCCAAGGTGGCAAGGACGCCAAGCATGGTCATCAAGAAGAAGGACCATAGGTGAAGCAACACGCACCGGACGACCGGCCGGTCCCGGATGTCCGAGCCCTGGGAGATGCTACAGCAAGGAAGGAAGACAGGACAGAGCTACAGGCCACGGACGACCGGCCCTACCCGGACGTCCGATGACTCCCAAGGCCCCGGACGACCGACGCCCTCTGGACGTCCGGCAGCTGCGCACCCGAGAGGAAATTAACGGAAGACCGAAGCTACTGGACGACCGGTCGACCATGTCACATCCTAGCTGGTTCATGCATTAGTTGTTGCATCATGTTTACTTTTGCAGAAAACTTGAAATGGGGATGACAGAACCCCCAGCACCCCCTGAAAACAACTAGGGTTTACTAAAATTATTTTCAATGAACCTGAAATGCCCTTCTAAAAGGTACACCCTTTTTGTCTTGGGTTAGAACCTCTGACAAAATGGGTTCACATTTTTCTAGGACACATAAGGTCATTGGATTAAATCATTACTATTTGCATTTGGTCATATAAATGCTATAAAATATTTTAAATGCCCAAATAATTCTGAAAATAAGTGTGGGCTGTTGGGATTAATCTAAACAGAGCCCCTGATTATTTTCAGGATTTTTAAAGATGCCTAAGTATTTTTAATAAAGCCACGCAGTTACAAAAAAATAGAAAACATAAAATAAAAGAGAAGGAGGGAACTTACCTAGTCATGAGCCCACTGGCAGGCCCAAAGATCGTCTGGCCCATGCCAGCCAGCTGCTTGTCCTCGCCAGCAGAGCCTGAGAGGTGACGCCGACGAAGCCTTGAGCTTGCTGTGGCGCCACCAGCTTGCCGCCCGCGCCCGTGGACACCTGGGCAGGCTCCACGTTGCCGCCCCGACCCCGCAGACACCTCACACGCCCCCTGCCTCTCTCCCTCGCCCTCTCCCGCCATGGCCGACGCTGCCACGCCCGCGCCACCGTGAAACCTGCGTCCGCCGTCGTCCCCACGCCACGCTGACTTGTCCAAGAGCTCCGCCGTCCTCCGCAACGTTGAGCTAGCCGAGCCCTGAGCGCTCGCACGCTCTCCCTCGTCTCCATCGAGCTCCTCTTCACTGAACGCCGCCGCAGATCCCCCTCGCCGTATCCGCCGCACCAGCTCGTCCCCGACCGCGTCGTCTGCACCGTCGTGTTTGCCGTGAGCTGCTACACCTCTCCATCCCTCTCTTTCTCGCACTCGAGCCCTGCATCGACCGCACCGAGCTCGGCCGCACTCGCCATCGCCACCGCACATTGTCGTCGTGGCCACAACCATGTTGGCTCGATTCCGAGCACACCACCGCCCTCACCGCACTCGCAGGAGCCCAAAACACCACCCCACGCGCCCCGTCGTGCCCCCTAGCGTCGTGTTCGACCTCGGCCGAACTCCGGCGACCGCCAAGGTCGTCGCCGGCGACGTTTCCGGCCACCCCGAGCTCCACCACTGCCACCAAACGATGCGGCTTGCTCCCCGCATCACGTAGACGTGCTCCACCGTCGTTTAGGTCGTCAGAGCCCGAAACCGCACTCCCACCGCCGCATCTGGCCTCGCTGGTGGCTAAACGCTGGCGGGTTTGACCCCATTGACTTTGACTGCGCGGGCCCAGGTTGACTACCCCCTAAGTCTATGACAAGTGGGGCCCGCTCTGCTAATTAACCTAGGGTTAGCAATAACTAATTTTAGTTAGTTCAACTAACTACTGACACGCGGGACCCACTGGTCAGTTTGACCTAGACCAGCTCCGTTGACTGATGACATCACCCTGACGCAATGCTGACGCATTAATTCTTATACATGAAATTCCAGAAAATAGTATAAACTTCAAAAATTCATAGAAATTCAACCGTAACTCCAAATTAAATAAATTATATATGAAAAATGATCAGAAAAATCCAATCTTTCCATCCGTACCATTTTCATGCATGTTAGATCAAGTTATGACTACTTTTTAGGACAAATCATTTAAATGGCATTTAAACCCTCACATATGGAGTTTGAATTTGAACCTAGGGTTCAAACCAACTCCATTTAACCTGCTGCTAGATGCATTAGATCAAACCGTAGCATACTGCTATGTCATGATCATGCATCATATTGTGCATTGCATTGGTTGTGTTTCTTCTTTGTTTGTCGGTGCTTGTCCCCTCTCAGTAGACGTGTACCGACGATGTGATCGCTGACACCGATGAAGAACTATATTATCTTCAGAAGTGCTAGGCAAGCAAAATCCCCTTGTTCATTCCGATACAATCCTACTCTCTTGCTCCTGCTCTCTTTTACTGCATTAGGAAAACACCGATTCATCTGTTACTTGCTGCGGTAGCTGATCCCCTTATCCTTTGCATGACCTGCCATTGCCAAACTAAATAGATGAAACCCACTAGCATGAGTAGGAGTTGTTTGAGCGCTGTTGTGCCTACTCATTCATGCTTGTTTGTCTTGCGTGCTACTGCTTAGAGTTGAGTCAGGTCTGATTCGTCGGGGATGAATCAGAGGTGTGTGAACATGTCCTATTGTGTGTGAGCTAAGTGTGTGAACACGATTTGGTAAAGGTAGCGGTGAGAGGCCATGTAGGAGTACATGGTGGGTTGTCTCATTGAAGCCATACTCAAGAACTGAGTTCTGTGTTTGTGATCCATGAACAGCTACTACCACTCATTGGGATCCTTAATTGACCCTCTCGGCTTCTTAATCACCCTTGTCCTCTGTCCAGGAGTTACAAGTAGTTTCTGGTGTTTGTAGTTTGCTAGAGGCCATGGGCAACACTGACCGGAGGGGTGGGCTGTGATGTGGTAGGCACGTGGCCAGGTATGCCGGGTGCCCGTTCGGTGTCGTGGAACCCTGTTCACATCGTTCGGGGCTGTATGTGGAAACCTCGGCCGGACTCCCTGCGGATGGAACCTGAATAGGCGATAAACCTGGACTAGAGACTTGAGTGTTTAGGTAGGCCATGGCCGACAGCCTCGCCAGGCTTCCGCTTGAAGGTTGCCAAGATACGTGACGGGTAAAAGATGGTAAGTGGTGAGAGCATGTGTGAAGAAGTACACCCCTGCAAGGTTAACATCATCTATTCGAATATCCATGTCTGCGGTAAAGGACTTCTGGGTTGCCTGTACAGTTCATAGACAAGTGAAAGTGGATACCATAAAATGCGCAAGATAAGCGTGAGTGCTATGGATGGCGCTCTCGTAGGGAGACGGGAGCTGGTCCATAGTGGTGTATTGATATGGTGAATATGTGGACTCGTGTGCGCCACCTCAAAAGAGTTACTTGCAGTCGTAGTTCAGGATAGCCACCAAGTCAAAGCTGGCTTGTTGCAGTTAAACCCCACCATCCCCTTTGTTGATAATGATGCATATGTAGTTAGTTCTGATGTAAGTCTTGCTGGGTACATTTGTACTCACGTTTGCTTATTTTACGTTTTTGCAGAGACTTCCGTCTCACTAGTAGTTCCACGTGGACTTCAATGTTTAGCTTGTTACCTCAGCTACGATCTTGTGCCCTCGGCAGGATCTGGTAGATAGTCAGGCTTCTCAGCCTTTTTCATTTGTAGATGTCTACTGGACATGTTAAGCTCTGCATGTGCTTTGACTTGTATGTTTCAATGTTGGGTCGTGAGACCCATGTTTATAATATCTCGCTCCTCGGAGCCTCTTGAATAAAATACTTGAGTTGTAGAGTCATGTTGTGATGCCATGTTGTATTTGCACATATCGAGCATATTGTGTGTATGTTATTGAAATGCTTGGTATGTGTGGGATCTGACTATCTAGTTGTTTATCCTTGGTAGCCTCTCTTACTGGGAAATGTCTCCTAGTGCTTCCACCGAGCCATGGTAGCTTGCTACTGCTCCTAACACTTAGGCTGGCTGGCATGTGTCCTTCTTTGTTCTGTCGTACATCCCTTCGGGAAATGTCACGCGGTGTCTACCGGAGTCCTGTTAGCCCGCTACAGCCCAGTTCACCGGAGTCCTGCTAGCCCAGTGCTACAGCCTAGACTCACTCGCTGATGACCGACACGTTTGATTCTGGGTCATGGATGCCTGTCCCTGTAAGTTTGTGCCACTTTGGGTTTACGACTAGCCATGTCAGCCCGGGCACCTTATCATATGGATGCTAGCGACACTATCATATCGTGTGCCAAAAGGCATAAACGGTCCCGGCAAAGGTAAGGCGACACCGTGGGAATACCGTGCGTGAGGCCGCAAAGTGATATGAGGTGTTACATGCTAGATCGATGTGGCATTGAGTCGGGTCCCGACAGCTTTGGTATCATAGCTTTGATGCTGTAGGATTACCAAGCCAAACTGGTCAAGTTGAGTCTAGAACTTCTTTAGTTATATAAGGGAATTGATTGTGGGATGGAACGTAAGGCTCTTTTTACTCCTTATACCTTATGCCCTTCTGATCCGAGTCATCTTATATTTCCTACGGGGTTAAGAACTAGGCTTTCTCATCTTTCTTTCAGGATCACGTGTTACTAATCCGTAGACTTATAGGATTGATGGATTGAAGCCCCAGTTCAGTTCCTACTACTTTCGTATGTTGACTGTTGATCTCGAAACCTTGATATTTGTGCTTCTGAGTGGCTATGTCACCAGTTTTGTAGCATGCCTCAAATCTTTTTGAGCATTTACAGCCGTTATGCTGTCCGAGTCATCCCAGGTTTCTAAATAGTCTAAAGCATTTGCAAAATCCCTTCCTCCCATTTCGATGTTCCTTTTGTCCAGATTAACCACACTAATCGGTGAGTTGAGGTACTTTGTTGCCTTGACATATATGTTGGAGCAATTATTTTGACCCTAGGTGTCTTAGAGTGCCACCTAGTAATCGAACCATGTTTTGCGTTCCCAGTGTGATGATTCTGGCCATTATTCTCGAAAGCATCCCGTGATGCCATTTAGTTAGTAGGTATTCTACTTCTCGGTTTTGAACCCGAGATTCACCCCTCTTACCTCATGTTGATAGTGTTTGCTAGTTCCTTTAGGAAATTAGTAAACTTTGCATTAGTCCTCGAGGTCCGTGGTATTTCCCTCTTCCAAATACTATGAACCACTTATGGCAGATGTTTGTTGGATCAAAAGATCACAACAGGAGTGCTCTCGATGGGTTCTCCATTCTATATTGCGACTCTGCCAGTTCTACTTTTCTGCATGGGTTATCCGGAAGAAACCTGTTGAACTTGATTCGACATACTAACCTATGCATCCACAACTCAGAAAGTTATATGTCCCTTGAGTTGTTCTCTTTAGTTGTATTCTGACCCCTGTCTATCATTTAATAGTCAAGAGTATGCGTGCATTCGATGTCGATGCCGATTTTTCTTGTGGTCTGTCAAGCCATTCTATTCCAGAATGACTAGGAGAAACAAACTCCAGTACCTCATCCATATCTAGGATTGGGTCAAAACAATTGTACTCCGATGATCAAAATGCCAATCCAGCTTTTGATTCTGTTCTACCCTTGAGTATTTACATCTTTATATCAAGAATGTCTTGGGAATTGCACACCATTCTATGAACTCTTGATGCAGTGATACTTTTCGCCATCATTATTCACTCCTCGGTCCCTGTGTTATTGTAACCGGAACGCCGACAAGTGAATCATGATGTGTGAAATCAATACCCCTAGCAACCATGTTGCTTAGTGGTTAATGGACGAAAATCTCATTCCTAGTGTGTTGGTTATGGGATCATCATTCTAAGATTGATCGTGCTACCTAGTCCTTATTTTCAGTGCACTCTCCGATCAATGAGTTAGGATAGTGCCAATCCTTGCTTATTTGATCATATCGTCTTGCCCTCAAAAGCACGATGTTATTGAGCTTAGTAACATATCGGTGGTTCGTGATTTTCCGAATATCTTCTCGGAAGTATCACCAGATCGTTACCTGACTGTTATGTTGAGCTCGTGATCAAGTTGGTTTCATATAAACCACCCCTTCTCCAAGAATCTGTGTTGCATACCCCTGAGCTGTTTGGTCAAGCTAAACAACAACTTGGAGAGTTGGAAGATGGAAGCTTGTCCGATTTAGTTGATCTTAAAGGATATCTTGTATGTGTGTTGAAGAAAGATGATATCTTCATCGATTGATCCTCATGACCAGTTGTTGGACCTATTGTCTTGCCAAAACATTGATTTGAGTGTGGGCTATCCTCAAATCAAATAAGAACCAACGATGTTCTTAATGTTGTCTTACTCGTGGTTGATCCCTCGAGCATACACCATTATATCCTTTGGTCTAACCAGTACTATCACTTGTTCTCATAATTATGGAATTCCATTTATATGGAAGCCTGGATGAATTGTTGTTAAGCCCATCAGCAACATTGTTATCTTCTCCATGATTTTGTTGAACATTAAGCTGGTGTTGGAAACTTTTGAAAGCATTTCTTCATGCTAGCTCATGAAGCAAAGGTTCGGATGTAAGAAGTGACTTCCTCAAGTTCATGTGCATTTGATGCAAGTTGCCGCCGTGGATTCGAGAAAGTCGCTGTTGCTTCCTTTGGAATCATCCCAAATCAGTCATGCATACGTGCGAAGTACTCTGTGGTTTGGAGACTTGCAACCTTCACGCTATATGTGTCCCAGGCACACCAAGCCACTGATTGATTTGTTCAAGGAGAAGAAGTTTCTTCTTAAGAGCTAGACTTATGTAAGGATTTCGATACCCTCGATGATGGTTCCCCACCTGAACTTGGTAGTGTTTTATTATAAGACTACTACATGGTCATGTTTGTCTGGGACAACGTGTTCACATGTTTGTAGCAAAACCAACTCATGTTTTGGAGCTTGCTATCGCAGTTCATTCCCCGAGAATCTCGCAACGTCGTCTCGTCGATATGTGTTGCAAACTTTCATTTTCCTTTCTAGACTTGATGAGTCTGGAATATCCTAACACCAACCAGATCTGAATCTCAGGCAGATATGATGGTTGGAACGTGTCCCAAGAATTATAATATTGGTCTCTCTATAACCCGGTAACGTGGATGTCGTGGCCAACACACCCAGCCGGAAGACCTGTTATTGTAATATCTTGATTAAAGAAGTTGGCCACATCCCCATAAGGGCTTTGTAGGAATTACTCCCTAATTGTTCCTTTTGGATTCTTGTGCTCCCGAAGTCCGACCTTTTACTTGATAGTCTAGATATCAAACCATATCTATGAATGGGATACGCTAGTACATCAAGGAGAAAATTAGAAGCGGAGTGCTAAATGTCTCTCGGTTGATCGTCCAGATTTTGTCTCCTTGGCCTTGCTAAGGTGATATCTGAGAGGAGTTACCTTCCTTTGCATCTGCATCGTCCATCACTATTCATCATGTTAGTATGTTGTGTTACTAGGATCCTTGACACGGATATTGGTAAAACCTTCATGAATATGGAAATGCTCAAGTTCTTGATAGCACGCACAAGCACTAGGTGTTATCACTGGCACTAACCGGGATTGCTCTCAGTTCCCTCGGTTATGCTATAACTTTCCAAACAGTGGACCCACTCTCTACTGTTGAGTTTCCCTCCAGTTACCAGAACCATTCCCAGCTTTTGCATTTTGTTCCCAGCTTGCACCGCCAATGCGTCTTTCTACCATGGGTTCCATCCACTTCGGATAATAAGCAAGATCATACGTTGCGTTGTCTTCAACAAGGTAGTCCACATCATCCATTCTGGTCAGAGAATGTCATTCTTTTGGACTCTTTCAAATGATCAATTGTGATTTGCCTTAGGCTGGTATAGAGAGTTTCATTGATCTCTGAATCAAAGGTAATTCTTTTTCCACTTAAGGGGGCTATATTCTACGAGTCACCTCCTCTAAGATGTCTCGCTATGGTATCATGGCAATTCAACTCCTCGCTACGTTGACAATAGTTCACCACCTTCTTAAGCGTGAAATTGTTGTCTACCTAGTGAACCTTAATTATTTGCTTCACTCCATTCCTCTGGATGTGTGCTTCGCGTCTCAGCTCGTGAGATGTTTCTATGTCTCATTCCGTGAGTTGATCCTAAGTTGCTCGATCTTCGAGAAGATCAATCCTTCTAGAGTTTCTTTTCCCTCTAGTTGTCATGTTGATAGGAGTTACTGGAGCAAAACATCGAGACAAGGATGGTGATCGAATCAACGTTCATTTGAAGTGCACCCCGGATCGTGAAGATTGTGTTAATTTGCGTTCCCCCTTTCATCTTACCCTACGCTTGAATCTCGGGACGAGATTCTTCTTTAGTAGGGGTGAGTTGTCACATCCTAGCTGGTTCATGCATTAGAGTGTTACATCATGTTTACTTTTCCAGAAAACTTGAAATGGGGATGACAGAACCCCCAGCACCCCCCTGAAAACAACTAGGGTTTACTAAAATTATTTTCAATGAACCTGAAATGCCCTTCTAAAAAGTCTACCCTTTTTGTCTTGGGTTAGAACCTCTGACAAAATGGGTTCATATTATTCAAGGACACATAAGGTCATTGGATTAAATCATTACTATTTGCATTTGGGCATATAAATGCTATAAAATATTTTAAATGCCCAAATAATTCTGAAAATAAGTGTGGGCTGTTGGGATTAATCTAAACAGAGCCCCTGATTATTTTCAGGATTTTTAAAGATGCCTAAATATTTTTAATAAAGCCACACAGTTACAGAAAAATAGAAAACTGAAAATAAAAGAGAAGGAGGGAACTTACCTGGCCGAAGCCCACCTGGCAGCCCACCTGGCAGGCCCGGACTTATCTTTGGCCCATGCCACCACCGCTTCATCCTCGCCAGCGAGCCTGGAGGTGACGCCGCGAGCGCGAGCTCGCCAGGGCGCCACATGCTTGCCGCACGCGCCCGTGGACACCTGGGCAGGCTCCACGTTGCCGCCCCGACCCCGCAGACACCTCACACGCCCCCTGCCTCTCTCCCTCGCCCTCTCCCGCCATGGCCGACGCTGCTGCGCCCGCGCCACCGTGAAACCCGCGTCCGTCGTCGTCCCCGCGCCGCGCTGACTTGTCCAAGAGCTCCGTCGTCGTCCGCAACGTTGAGCTAGCCGAGCCCCGAGCGGTCGCACGCTCTCCCTCATCTCCATCGAGCTCGTCTTCACCGAACGCCGCCGTAGATCCCCCTCGCTGTATCCGCTGCACCAGCTCGTCCCCGACTGCGTCGTCTGCACCGTCGTGTTCGCCGTGAGATGCTACACGTCTCCATCCCTCTCTTTCTCGCTCTCGAGCCCTGCATCGACCGCACCGAGCTCGGCCGCACTCGCCGCCGCCACCGCACGTTGCCGTCGTGGCCACAGCCACGTTGGCTCGATTTCGAGCACACCACCGTCCTCACCGCACTCGCAGGAGCCCAAAACACCACCCCACGCGCCCCGTCGTGCCCCCTAGCGCCGTGTTCGACCTCGGCCGAACTCCGGCGACCGCCAAGGTCGTCGCCGGCGATATTTCAGGCCACCCCGAGTTCCACCACTGCCGCCAAACGATGCGGCTCGCTCCCCGCATCACGTAGACGTGCTCCGCCATCGTTTTGGTCGTCGGAGCCCGAAACCGCACTCCCACCGCCGCGTCTGGCCTCGCCGGCGGCTAAACGCCGGCGGGTTTGACCCCGTTGACTTTACTGGGCGGGCCCAGGTTGACTACCTCCTGAGTCTATGACAAGTGGGGCCCGCTCTGCTAATTAACCTAGGGTTAGCACTAACTAATTTTAGTTCGTTCAACTAACTACTGACATGCGGGACCCACTGGTCAGTTTGACCTAGACCAGCTCCGTTGACTGATGACGTCACCCTGACGAAATGCTGACGCATTAATTCAATTACTGGAATTATTCTTATACAGGAAATTGCAGAAAATAGTATAAACTTCAAAAATTCATCGAAATTCAACCGTAACTCCAAATTAAATAAATTATATATGAAAAATGATCAGAAAAATTCAATCTTTCCATCTTACCCTTTTTGTGCATGTTAGATCAAGTTATGACTACTGTTTAGGACAAATCATTTAAATGGCATTTAAACCCTCACATATGGAATTTGAATTTGAACCCAGGGTTCAAACCAACTCCATTTAACCTGCTGCTAGATGCATTTGCTCAAACCAAAGCATATTGCCATGTCTTGATCATGCATCATATTGTGCATTGCATTGATTGTGTTTCTTCTTTGTTTGTTGGTGCTTGTCCCCTCTTAGTAGACGTGTACCGATGATGTGATCGATAGCACCAATGAAGAACTATATTATCTTTAGAAGTGCCAGGCAAGCAAAACCCCCTTGTTCATTCCGATACAATCCTACTCTCTCGCTCCTGCTCTCTTTTACTGCATTAGGACAACACCGATTCATCTGTTACTTGATGTGGTAGCTGAACCCCTTATCCTCTGCATGACCTGTAATTGCCACAATAAATAGATGAGACCCACTAGCATGAGTTGGAGTTGTTTGAGCCCTGTTGTGCCTACTCATTCATGCTTGTTTGTCATGCCTGCATCGCTTAGAGTTGAGTCAGTCCGATTAAGTCGGGGATGAATCAGAGGTGTGTGAACATGTCCTACTGTGTGTGAGTTAAGTGTGTGAACACGATTCGGTAAAGGTAGCAGTCAGAGGCCATGTAGGAGTACATGGTGGGTTGTCTCATTGAAGCCGTCCTCAGAAACTGAGTTCTGTGTTTGTGATCCATGAACAGCTACTACCACTCATTGGGATCCTTAATTGACCCTCTCGGCTTCTTAATCACCCTTGTCCTCTGTCCAGGAGTTGCAAGTAGTTTCTGGTGTTTGTAGTTTGCTAGAGGCCGTGGGCATCGCTGATCGGAGGGGTGGGCTGTGATGTGGTAGGCACGTGGCCGGTTATGCCGGGCGCCCGTTTGGTGTCGCGGAACCCTGTTCACATCGTTTGGGGCCGTATGTGGAAACCTCGGCCGGACTCCCTGTGGATGGAACCTGAATCGATGATAAACCTGGACTAGAGACTTGAGTGTTTAGGTAGGCCATGGCCGACACCCTCGCCAGGCTTCCGCTTGAAGGTTGCCGTGATACGTGACATGTACATGGCGGTAAGTGGCGAGAGCGTGTGTGAAGAAGTACACCCTTGCAGGGTTAACATCATCTATTCGAATAGCCGTGTCCACGGTAAAGGACTTCTGGGTTGCCTGTACAGTTCATAGACAAGTGAAAGTGGATACCATAAAATGTGCAAGATAAGCGTGAGTGCTATGGATGGCGTTCTCGTAGGGAGACGGGAGCGGGTCCATAGTGGTGTATTTATATGGTGAATATGTGGACTCATGTGCGCCACCTCAAAAGAGTTACTTGCAGTCGTAGTTCAGGATAGCCACCGAGTCAAAGCTGGCTTGCTACAGTTAAACCCCTCCATCCCCTTTGTTGATAATGATGCATATGTAGTTAGTTCTGATGTAAGTCTTGCTGGGTACATTTGTACTCACGTTTGCCTATTTTACGTTTTTGCAGAGACTTCCGTCTCACTAGTAGTTCCGCGTGGACTTCGACATTTAGCTTGTTACCTCAGCTATGACCTTGTGCCCTCGGTAGGATCTGGTAGATAGTCAGGCTTCTCAGCCTTTTTCATTTGTAGATGTCTGTACTCAGACATGTTAAGCTTCCGCATGTGCTTTGACTTGTATGCTCTGAATGTTGGGTCGTGAGAACCATGTTTGTAATATCTCACTCCCCGGAGCCTATTGAATAAAATACTTGAGTTGTAGAGTCATGTTGTGATGCCATGTTGTATTTGCACATATCGAGCTTATTGTGTGTATGTTATTGAAATGCTTGGTATGTGTGGGATCTGACTCTCTAGTTGTTTATCCTTGGTAGCCTCTCTTACCGAGAAATGTCTCCTAGTGCTTCCACTGAGCCATGGTAGCTTGCTACTGCTCCGGAACACTTAGGCTGGCCGGCATGTGTCCTTCTTCGTTCTCGTGTACATCCCTTCGGGAAATGTCACGCGGTGTCTACCGGAGTCCTGTTAGCCCGCTACAGCCCGGTTCACCGGAGTCCTGCTAGCCCAGTGCTACAGCCTGGATTCACTCGCTGGTGACTAACACGTTCGATGCTGGGTCATGGATGCATGTGCCTATAAGTTTGTGCCACTTTGGGTTTACGACTAGCCATGTCAGCCCGGGCTCCTTATCATATGGATGCTAGCGACACTATCATATACGTGTGCCAAAAGGCGCAAACGGTCCCAGGCAAAGGTAAAGCGACACCCGTGGGAATACCGTGTGTGAGGCCGCAAAGTGATATGAGGTGTTACATGCTAGATCGATGTGGCATTGAGTCGGGGTCCTGACAGACCAGCACCCGAGCCGAAATTAAGGAAGTCCGACAGCCCCGGACGTCCGGACCATCCCGAAGCCCCGGACGTCCGATGCCTTCCGGACGTCTGACACCTGAGTGACCACAGCCACGGGCAGGAGCCCTTGTACCCTTTCACTTTGACTCCCATTTGCACTACGACTATAAAAGGGTCTCTCCCACCTCCTAGCTATGTTAGCATTGGTTTAGCTCATATTTGGTGTGAGAGCCTTGCTCATCCACTTGCTTACTTCTCCTCGGAGCTCACGACCTCTTCAGAGAAGATCCCCCAAGCGGATTCAAGACCCCTTCAAGGGAAGACAATCAAGACCTCCTCACGGAGAAGACTGGCTACCCTTGTATCTTTCCTTTGTTGATTTTGAATCTTGTGCTACCTTATGTGTTCGGTGATCTAGCCCTTGTGTGATCGATACTTGTCGGTTGAGTGATTCTCTTGTTTCTCCCCGTGTTTTCCCTTGTGTTCTTCGGCTCGTTCATCGTGTTCCCCGTAGGATCCCCTCCAAATGTGAAAGATCGTCCACATAGGGCTCCGCCCTACATCATCTTGGTATCATGAGCCACATTGATCACGTTTTTGGAGTCCCTACCCCGTGTTTTCTAGCTTGATTTTGTTGTTTTCGTCCTAAATCCGAAAATTGCCCACCAAAAATAGCCCCAAATTTTTTTTGTGATTTATTGGTGAGTTGAGATTTTGTTGGATTTGGTTCATGGATTTGAGTTGCTACGTGTGGATCTAGCTTTCCCCACCCTCCCCACCCTTTTCCATCCACCAATCCGCTCGATTTCGACCTCACCATCTTCCTCCACACCAAAATCGCGCAGTTCATCCCGTGCCCGAATTTCGCCCAGGCACCGGATGACCGGACCCTGCCGGACGTCCGACGACCAGACGACCGTAAAAACCGGACGTCCGTGAAATTCTGACGAAACTGAAATTTTCAGTTCGGCCACCACCACAACCCCACCTTCCACCACATCTTCAAAACCCACATACACCACCATCTTCCACAATACCTCCTATGACAATTTTGACACGTTTTGGTCTTTGAGATTTTGAGTTGTGGCTCCCGTGTCCTATTGTGTTTCGGCTATTTAGGTACGGTTCGACTTCGTCTTCACCACGTCTCATCTTCGCAAGGGTCTTGAGGGATTCCTGGACTAGGGGGTGTCCGGATAGCCGGACTATCATCATCGGCCGGACTCCAAGACTATGAAGATACAAGATTGAAGACTTTGTCCCGTGTCCGGATGGGACTTTCCTTGGCGTGGAAGGCAAGCTTGGCGATACGGATATGTAGATCTCCTACCATTGTAACCGACTTTGTGTAACACTAGCCCTCTCCGGTGTCTATATAAACCGGAGGGTTTTAGTCCGTAGGACGAACAACCATTACAACAATCATACCATAGGCTAGCTTCTAGGGTTTAGCCTCCTTGATCTCGTGCTAGATCCACTCTTGTACTACCCATATCATCAATATAAATCAAGCAGGAGTAGGGTTTTACCTCCATCGAGAGGGCCCGAACCTGGGTAAAAACATTGTGTCCCTTGTCTCCTGTTACCATCCGCCTAGACGCACAGTTCGGGACCCCCTACCCAAGATCCGCCGGTTTTGACACCGACATTGGTGCTTTCATTGAGAGTTCCTCTGTGTTGTCACCGATAGGCTTGATGGCTTCTTCAATCAACAACAACGCAGTCCAGGGTGAGACTTTTCTCCCCGGACAGATCTTCGTGTTCGGCGGCTTTGCATGCGGGCTAATTAAGCTGCCATCCGGAGCAGATCGAAGCTACGCCCGGCCATCAGTCAGATTTGGAAGCCTAAACTTCACGGTGACATCCGCGGAGACTTGATCTTGATGGATTGAGCCACAGCCAAGCACGCCCGCCTTTATCCACGAGGGGCATGATTTAGCTCTGCCGCCGGACAGTACCCTGGAGGCCGCACACGAGTCCGCTCTGACCCATAGTTCGGAGCCGACCACAGATCGAGGACAGGTGGCTGGACACCGCCTCGGGGGCTGCAACTTCTATGGCGATGGAGCCGGATATTGACCTTGTCCCTTGCAAAGCTCGTGACTCCGAGGTACCGGACTCCTTACCGGACACCGAACCTCCTGCGCCCCTGCCAATCAAATCCGATTGGGCGCCGACCATGGAGTTCACCGCTGCGGACATCTTTCAGCACTCACCCTTTGGCGACATCCTGAATTCGCTAAAGTATCTCTTGTTATCAGGAGAGCCATGGCTGGACTGCGGTCAGGATGGTTGGGATGCGGACAACGAAGAAATTCAAAGCCCACCCACCACCCACTTTGTAGCCACTGTCGACGATTTAACCGACATGTTAGACTACGACTCCGAAGATATCGACGGTATAGACGACGATGCCGGAGACGATCAAGAACCAGCGCCTACGGGGTAGTGGAAGACCACCTCGTCATATGACATATACATGGTGGACACCCCAAAAGGGAGCGACAACAAGGAACAACGGGACGCGGCGAAGGATAACTCCCCCGAAAAACAATCAAAACGGCGCCGCAAGCGCCGCCGCAAGTCCCGCCTCGATAACAAAGGCACTCATAATGACCCAGCCATAGAGCAGGGCAAGCCAGTGGGCGACAAACACACAACGAAGCAACCATCCAAGCAGGATGAACCGGTTAATCAACTCATCCTCGGCGAAAACAACAGTCCAGACGATCTCACGCCGGACACACCACCGGAGCATAAGAACCTTCCGAAAAGGCTTGTCGCCACTGCAAGAAGTTTGAAAAGGAGAAACGGAAGCTCGAAACAGCGGAAGATATACTCAGAATGAGGTGGAGCAAAGTACAAGACCGTGGACAAATATGGCAATAGCCACCACACAAAGAGCTATCTGAAGCGCAAGCTACTGCCCGAATTCGACGAAGAGGCCATAGAGCCACCACAATCAAAAAGCAAAGAGGCCGCCTGGCCGGATAGACGACCAGATGACAGGCCAAGAGTGGCAAACGGCGCCGCACATAATCCGGCACATGACACACATAAATATCCTCGCAAAACGGATGGCCCGGTCAGGTCCATTTATGGGCCAAAGAAGAGGGCCCCAGGAAGCAACACAACACGCCGCGTGTTCGAAGATAATGGCACACCTAAATACAGGGGCGCCACACACCCACTATGTTTCACTGATGAGGTGCTGGATCATGAATTTCCAGCAGGGTTTAAACCCGTAAACATAGAGGGATACGACAAAACAACCGACCCCGGAGTCTGGATTGAGGATTACATCCTGCACATACACATGGCTAGAGGAGACGATCTCCACGCCATAAAATATCTACCCCTCAAGCTCAAAGGGCCAGCTCGGCATTGGCTCAAAAGCCTCCCAGAAAATACCATTGGAAGTTGGGAAAAGCTCGAGGACGCGTTTAGAGCAAATTTTCAGGGGACTTATGTCCGCCCGCCGGATGCACACGATTTAAGTCACATAACTCAGCAGCCCGGAGAGTCAGCGCGCAAATTCTAGAATAGGTTCCTCACCAAAAAGAACCAAGTAGTCGACTCTCCGAACGCCGAAGCCTTAGCAGCTTCTAAACATAATGTCCGAGACGAATGGCTCGCCAGACACGTCGGCCAAGAGAAGCCGAGAAGAATGGCCGCGCTAACAAGCCTCATGACCCGCTTCTGCGCGGGGGAGGACAGCTGGCTAGCAAGATGCAGCACCAGCGACCCGAGTACATCCGAGATCAGAGATGGAAACGGAAAATCACGGCGCCGAAAAGACCAACGCCGAAATAAAGAAAAGAGCCCGAAGAACACGACGGTCAACGCCGGATTCAAAAGCTCGTGGCCGAACAATAAAACACTGCCTCTTAAGGACAACAGTGACGAGCTATCCAACCTAAACAAAATTTTGGATCGGATATGTCAAATCCACAGTACCTCCGGGAAGCCTGCAAACCACACCCACCGAGACTGTTGGGTCTTCAAACAGTCTGGCCGACTCAACGCCGAACACAAGGGGCTCGACGCGCCAAGCGAGGATGACGACGAACCCCACCAGTAGAACACCGGAAAACAAAAGACTTTCCCACAAGAAGTCAAAACAGTAAACTCACTTCATGTGATAATACGGAACAAAAGTGCGGCACCCGCCAAACTAGGTATCGCACGGTCCACCCCAGCGGAACCTCGAGATTGGATGTCAAAACCAATTGCTTTCGACCACCTGGACTACTCCAGAAGTATTCGAAATGCAGGATGGACTGCTCTGATATTGGATCCTATAATCGACGGACTGCAATTTATACAAGTCCTAATGGATGGCGGCAGTGATTTAAACCTGCTATATCCGGACACAATCCGCAAGTTGGGGATAGACCTTACTAAAATTTGCCATAGCCGCACTCCCTTCAAAGGAGTGACGCCAGGCCCTTACGCCAAGTGCACGGGCTCCGTACTATTAGAAGTTGTGTTCGGGTCACCCGACAACTTCCGACGCAAAAAGCTAACCTTTCATGCGCCCCATTCAAAAGTAGACATCAAGCACTATTGGGACGAGAAGCTTTTGTCCGCTTTAACGCAATTCCGCACTACGCGTCTCTTACACTTAAAATGCCTGGTCCACGCGGCATCATCTCATTAAAAGGTTGTTCAAGACCCCGGACACGGCTAGGCGAGTCCAGAAAAAATATGCTAGGGGCTCCCTAGCCGCACACCCCTTCACAAGGGGCTGCGTGTATGAGCAATAAAGAGCCAGCAAAAGCTCAACTGTATTCATTTATTCATACTCTATTTTAAATACATTTTTCACACGATTTCTTTTTCCTCTCTTTTACAGATGAACAACGTGTTACAGCCATCCAGGATAAAGCACAACGGAGACACAGGCGCAGACGTGTAGTAGGGACCCGTTGCAAGGATTCTTTTCAGATTAAGACCCTGCGTAAACCTTTTTTACTGTCTCTTGTTGCTATACATCCCCTGGTTTCTCATCATAAACCAGAGAGGAGGCTGACGTTTTGGCATCGGCCGCGTGAGAGGATCTCGCGTGTACCTGGACACTAGGGGCTTAGGGCAATTATCGGCCCATCATCATAAAGACCAAACACCTTAGGGAGTGTTCGGCGTCTCGAGTTAGGACCTTATATGCATCAGCTCCGAATCATGTCTTTGGTCAGATGTTGGGTTTGCCCGGCTCCTATGTTTTGCTGCCTTATGTTCCGTATCATCGGCTAACACGGCACCGGAGAACTCTGCGATTGTGCCCGGTTCGCCGGGTGAGCACCTCGAGAGAAAGCCGAAACCGATCATCATGATGTAGTGAGAGACTGGTCAACCACTCGATCGACCTCGGAATGTTTAGAATTCCTCCGCTTTGATGAAGGACCGCTTCGGTCGAGCACACACGCCCCTAAATCCGGAGGCGCGGTGCCCCTAGGGGCTATATCGTAGCCCCACCTTCGAACTCCCATGGCTAAGTGAAAGTGATAAAGCATTATAGTCCGGTTGCCTCGTTTGCTACGCTACCACCTCCTTCACAGGACCAAGACATTGGATTAAGTGTGAAAATGCGCTGCTTTGCAAACACCCCGCACTATGTGCGTAATGGCTGTCAAGACTGCCATCTTTCAGGTTATACACAAGTATACATTAACGGCCGCATAGGAGATATTTAAATACTTGAACGCACAAGTATAAAAAGCCCTTATATTATAAATATCGTTTTACCAAACATAAAGATCATTTGAACATGACATTTTTGAGCACTGCGACTCTATTACACGAGCACCACGCAGAACTTCCCCAAAATAGTGCTCGGCGGGTAACCGGCTCTCGTCCGAACCCGGGTTGCAACAGTGGTGGCATCCATCTCCGTCCAGTATGTCTTCACACGGGCGAGGGCCATCCGCGCACCCTCTATGCAGGCCGACCACTTCATTGCCTTGATATGCGGCACCGCCCCAAGGAATTGCTGCAATAAACCGAAATAACTCTTCGGCTTGGGCCTATTCGGCCAGACATGAGCCACGATATCCGTCATGGCAAGTCCGGACAATCTATTTAGATCAGCCCACTCAGCCAACCGATCGGTCAGCAGAAGTGAACGCTCCGGACTATGGAATTGAGACCAAAAAAGCTCTTCCGTCTTGTGATCCTTTTGACTTGAAGTACTGCAATGTCTGCCGCTTTTCGCCGCTAAGTCCATATAAGGATCCTCCGGACCCCACAGCTGGCCAAGCTGAACGTACTTCGGATCTGTAAACCTCCTGCACAGCAGAAAGGGCTTGCCAGCCACAATATCTCCGGCCTGGCGCAGCTCCTCCTTTATAGCCCTCATTGCAGAACGGGCATCCTTGGCTTCGGCGGCGGCCTTCCTCAGGTCTTCTTGCTCCGCTCGGCGCTCTTTTTCAAGAACCTCATAGCGGTCGGTAACATCTTTCAACTTCCTGGCCATTTCGGCCATCTCCTCCCTGCTTCGGTAGTGAGCAGCCCTTTTGGCTTCTAGCTCTTCGGCCGCCCTCGAGGCAGCCGTATCACTCCTTCTGGCCTGCTCCTTGGCTCGAGCAAGTTCTGCCCGAAGGCTCTCCACAGCAACGGCACCATCTGCATTAAGCACACATGTTGTAAGAAGTGGGCTTCGGCTCCCTTACTAGGTGACCACGGAGAAAAAACCTACCTTGTGACTCGTCAAGTCGCTTATTGACCAGTGCGATGTCCGCATCCGCAACATCGAGCTGCCGCTTTAGTTCGGCAAGTCCATCAGTCCGGCTGGCCACCAGACTATCCGCCACCTGCATAAGGAAGGTGAAAATTAATACCTGCGATTTTGATCCTCGGCACGCTGTCGCTTTTGACAACATACCGAGTCCCAGGGGCTACTATCTATACAGGGCGCACTTTATGTGTAAAACTGTCAAAAGGTATGTCATTTTTACGTACCTCAAACCCCGCCAGCAAACTTCTAACGGCATCATGCAACCCGCCTTCGGCGGACGAAATTCTTCCAATCACCATACCCATCAATGTACGGTGACCTTCTGAGATAGACGCCCTCTCAAGCAGATCCTTCAGCTCCCCCGGCCGCACACCAGTTGGTGCCGACCTGTCCGGCCCTGCCGGACTTGGGGATACCCTCCGTGATGACACCTCGGGATCGTCCGCCCTACCTGACGGTGCGAGAGATGGAGGCGTCTCACTCTCCATCATCTCCGGACGAAGGTCCCCCGAAGACGAGCTCATCTGAGAAGGACGGAGATCCGAACTACAAGGTAAAAACTTCGGTTATCCTCAGAAGCAAAAATAGGGATGTCCCTTATCATAGAAACCCCCTTTTTTCCACTTACGGCTCGCTGGAGGGCTGATTCCTTAGGGGAGATAGTGCGGCCGGGGCCTCCCCGGACGCAGGACCCTCTGGTGAAGATCTCTTTCCCCGCTTCGAGGCCTTGGCCTCCGGATTTTCGGAAGCGGTCCTCTTCTCCCCTTGGAAGGTGGGATTCTCGATCCCCTCTTTCTCAAAAGCCTCCTTGGTAGAGGCGGTAGTTCCTCTGTTCTCCCCTTCGCCTTCCTCTGAAGGCGCAACCTCCAGCATCCTGACCAGCACGAGATCCGGCGCGTTCTCCGGGAGGGGGGCCGGACACCGTATCAGTTTTGCTTGCGCTATCCACTCCTGTTCAGAGGACAATTGGTTAAAAGGCAAATCGTAAAAACGCAAACAAATGGTATGTCCGGACACAGAGCTACTTACTTGTGTATCCGGGCGATTGCAGCTTAGGCCGGCGTCCTCGGTCAATTCCGGACACATCTCTTGTGATCCGAAGAACAATTTGTACATCTCCACGGGTGTCGTACCCATGAATTGTTGGAGAATTCGTGGTCCCTCCGGATTGAATTCCCACAACCGGAGAGGACGACATTTGCAGGGCAGAAGACGCCTAATCAGCATGACCTGCATCACCACGACCAGATCGATCTCCCTCGCTTGGAGGTCTCGAATCCGGCCCTGCAATAAGGGCACGTCCTTTGACGGCCCCCCGTTGAAGCCTTGGTTGACCCATGACATCAGTCGTCGTGGAGGTCCCGAGCGGAAGATGGGCGGCGGCTTCTGCCTGCTGCCCCTGGGAGCGGTAATATAAAACCACTCCTGTTGCCACAAGTCGAGCTCTTCTTGGAAAGAGCCCTCGGGCCATGGAGCATCGGCCCTCCTGCTGACGACCGCCCCGCCGCACTCTGCTTGGCGCCCCTCGATCACCTTCGGCTCCATGTTAAAGGTTTTGAGCCACAAACCGAAGTGGGGGGTAGTGCGGAGGAGGGCCTCGCAGACAACAATAAATGACGAGATGTGGAGGATGGACTCCGGAGCCAAGTCGTGGAATTCCAGCCCATAGTAAAACATTAGCCCTCTCACAGAAGGATCCATCGGGAAGCCTAAACCCAGACGGAGGTGGGACACGAACACGACGCTTTCACCGGGCTGGGGAGTAGGAATGACTTGCCCTTTGGCGGGCAGCCTATGCGAAATCTCGTAGGTGAAGTAGTTGGCTTCTCTCAGCTTCTGCACGTCCTCTTCTGTGACGGAGGAGGGCATCCACTGGCCCTGTAGGTCGGGTCCGGACATCGTTGAAGGTCCGAGGCGCTCGAATCTGAGGCTCTGGCTGTTGGAACTCGGGGCGAGGGGCAGATTCGATTGAGGATTGAAGAAAAGAAATGAGCCTTGGTCCCATTATAAAGAGGGAGAATACCAAGAGCCGTCCCCATGACCGTTTGGGAGTCGCCGATAGAGGGCGTGGCGGCGAACGCACGTTGGGTTACCCGTCCGTATTGATGGGAATCCCGGAATAAGGGGAACACGATCTCTGCTCGACAAGGCGTGCCAAGAAACCGCTTAAGCTAAACGCTACCGAGGTGGTATAATAAAAACGATTCAAGTAAAGGCTTGGTGGTGGTGTGACGTCATGCCACAAAATACGTCAGTAGATTGAACTTGTGTACATATTATTCTCTCTGCGGTGCTATGTGGAATTTATTTTGCAGAGCTGGACACTATCCTGGTGTTCCCAATCTTCTATGAATTATTCGGAGGAGGAACCCGCCTTGCAATGCCGAACAATATGCGCGCCGAACTCATCATCATTGAAGCCTAGTTCAGGGGCTACTGAGGGAGTCCTGGACTAGGGGGTGTTCGGATAGCCGGACTATCATCATCGGCCAGACTCCAAGACTATGAAGATACAAGATTGAAGACTTCGTCCCGTGTCCGGATGGGACTTTCCTTGGCGTGGAAGGCAAGCTTGGCGATTCGGATATGTAGATCTCCTACCATTGTAACCGACTCTGTGTAACCCTAGCCCTCTCTGGTGTCTATGTAAACCGGAGGGTTTTAGTCCGTTGGACGAACAACCATTACAACAATCATACCATAGGCTAGCTTCTAGGGTTTAGCCTCCTTGATCTCGTGGTAGATCCACTCTTGTACTACCCATATCATCAATATCAATCAAGCAGGAGTGTCGCGGGGGACACCTATGGGGCCGGGGAGGCCCCTTCGTGAGTTCGGTACGAGGGCGGAGGAGGCACGGAGAGCAGATCGAGGTGATGCGCGCGGGGGAGATTTTACCCAGCTTCGGGCCGCGATGGACGCGTAAAACCCTACTGCTGCTTTGTGTTGGTATTTGATCTTGCTCAAGAACACGAGCGTATGGTGGTGTTGTCTTGGGTGAGTCAAACTAGCCGAACCCCGGGCGTGGGAGTTGCCAAGGATCCGAACCCAACCCCCTCCACGTTGTGCATGGGCCTCCTTTTATAGGGCAAAGGGGTCACCGACAGGTGTCAACGTAGGAGGAAGGGGTAAAAATGTAAAAGAGGTGGTAGTTGGAGCAAAGTCGGGAACAAAGCAGCTACAAAGGCTTGAACAGTGGTTTCTACCTACTTTTGACAGAGGGGGACAAAGGCATTTAATGCCCGTCACCGTCGACTCCAAAAGCTCCCGCTCTTGCGTCTCCGTTTGCCACGGCGATGGATCCACCACCGTGGAGTGCCACCGCACCCCCCATGCTGCACAGCCATCCGCCACGCGTCTCTGGAGAAGGTGAAGGCGACGCTGGGCGATGAGCTGGAGGCGGCGCCAACAAGATCTCTCCGGCAAGTACCTTGCCGGGTCTTGATCTTGCCGACCGGGAGCTTGTCGGGCTCTATAACTTGCCGCCCCGGGCCCTTGCCGACGCGATAAGCGCCGGGCGTGTCTTCTGTGATATAATCTTCTAGTCTCCCGGCGAGCTCCTCTCGCCGGGGCCTTATGTGGGTGATGTAGTCTTGAGCACGAACGGCCTTCCTAGCAAGCTCCTCTTGCCGGGTCTCGAGCTTCTATCTTGTACACTTTGTTCTTGAATGGCTTGAAAATGGAGCGGGATGGTCTCCGCAAGCATGTGGTAGATCCAGCCGCTGGAGTCTGCGATCGCCCGTGCACAAGTTGGGGTACTGAGGTACCCCTACCTTAGTACACCGACAGAGCCCCCGGTCCTGGGCCACACACGATGCCGAGCGCTGTTGGGCCAGGCCCAAAACAGTGCACGGGCTCACGCGGCCCACGGCGTGCCGATTCCGCTTCTGCATCCGCCGCCTCCCCAGTAACGGCACGCGTCGATTGCGGCGTCGTGGGAGACGTGGGCGGTGCATGCAGTCTTTAAGGCGTTCACCCCGTGATCGTGGTGCAGAGCGAGGTCGCTTCACCCGTCGCCTCGGCTCCGCTTTTTCGCCACGCGGCCCTCATGCACGGGGGTCGTGGGCGGCGAAGGTGGGAGACCGAGCCGTCACGGGCGGAGAAGGCGAGCCGGCCCCGCTCCTCTGGCCTCCTCGCTTCCTGATTGGCCGAGCGGGGCGGTTGAGCCCCCACCTCGCCCCTTTAAAAGGGGCAGAAGGGGAGCACAATGGCCACACTCATCCTCTTCTCCCTTCGTCTTCATCTTCTGTTCTTCTTTCCGCCATGGAAGGGGGAAATCCCAGCTCCTCGACGGTGGCGGCGAGAGTCGCCTCTAGGCAGCGCACCTCTCCCTATCCCGCTCCCGTGGCAGTGGAGCCGGCCACGAGAGGGAGAGGGAGGGGGCGTGGCCGCGGACGAGGCCGAGGGCGTGGCCGAAGCGGCCGGGGGAGAGGCGGTCGTGTTGATGCACCTCCCCCGTCTCCCCCGTCGTCTCCCATCCACGATGCGGTCCACACCGGAGATGACCCCTGGGAGTTCTTCATCAAGCTTCGTCGAGCTCCCCGTCGTCGCCTCCGGCTGCCGGCCCCGTTTGCGGACGCGATGGGGCCGGATCCACCCGACGTGATGGAGTTGCGCATGAGGGGCTGCGGGATCAGCGGCACTCGAGTGAGTGTCGTGTCCCCAGCCCCCGGCGTCATGTTCTTCGACCGAGGGTGGAAGACATTCGCCCGGATCCATAGCTTGACGGCGGGGTTCACCCTCCATTTTAAGTTAATGGATGGTGACCTTCTCGCCGTCAAGGTCTTCGGCGACTACGGGACCCGGGTGAGATGCTGTGTGGACAGCTCCTCGGATAGCGAAGGCTCCTCCCCGAGCGAGAGTGACGAGGAGGAGGCGGCAGCGATGACGAGGGATGGCGGGCCCGACTAGGCGCCGGACACCGCTGCCTCAAGCGCCACCGGCGACCTCATCTTCTGGTCGCCCGGCCTCCTGAACTCCCCGGGCCGTCTCCTTGGGCGGCTGGCGTGAGGAGGCTGTGGAAGAGGAAGAGGGGTGGCGGCAAGGCCGTCAATCGAGTACTGAGGGCGAGGAGCCCTCGGCAGCATCTTGGCCCCACCACCCGTCTTCAAGCTCGGCCTCCGACGCCTGCCTCCGCCAAGCTCTGGCGGCCCCGGAAGTTCTCTTGGCGTCTTGGCGCCCGTGGCTCTCCGGGGATGCGTTCCCCATGCCCGTCACCTTCCGCAGCTCCTGGGGCACGGCGGCGCCACCGCCACGCTCTCCTAGGCGCTCCTTTCGCCCTTCCCCGACAAGCTCCTCTTGCCGGGGCCTCCTCCCCCGGCAAGCTTCCCTTGCCGGGAGGCTCCTTGACCTACCTCCTAAACTCCTGAACAGAGAAACAGGAGAGGGATCACGGGCATCTTATCTTTCAATTTGTAAGCCCTCGGGCCTTAGCTGTATTTAAAAACCTGTAATCCTCTCTATCATGTTTTTCATCCTCTATGGACTTGTACTATGCTAGGATGTTTTTAATGAAAAGAGGGGAAAGCTTGTCGGGCCGAGTTTTGACTTTGCGCCTTGTATGCTCCTATCCTACGCTCTCGGGGAGTTTGCCGGGGCGAACACGCTTGCCGAAAAGGGACACCAGCCAGTGGCGGTGTTGCTTCCGCAAACAACCTTGCGGGCGATTCGCTTAACTTGCTGAAAGGTGCTCGAAAGCAAGGTAAGGGTGCAGCAGCACACTTGTGTTTGTTGAGCGGACTCGGAAACAAAACAAGCACGCAACTGGGTCACGACTTGGCTCCTCCACGTATGGGTTTTACAAGTCACGCTCGTTCAAAGACGCAGCCCCGCTTTCCCTGGTCCATAGAGGATGCATGACGAGGGATGAAAAACTTATCTGATATCGCAGCCCCCAGCAACTCTGGCTTTCCGGAGACGAATCTTGGTGCTCGCAGCCCCCGGCGACGCTAGCTCGCCGGAGACGAACCTTGGCGCTCGCAGCCCCCAGTTATGCTGGCTTGGCCAGAACCCAAGTGCTGGTGCGCTCTTCCGGTTTTTCCTTGTTGCTGTAATTTCAGCCATGAAAACAGCTGAGATAGATCTGAAACAGCTTCATCATGTACATGGATATATGTATATAAATCTTGATTGTGCAATGCGATGCCGCGCCTTGTCCTTCGTATGTTTGTACTCTACGCTCTCAGGGAGCTTGCCGGGGCGAACACGCTTGCCGAGTGCGGGACAGCCCGTTGGCTGGTGTTGCTTCCGGCAAACAACCTTGCCGGGCCAGTTGCGACGCTTAACTTGCTGAGCAGGCTCGAAAGCAAAGTAAGGGTGCAGCGGCACACTTGTGTTTGTTGAGCGGACTCGGAAACAAAACAAGTACGCAACTGGACCACGACTTGGCCCCTCTCGCGCACAAGCCTCTCATACGAAGGGCATTTCACGACAGGGCCTGCCACGTTACACCCTCCACTTTACACCCTTTGCATGCTTTCACCCTACGCTTCTAGGGAACTTGCCGGCGCTCAACACACTTGCTGAGTGCGGAACATCAGCAGCCCGCTGGCTGGTGTTGCTTCCGGCAAGCAACCTTGCCGCGCCTAGTCGCGACGCACTTAACTTGCTGAACAGACTCGAAACGAAACAAGGGCGCGAAGCAGGTCGCGGCTCACTTTTAACTCGTTGAGTGTGCTCGAAGCAAAGTAAGGGTGCGGCTATCCACGGGCAGGCTCCTCCGCGCACAGGTTTTGCATACAAAAGGACGAACGCACGAGGGATATAACATGAAAAAGCGTGAAACTAGGGAGTGTTCTGCACAAAAGCTCGAGCAACTTAGCTTTTCTTTTTCTTGTTTCCTTGCTCTTGCCGGTGGAGCTCGATGGCGCGTCCTCGACGGCAGCGCAGCACTCCGGAGAGATGCGTTCGCCGGAATGAGCACCAGAGCTGTTCACGCCGGGCTTAAAGCGTTCCGAGAAGATACGCTCGCCGGAGTGCTGCGCCAGAGCCGTCCTTGCCGGACTTAGAGCTCGATGGCACGTCCTCGGCGGCAGCGTAGTGCTCCAGGGAGATATGCTTGCCGTTTTGGAGGGTAGCGGGGGCGAGCGGCGCGAGGAACAGGATATGCTCGGACTCCTAATAGCGATAGGAGGAGCAGGGTCCTGCCCCGGCACTTTCGCTTTGCTCATGCATGGACAGCAGTCCTGAGCATCCCGCGAGCCTCCGGCACGTTCTTGCCCCAAAGATGCGAGTACCACCTCCGTGGCACGCGCTCTTTGGGCCGTCGTCTTATTGGGATGGGCGTGGATCCACGGAGACCGAGGCGCGGTCATCCGTCCAGTCCCTGGATCTGGTGGCACCGCGAGTGCCCTCGCCGGTGTCCACCCTTCCGCTGGCGTCTCCTCCGCCCACCGCTGGCTCCGGTGGCGGCGGGTGAGACGCAGACGGGTCTGCAACCCTCGAGGCCCTTGTCTTCGGGGCCATGGCGCAGCTGTCGATGAAGTTGCTGACGAAATTGGAGAGGTTGAAGAAGAACGCGGCCGCGCGAACGCCGGATCAGGTCCGCACAACCTCGACGCCCCCTACCTGGCGCGCCAAAGATGTCGCGGGGGACACCTATGGGGCCGGGGAGGCCCCTTCGTGAGTTCGGTACGAGGGCGGAGGAGGCACGGAGAGCAGATCGAGGCGATCTTGCTGGGGGAGATTTTACCCAGCCGGGCGCGATGGGCGCGTAAAACCCTCTGCTGCTTTGTGTTGGTATTTGATCTTGCTCAAGAACACGAGCGTATGGTGGTGTTGTCTTGGGTGAGTCGAACTAGCCGAACCCCGGGCGTGGGAGTTGCCAAGGATCCGAACCCAACCCCCTCCACGTTGTGCATGGGCCTCCTTTTATAGGGCAAAGGGGTCACCGACAGGTGTCAACGTAGGAGGAAGGGGTAAAAATGTAAAAGAGGTGGTAGTTGGAACAGTGCGGGAACAGTGCAGCTACAGTGCTTGAACAGTGGTTTCTACCTACTTTTGACAGAGGGGGACAAAGGCATTTAATGCCCGTCACCGTCGACTCCAAAAGCTCCCGCTCTTGCGTCTCCGTTTGCCACGGCGATGGATCCACCACCATGGAGTGCCACCGCACCCCCCATGCTGCACAGCCATCCGCCACGCGTCTCTGGAGAAGGCTGAAGGCGACGCGTGGGAAGATGAGCTGGAGTGCGGGCGCACAGCGCATCTCTCCCGGCAAGTACCTTGCCGGGGTCTTGATCTTGCCGGACCCGGGAGCTTGTCGGGCTCTATAACTTGCCGCTCCCCGGGCCCTTGCCGGGACGCGTATAGCGCCGGGGCGTGTCTTCTGTGATATAATCTTCTAGTCTCCCCGGCGAGCTCCTCTCGCCAGGGCCTTGCGTGGGTGATGTAGTCTTGAGCCTGGAACGGCCTTCCCGGCAAGCTCCTCTTGCCGGGGTCTCGAGCTTCTATCTTGTACACTTTGTTCTTGAATGGCTTGAAAATGGAGCGGGGATGGTCTCCGGCAAGCATGTGGTAGATCCAGCCGCGGGGAGCTGCGACTGCCCGTGCACAAGTTGGGGTACTGAGGTACCCCTACCTTAGTACACCGACAAGGAGTAGGGTTTTACCTCCATCGAGAGGGCCCGAACCTGGGTAAAAACATTGTGTCCCTTGTCTCCTGTTACCATCCGCCTAGACGCACAGTTCGGGACCCCCTACCCGAGATCCGCCGGTTTTGACACCGACAGGTCTCATCATCGCCAAGGACGGTAACTTCGACGACATCTTTGTCATACCTTGCAATTGCATTGATACCCCACATGGCCTTACTTTTGCGTAGCTTACCCATCGAGACTAGCCATTCAGTATTGCCGGCAACGTGACTTGTGCACATTAGTGATCATACTCCATAGCATACATACCATAACACCGTGGTGCATATCTTGGCATCAACTTGTGTGTCACAAAAGTTGTCATCGCATACACAGTTGCTATCTTGGTTCGTGAAGTTCTGCATGAGAAAAGAGCTCAAAAGTGAAAGAGCCACCCAAGCTCAAAAGTGGCCCAACCATGTCCAACCCCCACATAGCAAATGGCCAGATGAGTGGGATGGTCTTTAGGGCAGATGCTGGCTTGTGGGACATATTTGCATAGAACTGACATCCTTCACACCGCTGAATGATTTCCTTTGCATCTTCATTAGCCCGCGGCCAGTAAAATCCAGCTCAGTATGCTTTGGCCACAATTGTTTGAGAGGATGCATGGTGAGCATAGGTCCCCGAGTGGATCTCTTCCAAAATCGGTCGACCCTCTTATGGATAAATACATCATTGAGCTATGCCAGTAACACTCTCTCTAGAGTTATCCATTTATCACTGGGAAAGCCTTGGACCTGCGGACAATTTGTCGTGCTTCAACTTCATCTTCTGGAAGCTCCTGCGTGACCAGATATGCAATGTACAACATTGTCCAATTGGTGGTGATTACTAGGATCTCCATAACCAGGTCAATGACTGCTTGGACCTCGATTTCAGTCGGATTGGTCGGACTTATCGCTTGGGGATGCTCTTCAATAAAAGGATCTGCTTGCATTGATTGGGAATGGAGATGCTCAAGAAACACATTGCTGGGGATAGGCTTCCGAGTGGAACCAATTTTTGCTAGGTCATCAGTTGCTTGATTTTTTATTCCGGAATGTGGTGAAGCTCCAAACCCTCAAACTTTTTCTCTAGTTTCCTTACTGCGTTGCAATATCCTGTCATGGCAGGGTTTCTGATATCCCACTCCTTCACCACCTGATTGACCACTAAATCTGAGTTGTCGTAGACCATCAGGCGATGGACGCCGAGCGAGATAGCCATACGCAACCCGTACAGGAGTGCTTCATACTCAGCCTTATTGTTGGAGGAATCAGAGTGAATCTATAGGACATAAATGAGTCTATCACCTCTTGGAGATACTGGGACCACTCCGGCACCGGAACCATTCAACATTTTAGACCCATCAAAGAACATAGTCCAATGCTCCAAGTGAACTTGAGTCGGATGTTGCTCTTCAATCCACTCGGCCAAGAAATCTACAAGCGCTTGAGATTTGATCGCCTTTTTCGCTTCAAACTTGATATCCAAAGGGAGAAGTTCAATTGCCCATTTGGCCACTCGGCCAGTTGCATCCCGATTCTTCATAATTTCAGATAACGAAGCATCACTGACAACTGAAATCGAGTGGTCATGGAAATAATGCGCAACTTTCTTCGCAGTCAAGTAAATTCCATAACCAAGTTTCTGATAATGCGGATACCTCTGCTTGGAGAAAGTCAGAACTTCAGAGATATAGTACACTGGTCGTTGAACTTTATAGGCCTTGCCTTCTTCTTCTCGTTCCACCGTGAGCACTGTGCTGACAACCTAACCGGTGGTCGCGATGTATAAGAGTAGAGGCTCTTTGCTGTTCGGAGCAGTGAGCACCGGCTGGGTGGAAAGCAGGGCTTTTAGCTCCACAAACGCTGCTTCAGCTTTGGGAGTCCACTCGAACTTATCAGATTTCTTCATCAGTCGGTAAAGAGGCAGTGCCTTTTCACAAAGGCGAGAAATGAACCGACTCAGCTAGGCGACACAACCTGTGAGATTTTAAACATCACGCACATGCATAGGGCATTTCATTCGGACAATCACGCTGATTTTCTCAGGATTGGCATCTATCCCTCGTTCGGAAACGAGGAAACCGAGTAACTTGCCTCGAGGTACTCCGAATGTGCACTTGGACGGGTTCATCTTAATGTCATACCTTCTCAGATTGGCAAAAGTTTCAGCGAGATCAGTCAGCAGGTCGGAACCTTTGCGTGACTTGACTACAATATCATCCATATAGGCCTCCACATTCCGACTGATCTGAGTGAGCAGGCACTTCTGAATCATGCGCATGAATGTGGCGCCAACTTTTTTGAGAGCGAATGGTATGGTGACATAGCAAAAACACCTGAACGGGGTGATGAAGGCCGTTTTTATTTCATCTGGCCCATACAGTTAGATCAGATGGTATCCGGAATATGCATCAAGAAAAGACAAACGCTCACAACCCATAGTCGAGTCGACTATTTGATTAATGCGGGAAAGCGGAAAATGGTCCTTCGGCCAGGCCCGATTGATATGCTTGAAGTCGATGCACATGTGGAGTGACTTCCTTCTTGGGGACCATGACGACGTTGGCGAGCCACTCGGAGTGATATATCTCGCGTATGAACTCAGCTGCTAGGAGCCGAGCCACTTCCTCACCAATCGCCTTCCTCTTCTCCATAGCGAAATGATGGAGATGCTCTTTGACAGGTTTGGCCTTAGAGTCGACACACAAACGGTGCTCAGCCAGTCCCCTAGGTACACCTGGCATGTCGGATGCTTTCCATGCAAAGATGCCTTAGTTCTCACGGAGGAACTAGATGAGCGCGGCTTCCTATTTGCTATTGAGTGTCATTGAGATGTTGGTCGAAGCAGCTGTGGGATCTTCCGGGTGGATGTGAACAGGCTTCGTCTCGCTAGCCGACTGAAATGCAAACTCAAAAGCTGGCTTCTTAGAGCAGAGAAAATCACTCGGATCAGCACTCTTCTTGTACTCTTCCAATTCTACCACTGTCATCTGCTCATCAGCAATCTTGGACCCCTTCTAGAGGCATTCTTTGGCTCTCTGTCTATTTCCAGTGACGGTAATCACACCCTTGGGTCCGGGCATCTTCAGCTTATGGTACACATAACATGGGTGGGCCATGGAACGAGCATACGTCGGTAGGCCTAGAATAGCATGATAGGCACTGTGAAAATCTACCGCTTCAAATGTCAACTTTTCCTTGCGAAAATTCTTCGAATCACTAAAAACCACATCTAAAGGAATCTACCCGAGTGATTTTTCCATCTTCCCTGGGATGACCCCGTGAAACTGCATGTTGCTTTCACCGAGTCGGGACATCGGAATGCCCATCCCCTGGAGGGTCTCGGCATATAGGATGTTCAAACAGTTGCCGCCATCCATGAGAACTTTGCACAACCGATTGCCTCAGACGATCGGGTCGACCACCATAGCCTGCCAGCCAGGGTAGCAACATGAGCTGGGTGAAACGACTGGTCGAAGGTGATGGGAATCTTTGAACACTTGAGGTATGTCGTAGTTGCCGGAGTGACCATATTCACTTCTTGGTTGATGATTTTCAGTCGACTTTTGCTCTCAACATCAGCAAAATTATCAAAGTAGCATTGACCTTCGGGTAATCTTCTACCTTTTCTTCATCATCGTGCTTGTTAGAGCCCTTTTCACTCGGCTGACCTTCATGGAACTGCCGAATGAGGAATCTGCACTATCGAGTGGTATGCTTGGGTAAAATCAGGTTACCCTCCTCATATTTCTTCATGTGGATGGCACACGGAAGATCCAGGACGTCCTGGCCCGACTGATCCTTCATATTTTTGGGTATCAACTGCCCCTTAGGCTTCCCCTTGACCTTGCTCTGAGTAGTCACTACTGCCGCTTCGTTTTGACCAGCGGCTTCAGCTTTGCGTTTCTGCTTCCGACTAGGATTCCCGCCTCCGGTGTCAGGATCTGTAGCCTTTACTTTGCCATTACGGAGTCCGTCCTCTTCTTCATCATTCACGTACTAAGTGGCTATCTCCATCATTCGGTTTAAGGTCAAGGTTCCCGACCGACCAAATTTCAGTATGAGCTCTCTGTATCTGACGCCTTCTTTAAAGGTGCAAACTGCTTGGTGTTCAGAAACATTTTCCACCATGTGGTGAGTGTGGTCCACTACTGGATATAATCCCTCAAGGTCTCATTCGGCTTCTGGACGCAATGTTGCAATTCAGTCAGTCCAGCTGGCCGCTTGCAGGTGCCTTTGAATGTTTTAGTAAACACTCGGGCCAAGCCCTCCTAGCTGAAGATGCTGGCAGGAGCCAACTGGTTCAACCATGACCGAGCTGATCTTTCTAGAAACAAGGGCATGTGCTTCATAGCTACATCATCATTACCTCCACCAATCTGCGCAGCCACTCGATAACCTAACCATGTATCCGGTTTGACTCGCCAGTAAACTTACTCACTCCAGCCGCCAACCTGAAGTTGGGAGGAATCTCAGCGGCTCGGATAGCCCTGCTGAAACACTCGGGCCCAGAGACAAAAGCACCACTTCCACTCGGGCGGTCTCTGTACAGACCCTCTCGGTTGGTCATGCCTCTGTCAACTAGGACCTGCACAAGGAGTGACCTTGCATCAAACCCATGTTCTCGGGGGTCGACTGGATACCTCCGCTCGTCACCATACTGGCGCCTATCATCATACCGCTGGGGAGCAAACGAACCACCCCTCGGAGGGGGCGTAAGCACTCGACTGTGGTCGTCACGGTGATGCCGAGGATCAAACTGCCCGTGGCCTCGATCCAGGTACTGGTCCTGGCGATACCCACGATCTTCACACCGTGGAGGCAATCTTGGGCTGTGAGCAGACTGAACTGTGTCCACCCTGATGGATCTGCTATGAATCCGTTTGCGTGACTGAGATACAGCTAAATTCTGCTCTCCAGCCCCTTTAGCAGCATCTGAATCTGCTCTAGGCCTCTACCAGGCTCGGAATGGGATGGCTGGATCAAATCTGCAATACGCGGGCTGTTGCTACATTCTGGATCAAAGTGTGGAATACCTGGAACTCACCCCAAGTGGAAGCAGTCAGGAATAATTGTCATTGGCTGTCGGTGAGCACGATCATCGAGTGAACTCGAAGATCCTCCTGACGTGAATGTTCAGCCATACTGGCTACACGCGCGGCCTCCAAAGCCTGGGCCTCGGTAATCTCCCCAGCGATGGGGGTCTGGAGGAGTTGTTCATTCCGATGTTGTAAATCTTCTCTTTGCTTCACGGTGAGGACCTGCGAATAGTGCTCATCGTTGCCGTGTGATGGGCCACCACTTTTGACACCACCAAGGGGAAATCCAGGTGGACTATGCTAGGGGCCAACCACAAAGACTTCAGCCGCCGGATCGTTACTTTCACACTCGAAAAGCGAATCCGAGTGGTCAGAAGGCAGATCAAACAAGCCATAAAGGGACTCGTTAGGCTCGATCACTGCGATTTCTTCACCCACCGCTGGAGCCGCGCGCGACTGGATCACTTGCGACAGCGAGTAGTGGGGAGGGAAAATGCCATTGGAGACGATCGATACTGAGTCGACGGCTGCCGCAAGAGGATGCCACAGACACTCACGCGGAAGTGCGCCGCCCTGCGAATGGGGAGCGCTTCGACGTTGAGGGGGGCTTCCTGGAGCCAGGCCGAATCGCCAGCGATGAAGGTGAGCGCACCGAGATGGATCTCGCGCCCCAGAGGCAATCCACCGTTGGAAACCATGTCGATGGAGATCGAAGATCGCAACCTCGTCCAAAGTCACTAAGACTCCTGCCCCAACATGGGCGCCAACTATAGTAGGAACGGATCTGATAGTAGATATGAGGGTATGTAGGAGAGGACAAAGTCTAGCTACGACGATGTTGTACACTCAGTTTTATGAGTTTAGGCCCCTCTCAGAGGAGGTAACAGCCCTACGTCTTGGTGTTGCGGAGGCTTTGTTGATTGGAGTGTTAAGTTACAGGGGGTGCGAACCCTTGTGCCAGACAGGAGGGGTGGCTTATATAGAGTAAGCCGACCCCTTGCAGTCCTTAGTTATGCAAGGGTTCAATGAGAGAATAAAGTCACGAACATTACTGGTAACGCCCATTAATGATCTTTAAGGCGACAGAGTGAACGCCCGACCGTTGCTATCCAGGGGTGGCTCTAGATCTTCTGCCCTACGAGTGAATTCTTGTACTCCGTGCGAATAATGACGGTCGAGTGGAAGTGCGGTATCTGGGTGGATCTTCAATCGAGTGGGTTGCACTCTGTGATGATTCCAGTCGATATCTTCTTTCTATCTTTGTAGGTCTTGGCCTCTGGTGTAGTGTCCTTGGGTAGGGCATGTAAGTCAGGCCTAAGATCCTACCCTAGGTACATGTCATTGTCAGCTAGCCCTCTTGTCACAGTGTGAGGACACCGCAAGATTGAACACAAAACAAAGCACCTCTCCCATTGCAAAAAAACAATCTAGTTGCCCAAACCAAATCAATAGATCAGAGATAAATACAAAGCTATCTTAATCATGTATAAAGGAGTTCAGATAAGACACAAATAATATTCATAGATAATCTGGTCATAAATCCGCAATTCATCGGATCTCAACAAATGCACCGCAAAAGAAGATTACATCAAATAGAACTCCAAGAACATCGAGGAGAACATTGTATTGAAGATTAAAGAGAGAGAGAAGAAGCCATCTAGCTACTAGCTATGGACCTGTAGGACTGTGGTAAACTACTCACACATCATTGGAAGGGCAACAAGGTTGATGTAGAGTCCCTCCTTGATCGAATCCCCCTCCGGCAGAGTACCAGAACAAGTCTCCAAATGGGATCTCACGAGGATAGAAACTTGCGGTGGTGGAAAAGTACTTTTGGTGTGCCCTTTGGTATACGGGGAATATTTCGGTATTTATGGAGCAAAGATTAGGGTTAGAGGAGCCAGGAGGCCCACAAGCTTGAGAGGCACCCCCTAGGGCGCGACCTCCAAGCTTGTGGCCAATCTGTGGACCTTATGGCCTCCTCCCGAAGCTTCCTAACTGTCTTCTGGTCCAAGAAAAATTGTCAAAATGTTTTGTTCCGTTTGGTATTGATTTTCTGTAAAAGACAAAAACAAGGAAAAATAGCAACAAGCATGGGCAGTAGGTTAATAGGTTAGTCCCAAAAAAGATATAAATAGCATAATAATGCATGTAAAACATCGAAGATGGATAATATAATAGCATGGAACAATAAAAATTATAGATACGTTGGAGACGTATCACTGATGGCGGTCGATGGTGTGATGGCCGCTATGCGTGTCGACCCAGAGGAACACCTCACCTTCGACGTCGCCGACTTGGGGCAGGCTCTAGCCCGGATGAAGTGCTCCAACAACTACCCCTCATGATTTACCATGTATGAACTGACCAGTTCAGTCTTAGCAATCCCAGTTGGCTATGTTTTGTATGTTGATGTATTAAGCATGTTGTAGTAAACACGCCTAACCTGTCTTAGCTATTTAACCTACCTTTTTATAGACAATTAGGTCATTCTCTTCTCTAGCAACAGTTGCCTTGCAATGTTTAAATCTGTCAATTTCATTTTTATCAGTACCAGTTTCAATGGCTATACTAGGTTGTCTGTAGTTAAACGTGCCTTGTTTATTTTAGTACTGCACACTGTGTGATGTTCAAGTATGAATTGTCTAGCTCAACTTCACCAATACCAGCTACAAACTTAAAATACAGGACTTAGGATGCTATTAAGCCTGTTGTAATTAATAGTTATATCCATTTTTACTCCGTCCCTTTGCTACCGTGCTACTCTTCGCAATTAAGATATCACTAGAGATGTTGTGGTTTTATTTCCATTTGCTATTTTTGGTGGATGCTAATTTTCAGTTGTAGTTAACATGCTTTTCCATGTACTTACGCAGGGCCATAATGGGCGATGTTCTAGTTTGCCATCGAGGTTAGCTGCATCCCATGTCTTATAGTATTTTACATCATTTGTGGAATTATAGTTTAGCTTAACATTTACTTGCTTCTTGTAGGTACATATGTCAGCGGCACCGAACCACGCTTCGACCTGGAGGAACACCTCGCCTTCAACAACAGCCGACTTGGGGCGGGCCCTGGCCCAGATGAAGTGCCCTAGCAACTACCCCTCATGATTTACCAAGTATGAACTGACCAGTTCAATCTTAGCAATACCAGTTGGCTATGTTTTGTACGGTTGATGTATTAAGCATGTTGTAGTAAACATGCCTAACCCGTCTTAGCTATTTTCCCTACCTTTTATGGACAACTGGGTCATTCTCTGCTCTAGCAGCACTTGCCTTGCGATGTTTAACTCTGTCAATTTCATTTTTATCAATACCAGTTTCAATGGATATACTAGGTTATCTGTAGTTAAACGTGCCTTGTCTATTTCAGTACGGCACACTGTGTGATGTTCACGTATGAACTGTCGAGCTCAATTTCACCAAAGCCAGCTACAAACTTACAATACATCTATCTTCGGGATTAGTTTTAGACCTCAATATTTGGTGCTAGCGTTGAACATGAACATTATATCTGGATCTTGTTTACTGCGAGACGGTTATTCATTTAAGTTAGAGAATAATGGTTGTTCTATTTATATGAGTAATATCTTTTATGGTCATGCACCTTTGATGAAGGGTCTACTCTTGTTGAATCTCGATCGTAGTGATACACATATTCATAATATTGATGCCAAAAGATGCAAAGTTGATAATGATAGTGCAACATACTTATGACATTGGAGCGAGCTAATGACTTATTGGACATACTTAAGAAACTCCATGCTGATGGATTTTTGGAATCACTCTATTATGAATCATTTGATACTCACGAACCGTGCCTCATGGGAAAGATGACTAAAACTTGTTTCTCCGGAACAATGGAGCGAGCTAATGACTTATTGGACATAATACATATTGACGTATGCGGTCCGATGAGTGTTGAAGCACGCGGTGGGTATTGTTATTTTCTAACCTTCACAGATGATTTGAGTACATATGGGTATATCTACTTGATGAAACACAAGTCTGAAACATTTGAAAAGTTCAAAGAATTTCATAGTGAAGTGGAGAATCATCATAACAAGAAAATAAAGTTTCTACGATCTGATCGCGGAGGTGAATATTTGAGTTGTGAGTTTGGCCTTTGTTTAAAACAACGTGGAATTGCTTCACAACTTACGTCGTAACCGTACTTTATTAGATATGGTGCATTCTATGATGTCTCTTACCGATTTGCCTTTATAGTTTTGGGGTTATGCATTAGAGACAACCACATTCATGTTAAATAGGGCACCTCTAAATCCGTTGAGACGACACCATATGAACTATGGTTTGGCATGAAACCTAAGCTGTTGTTTCATAAAGTTTGGGGATGCGATGCTTATGTCAAAAGGCTTCAGCCTGATGAGCTCAAACCCAAATCTGAGAAGTGAGTCTTCATAGGATACCCTAAAGAAACTACTGGGTACCCCTTCTACCACAGATCCGAAGGAAAGATCTTTGTTGCTAAGAATGGGTCATTTCTAGAGAAGGAGATTCTCTCGAAAGAAGTGAGTGGGAGGAAAGTAGTACTTGATAAGGTAGTTGTACCTTCTCTCGAATTGGAAAGTAGCACATCAAAAAAAATTGTTCCCATGATGCCTACACCAACTAGAAAGGAAGCTAATGATAATGATCATGAAACTTCAGATCAAGTTACTACTGAACCTCGTAGGTCGACTAGAACATGTTCCACACCAGAGTGGTACAGTAATCCTATCCTGGAAGTCGTGTTGTTAGACAACAGCGAACCTAAGAACTATGAAGAAGCTATTATGAGCCAAGATTAAGACAAATAGCTTGAGGCCATGAAATCTGAGATAGATCCATGTATGAGAACAAAGTGTGGAATTTGGTGGACTTGCTCCATTATCGGCAAGCCATTGAGAATAAATGGATCTTCAAGAGGAAGACAAACATTGATGGTAATATCACTGCCTACAAAGCTTGACTTGTTGCAAAAGGTTTTTGACAAGTTCAAGGGGTTGACTATGATGAGACATTCTCATCCGTAGCAATGCTTAAGTCTGTCCAAATCATGTTTGCAATTGCCACATTTTATGATTATGAAATCTAGCAACTGGACGTCAAAACTGCATTCCTTAACGGATTTCTTAAAGACGAGTTGTATACGATGCAACAAGAAGGTTTTGTCGATCCTAAATGTGCTAACAAAGTGTGCAACCTCCAGCGATCTATCTATGGACTGGTGCAAGCATCTCAGAGTTGGAATATATGCTTTGATGAGGTGATCAAAGCATATGGTTTTATACAGACTTATGGTGAAGCCTGTGTTTACAAGAATGTGAGTGGGAGCTCTATAGCATTTTCGATATTATATGTGGATGACATATTGCTGATTGGAAATGATATATAATTTTTGGATAGCTTAAAAGGATACTTGAATCAGAATTTTTTCAGTGAAAGACCTCGGTGAAGCTACTTACATATTGGGCATCAAAATCTATAGAGGTAGATCGAGACGCTTAATAGTACTTTCACAAAGCACATACCTTGACAAGTTTCGAAGAAGTTCAAAATGGATCAATCAAAGAAAGGGTTCTTGCCTATATTGCAAGGTATGAAGTTGAGTAAGACTCAAAGCCCGACCATGGTAGAAGATAGAGAGAGAATGGAAGTCATTCCCTATGCCTCAGCCATAGGTTCTATTATGTATGCCATGTTGTGTACCAGATGGGTGCCTTGCCATGAGTTTGGCAAGCGGGTGCAATAGTGATCCAGGAGTGGATCATAGGGCAAGGTCAAAATTATCCTTAGTTACCTAAGAGGACTAAGGAAATGTTTCTCTGTTATGGAGGTGATAAAGAGTTCGTCGTGAAGGGTTATATCGATGCAAGCTTTGACACCGATCCGAATGACTCTGAGTCTCAATCTGGATACGTATTAAATGTGGGAGAAATTAGCTAGAGTAGCTACATGCATAGGATTGTAGACATAGACATTTGCAAAATACATATGGATCTAAATGTGGCAGACCCGTTGACTAAACTTCTCTCACAAGCAAAACATGATCACACCTTAGAACTCATTGGGTGTTAATCACATGACAATTTGAACTAGATTATTGACTCTAGTGCAAGTGGGACATTGTTGGAAATATGCCCTAGAGGAAATAATAACATGGTTATTATTATATTTCCTTAATCATGATAAAGGTTTATTATTCATGCTAGGATTGTATTGACTGGAAATTTAAATACATGTGTGGATACATAAACAAATACTATGTCCCTAGTGAGCCTCTACTAGACTAGCTCGTTGATCAAAAGATGGTTAAGGTTTCCTAACCATAGACATGTGTTCTCACTTGATGACGGGATCACATCATTCTGTGAATGATGTGATGGATAAGATGCATCTGTTAGCTTAGCATATGATCGTTCAGTTTATTGCTACTGCTTTCTTAGTGTCAAATACATATTCCTTCAACCATAAAATCATGTAACTCCCGGATACTGGAGGAATACCTTGTGTGCTGTCAAACGTCACAACATAACTGGGTGACAATAAAGATGCTCTACAGGTATCTCCGAAGGTGTCTCTTGAGTTAGCATGAATCGAGACTGGGATTTGTCACTCTGTATATGAAGGATATGTATTTCTGGGCCCTCTCGGTAATACAGCATCACAAGAAGCTTGCAAGCAAAGTGACTAAGGAGTTAGTTACAAGATGATGTATTACGGAACGAGTAAAGAGACTTGCCTATAACGAGATTGAACTAGGTATGGAGATACCGATCATCGAATTAGGGGCAAGTAACACTAAAAAAAGCACATCCGTGACATTTTGTCCCGAACAAAAAAAATTATGTCATGCTTATGACACATCATAGACTCCTACTTCTATGACAAAAAATCATGACAGAAAATGGGCTTTTTGTCCTGATCGAGCTGGGGGCACACCTGCCTAACATTCTTTGGGTTGTCCATGACAGAAAAATCATGGTAGAAGCGAGGGTGAGGAAAATATCAGGGAGTTCCCAGTTATGGTGGTGGTCGGGGCCGCGCGATGCCCGGAGGGATTGCGCATTTCTCTCGTACACGTACGCGCGTCTGTGCGAGGTGTTGGGCTCTAACTGAACCCGAGCGATTGCACTAGCTACGTTACTAAACCAGCGCGATCGATCCTTTGGCTGTTAACTGAACCTGAGCGATTGCACTAGCTACGTTACTAAACCGGCGCGATCGATCCCTTGGCTGTTAACTGAACCCGAGCGATTCCTTTGCTACTGCTGCTAACTGAAGCCGATAGAACCTGCTGCCTCTTGATGAATAGTGACCGTTGTTGGGGCTTGGATGAATAGTTCCTGGTGGGGGTTGGATGAACAGGACCTTGCGGTAGTAGAGGTTGTTGCTGCTGGATGAGCAGGACCCCGATCGAGAGGAGTCCGCCACACACCCGAGCCGGTTGGGGGTGGAACAGGACCCCGTGGAGGGATGGTTGAACAGTAGCCGGTGGAGACTGGATGAAAAGGACCCCGTGGATGAACAGTAGCAGTTGGAGGCTGGAGGAAGTCGATGGTGGATGAACAGTAGCCCGTGGAGGCTGGAGCGAGGCAGTAAATGATGGATGAACTGTAGCCTGTGGAGTCCCGTTTTGCGGTACGCCACACCCCTCCCGATGAATAGGAACCCCGTTTCGTCCTCAGGTGCTCCAACACAAGTCTGTTTCCTCCATTTTGCGGTACGCCACACCCCTCCCGATCAACAACACCCCATGACGACTGTAGGAGCTTGAACACAAGTCCGTTTCCTCCGTTTTGCGGTACGCCAGACCCCTCCTGATGAACAGGATCCCATTTTGACTGTAGCCGGTCGAACAGAAGGCCATTTACTCAGTTCTGCGATACGCCAGACCCCATTTAGCCATCCAAGCCGGTTGGCTCCTGATGAACACGATGCATTCCGACCCAGTCTGTTGCCTCACGATGAACACGACGTTGTTTCTTCGTTCCGACCCAGTCGGTTGGCTGCCGATGAATAGGACGCCATTGCTGTACGCGTTCGAGACCCCGCGCGTATGTGCGTACATAGCCATAATTACTTTCTTGCAGCGTGGTTGTACGTACGTGTACATGATTTATATAGGACTGCCTCAATTGCTACGTCACACGTGCCGCTCCTTTCTTGGCCACGGTTCATCCTTTCAGAGAGACCGATCGACCAGTATGTATGTACACGTTCGCTACCAGAGAGACAACCCTATGTATGGTTTGACCGGGTGGGTCCCAGGTGTTAGGGAGGATAAGGTGGCACTTCCTTGCATTCAAAGATATAGCTGATGGGTCCTAGCTATCAAGAGCATGAATTATTATTATTTTGTCCGTAATAAGGACGCACTTCCTTGCGTGCGAAGATGTAGCTGTTGGGTCCCAGCTGTTAGGGGGAGACAACATTATGTTTTAGGGTAAAAAGGATGCAGTTGCATGCATGCATCCATGGGTGTGATGTGTCCCCACTGTCAGCCTCTCCACGTACAGGCATCTTCCGATGACACTCATTTGTTGATCACGTTGACCACACCATGCCGAGCACACCAAGGCCGGTGGAGGCAAGGCCCCAGATTGGAATGACCCAGAGATGAGGAAAACGCGCAATGGACTCGCATATGGGGAGGAGTGGGAAACTAGACTGGTTCGGGTGCGCGGCAGCACTACCGCCCACAAGAGACAGGAGCAAGATCAGAGGTTGAGGAAGCAGCTTGGCTGTTGGATTAACATCCAATGGTCTAGCTGCTAGAATCATTTGTTGATTAAGTTGACAAAGCCCTGCGTACGCGTCAGATTACTAGGCCCACAAGTTAGCCACCAAATCTGCCGGGTCCCAGTTGTCATCGGGAGGAACAATTTTTTTCGCATAACAAGGAGGCAGTTCCGCCCGTGCGAAGATACACCCGATGGGTCCCAGCTGTCAGCAGGAGCAATCATTTTTTCGTGTAATAAGGAGGCACTTGCTTGTGTGGATCTCTACTGTCAGCATCTCTGCTTACATCCCTCTTTCGATGGATGTGGCTTGTTGACCATGTTGACCACGCCGCGTCGAGAGCACCAACGCGGTGGAAGATGGGGAGGCCTAGGAAGGTAATGACCCGGAGCCGGCGAAGCGACAGCAGCGAATACCCACACTAAGTAGAGTACGAGGGCTGACTGGTCAATTGTAGGGTGAGCCTGACATCATGGGAAAATAGCAGGAGGTGTGGGTGGGTAGAGGGATCGCCTGGCGGCAGCACAGCCGGCCACGGGAGGAGGGAGTAGGAAGTCTTGCCCGTGCTGGTTTGGGCGGCTGGAGCAGGAAGACCAGAGATTGAGGAAGCACGATGGTCGTGGTCACTACTCTGTGTTGATTAAGTTGACAAAGCCTTGCGTACGCGTCAAATATGTTTTTGGACAACGTCATCGTCAACCTAGTAGGCCCACAAGTCAGCCTCCGAATCTGTGGAAGACAGCATACAACCCATTTACCATTATTTTCAATAATTTACAACCCATTTGCTAATTCTTAAGGATATTTTGAAGCCCATATTCTTCTTATTAGCATTACAGTCCATATTCTGGCCACTTCTAAAAAATTCCAAAATCTTTTAATCATGAAATTTCGAGTCACGTTAAATTTTTTTAGGAAAATTATATAAACATAAAATACAAAGAAATTTTCTTCACAAAAAATGAATGAAATTTAAAGTCTTGAAATCCAGAAAAAATGAAATTTGAATGTAATCGCCAGTTGGCTTTGGTTTAAAAATTTACAGCCCATTTCTTACTACTTACAGCCCATTTTCTGGGGAAGCCGAATACATCCCTCCTCATCTTAAAAGATTTGCAGCCCAGCAGGGCTGAGAAAAGAAAGTAGGCCTTGGTTGGGTATTCTCCAAATAAATAGAACCAGGCTAGATATTTTTAGAAAGAAAAAAGATATCAACTGGGCTCCTCATGTTATTAAATAAAATCATGGTTTAGACGGGCCACGGCCCCCGCACAACGCGCAGTTGAGCACCGTCTCTAAAACTAAAAAACAACTAGGCGAGCTACTGGGTCCCTGGTGTTAGTCGTTCGTTGTGTAATCTCGTTTATTGACTACATTGACAATGGCGTGGGACCTAGATGTCAAACAATTAGGAGGAAGTATTTTTTTTTGGCTTCTAATAACGAGGCACCTGCTTGCGTAATGCCATGACCCTGGTGGATCCCTACTGTCAGCCTCTCCACATACAGTCATCTCCTGATTCCTCTCAGTTGTTGACCATGTTGATAACTATAGACGACGGCGGGCACAACGAGCGAACCAAGGCGGAAAACGACAGCGAGGCCTCGGATGGGAACGAACAAGAGTCGTGGAACATGCGGCAGTGTAGTGGCAGGCGGAGGGGAGTATGAGGGCAACAGGATGTAACTCAAGCTTACAAACGGTAGAAAAGTCCAAGGATGAATTGTTCATCAAATTTAGACAAAACCTAGATTGAACATGGCAATAACATCTAACCCAACCACTATTTTTGGCAGTCACAAACAAATGGATCGGCCTGATCCATAAAATCAACATCCTGTGCTAAAATATTTATTGGAACATGATGACAAGTTGTTGTAAATAGAAGTCAAGCATGTTCAAAAGCCCATTTTCCACCTGAAACTTCTTTTTTGCTGTTCAACATGTCTGTCCGTGAGAAATATCTTGTTGAAAAACTTAAGCCTCATGGACAATAGTAACCTCGCATTCAATAGGAAGAATGTGACAAAGCTTCTGTTTGCCTGGTTGGATGCATATCCTTCCATCGTTATTTTCCTCAAATGAAGGTCTTGAGAACTGAGAAAATCTCGGTGCTTATTACACCAATGATTGGTTATATGTTTTTCTCCATGGGTTAGTGTCTAAGTAGACATGAAGATTGAAAACAGTTAAGGTCTAAAAAAGTGTATGTCGAAAGAGCAACATATAAATGGTTAATTCTACTACAATATATACAGGCTTTGAATGTGCATGAAATCATCACCTTTAGATATAAATTCTCCAGACATGGAAAGCACCACAGCAAGCCAATAACTACATTCATATCATAACTAAACACTCTGATATATAAGAACTTGACAGAATCCAGCAACATTCATAGGCTCTCCATGGACGACATCTTCATTGAGCATATAACATAATATTAGTACCCAAAGTGTACTCCAAGATGATATAAAACTTATGCGCACAAATGAAAAAATCAGCTTATTATTAGAAATGTGTAGATGATAATATATGGTACCTGAATAAGTGTGGATCCAAACACCAACTTCTGATAATTAAACGGATCAAGAATTACACCCAAGGTCTCCAGTTTAGGCACATATACAATAGTTATTTGCAAAGGTATAGAACAATAATGAAGGAGCAACCTTTGAAGTGAAGGGGCATCGTCGATGATGAGGTGTTGTCGTTCAAAACAAATTCCAATGCTTTTAAGTTGAGGCAATTTTATTTGGACAACTGATACGGATTTCTGTTCCCAGAACAATCAACAAGCGCTCCAGGGAAGGGCAACTGAAGTGGATGATGTTGTGTAGTGAGGCCTCTAACAGATAAACCACCACAAGCGAAAGGTTTTTTTAGCAGTGGGAGTCGAAGCATTTGTACTAGATCGTCTGGTAGATGGCACCGGGCGAAGGGGCGGTGTGGAGAGAGGAGGAAAACCACGAGATGGGAAATGGTGGTGTGGTCACAAATTCTTGTGTTTGGTTCTTGGTATGAAACTTTCATGGTAATGGTAGAACTCAAACTGCTGGAGTTTTTCGAATTCAGGGGATGTCAGCCAGGTGTCCACTGTGCAGGGTATGGATAGCAGCGCGTAGTGTGTCGGGATGCAAAGGCATTGAAAGGAGACCTGGTGGGAAGAGATGATGGCTCTGAGGAGTTCAAAATCATGAACGACAAATAGCTGATGACGGTCAAGATTAAGGGGCGTGGCGCGCCATAGAAGGCGCCACCGAGTTGAGAGGACTTGGGTGCGGCAACAATCCTTGGTGGGGAGAAGCGAGATGATCTCCCCAAGGATGGAATCCGGGAGATCGCTGATGCGGTCCACCGGAGATTCTACGGGTTCCTCAGATCTGGTGGGGGGCCTGCCGCTTCTCCCCGCGCTGCCGGCTATGGGATCTACAACCGGCGTCGCCGCTGGCGGGCGCCTCATCTTCTTGGCGCTTGGGCCAGCCGACTCCATTTTCCTTGTAGGCGTTGTGCTGAGCTCACGGGTTTGAGAAAAGTAGCAGGATACGAGCCTAGTGGCAGTGCGAGTGGGGAAGAAGGAGGGCTGGGGTTTTCTGTAGGAGTGGAAGAAGAGGAGCAGACATTTTCTGTACGAGTGAGGAAGAAGGTGAGCAGGGGTTTTCTGTACGAGTGAGGAAAATGGGTAGCGGGGGGATTGGGGGCGACGGAACCAGGGGAATCCAGCAAGCTATAGTATAAGTGGAAGTGAGGAGGAAGGAGGGTTTTTCTGGGATCGCCCCCTCTTCAAGAAATATTGGCTTTTCCTTGCAAAAAAAACATATGGGATTTAAGATGGATAGGCTTTTGTATCGGCCTAGTCGGCTGCCCGTGTTTCGTACTGGAGGGCCTTAACACTAGAGGTAGCCCATTAGAGACACTCTCCAGCTCTCCAGCTTATTGCCCATTCAAAAGAAGAAGAAAAGGGACGCCTCCAGCTTAATTATGGCTCCTCATCGGTAACATTTTTCAACTTGAAAAAAAGTTATAGCTGCTTTTCGGGCCGGCTTGGCATCCATCAAATTACAGGATGGTGTACTGGATGCAGACAGTCACACTGGTCATAGCGTGGCAAAATGAGGGGTCAAATAACATGCCCACAATATACATAGATTGTAAAGGTTGACACACTAGTCAACGTTCACACTAAACTAAGCTTCACAAGATAGGGTATGCATACTAGCTAACATTCACAAGCACTTATGGTCAGCATATGTAGCATCTAAATGATTCACAAGACTATAACCAAGACAAAGCTGTGAGAAGGTGTCGAAATAAAGAAAACCCAATCGATGCTTCTCTGAGCAATGGGCCTCCCTACGCATGCATTAATTTCCTGGGCATGCTTCTTTCTGCTCAATGTTGCATGCACTTAGAGCATGTTGGCAACTCCACAGCTAGCTTGATGGCTCATCTTGCAATTTATGCTGACACATTGCAGCAAACAGAGGAGGCAATAGAGATCACTCAACATTAGACCATTTTGTGCAGTTCCACTGAAATCATCTTCATTGTCCTGAATGTGAAAATATAGAAAAGCATTGTACTTAAACAGTTTCGCAAAATAGTAGCACATATCAATAGCTCGGCATGACAAAACACGATCATCTGGACGAAGGGGATACTGACCTGCGTGAGGAAGATTATGCATAATTTTATATGTGGTTAGTTGATTTCCACCTTGGGATCTCCTATGATGATACGGAGGAAATTCTATGCAATCGACGAGCGCAATTCCTTCTGTGTGGCTGTAGAAAATTTGTCCGACTAACCCCAATATCATTTTTGTGCAGTTCCACTAAAATAATGCACCGCTGTTTACGCTGACACATTGCAGCAAACAGAGGAGGCAATAAAGATCACTCAACATCAGACCATTTTGTGCAGTTCCACTAAAATCATCTTCATTGTCCTGAATTTGAAAATATGGAAAAGCGTTGTACTTAAACAGTTTCACAAAATAGTAGCACATATCAATAGCTCGGCATGACAAAACACGATCATCTGGACGAAGGGGATACTGACCTGCGTGAGGAAGATTTTGCATAATTTTATATGTGGTTAGTTGATTTCCACATTGGGATCTCCTATGATGGCACGGAGGAAATTCTATGCAATCGACGAGCGCAATTCCTTCTGTGTGGCTGTAGAAAATTTGTCCGACTAACCCCAATATCGTTTTTGTGCAGTTCCACTAAAATAATGCACCGCTGTTTGCACGATCCCTACTCGCCGGTCGAGCAATCAATGACTCAGTCTCTTTTATATTGCATTGACGGTGTGGCTGCAGTGCTTGTTTGCTCCTCCACACATGACAACCTCGTTCCACACTGCAAACAGCAAGTCAATGTACGATTAAGCTTATTTCATCTTCCGTTGGTCATTCTACCTAGTTATGAATGTAGGAATACCTGGAGCACCGTGAGGTCAGCTCAGAGCAAGTTCCACTAAAATCCAGGTTTGTGCTTCCGTTTGCACAAATATATACCATATGGAGATAGACAACCCTGTTTGCACAAATATGTAACAGAGTTATTTAAGCAGTGTCATTTTTTTGTAGCGGCATATGATTAGCAGCAACATCTCATATGCTATCGGTGGCATTACAGTGACAGTATGTAAAGGTGCCATTAACTAAGAAGTACCGTCACATCAAATCAATACTAGCACTAGATTAACGGGGGCTTACATTAACATGCATAACAATTGAATTATTACTCTGTGATGACAGACTGGGAGTAGCACTTGATCAATACGTATGTGCATGGTTAACAGGAATGACCGTTCTAACAAAGGGTGATACGGAAAGGAGGAACACATCATCGTGTCAACCATTATGCAATTAAATTTTGCGTAGTTCAACGGAGATGCAACTATGTTACCGGTGTCAGAGTTTAGTGTAACGGCCCAAAACACTCTTTATGAGAAATAAAGCAAGACAGAAGCATTTCATAAAACGGTGGTGGCATTGATTAATTTTATCAATGGCAATAGATTGACAGCAACATTACTTAACAGCGACATCACATTAACAATGGCATTGTTTCATTTTACCTGTGATGTAAGTGTGTTAGATTAACAGCAGCAGTAAGGGCATAGGGACAGCGGAGACACAAGCATGTTTTACATCCATCGAGGCATAAAGTGATGAGGCAGAGGTGTTGCTGAGTGCGGCAAACATGCAAAGCATGTCTGGATTTGTGCATTTTTGTTCCCGTTAGTGACCTTTCCTATGTGACCACAAGAAATCTAGATGTGCTCATTCTCAGTTGCATTGTCGACCAAATGATATGTCTCCATCGTATGTACTTTTCCAAACTCTTTTGCCCTGGTTTTGGACTCTAATTTGCATGGTTTGAGTGGAACTAACCCGGACTGACGTTGTTTTCGGCAGAACTGCCATGCTGTTATTTGTGTGTAGAAATAGAAGTTCTCGGAATGACCTGAAACTTCATGGAGATAAATTTTGGAATAAATAAAAAATATTGCCGAAAGAATCAACTGAAGGGGACCCACACCCTATCCAAAAGGGTGCGGGCGCGCCCCCTATCTTGTGGGCCCCCTGGACCTCCACCGACCACAACTCCAACTCCATATATTCACGTTCGGGGAGAAAAAAATAAGAGAGAAGGATTCATCGCGTTTTACGATATGGAGCCACCGGCAAGCCCTATTCTTCCTCGGGATGGCAGGTCTGGAGTCCGTTTGGGGCTCCGGAGAGGGGAATCCATCGCCATCATCATCATCAACCATCCTGCATCACTAATTTCATGATGCTCACCACCGTGCGTGAGTAATCCCATCGTAGGCTTACTGGACGGTGATGGGTTGGATGACATTACCATGTAATCGAGTTAGTTTTGTTAGGTTTGATCCCTAGTATCCAATATGTTCTAAGATTGATGTTGCTATGACTTTGCAATGCTTAATGCTTGTCACTAGGGCCCGAGTGCCATGATTTCAGATCTGTACCTATTATGTTTTCATGAATACATGTGTGTTCTTGATCCTATTTTGCAAGTTATAGTCACCTACTACGTGTTATGATCCGGCAACCCCGGAGTGACAGTAGTCGGGACACTTCCCGATGATGACCGTAGTTTGAAGAGTTCATGTATTCACTAAGTGCTAATGCTTTGGTCCGGTACTCTATTAAAAGGATGCCTTAATATCCCTTAGTTTCCAATAGGACCCTGCTGCCACGGGAGGGTAGGACAAAAGATGTCATACAAGTTCTTTTCCATAAGCATGTATGACTATATTCGGAATACATGCCTACATCATATTGATGAATTGGGGCTAGTTCTGTGTCACCCTATGTTATAACTATTCCACGATGAATGCTATCCGACATAATTATCCATCATTGATCCATTTCCTACAGTTCATTTCATATTGATCTTTGCTAAGTTACTTTTCCATTGCCATTGTTACGATTGCTACAAAACTGCTACTGTTACTTTTGCCACCATTACTGTTACTTTCATACTACTTTGCTACTAAATACTTTGCTGCAGATATTAGATCTTTCAGGTGTGGCTGAATTGACAACTCAGCTGTTAATACTTGAGAATATTCTTTGGCTCCCCTTGTGTCGAATCAATAAATTTGGGTTGAATACTCTACCCTCGAAAACTGTTGCGATCCCCTATACTTGTGGGTTATCAAGACCTTTTTCTGGTGCTGTTGCTGGGGAGCATAGCTCTTTTCTCTGAGTCACTTGGGATTTGTATTTGTTGATCACTATGAGAATTTGAAATATCAAAGAACCAAGATTTTTCCCTCAACTTCGAGGGGAGGTAAGGAACTGCCATCTAGCTCTGCACTTGATTCACCTTCTGTTTTGAGTAAACTTGTGATACCTACACCTGCTATTGATTCTGATATGTCATATGTTATTGATGATGTCACTTCTGATATGCATGATGCTTATGATGATACTACTTCTCTGCTTGATAATACTGTGCCACTAGGTGAATTTCTTCATGAACAACTTGCTAGAGTAGGAGAGAATGAAATTACTGAAACCGATGATATCATTGAATCTGATGATGAAGATTCTCCCACTAGATATGAATTGCATGTTGTACCTCAGGGTTATATTATGGATGAAGAAACTGCTAGAGACCTTTTTGCTTGCAATGATAGATATGATCTTAAGAAACTATTAGCTAAGCTGAAAGAAAAGTCTTTGAATGCTAGAATGCAATATGATCCTGCGTTTGCTACTTCACCTATCTGTGTTACTGATAAGGATTATGAATTCTCTGTCGATCCTGAGGTAATTACTTCGGTTGAATCTGATCCTTTCCATGGTTATGAATCTGAAACTGTTGTGTCACATCTTACTAAACTGAATGATATAGCCAACCCATTTACTCATGAGGAAAAAAATCGCTATTACTACATTCTTAAATTGTTTCCGTTCTCATTAAAGAGTGATGCTAAGATATGGTTTAATTCTCTTGCTCCTGGTTGTGTGCGTACTCCACATGATATGATTTACTACTTCTCTGCAAAATATTTTCCTGCTCATAATAAACAAGCCGCCTTAAGGGAAATACTTAACTTTGTGCAAATTGAAGAAGAGATTCTCCCACAAGCTTGGGGGATGCTTCTCCTATTACTTAATGCTTTGCCTGATTATCCTCTCAAGAAAAATGAAATACTTGATATCTTTTATAATGGACTAACCAATGCTTCTAGGGACCACCTAGATAGTTGTGTTGGTTGCGTTTTCTGGGAATGTACTGTTGAGCAAGTTGAATTGCTATTGAATAATATATTGAGTAATGATAATGATTGGACACTTCCTGAACCAACTCCTAAGCCAACTCCAAAAAAAAGAGGTATTCTATTTCTCAGTCCCGAGGATATGCAAGAGGCAAAGAAATCTATGAAATAAAAAGGTATTAAAGCTGAAGATGTTAAGAATTTACCGCCTATTGAAGAAACACATGGTCTTGATAACTCGACACAGGTTGTAAAGGTAAATTCTCTATAGATTTTATGAAGGAGATATCTCGTATAATAAGTCTGCTAGTCAATGCTTGGATGAGTTTGATAATTTCATTGTTAAACAAGAAAACTTCAATGCTTATGTTGGTAGACAATTGAAACATAATGCTTACATGGTTGACCACTTGAGTGATTATATGTCTAGAGTTAAAAGTGATCTTATGCTTATTAGTAAACATGCTTCCATGGTTACAACGCAAGTAGAACAAGTACTTAAGGCACAAGATGATTTGCTCAATGAGTTAAATAATAAGAACAATGATAATGATGTTAGGGTTATGACTAGAGGTGGTAAAATGACCCAGGAACCTTTGTATCCTCAGGGCCATCCGAAGATAATTGAGCAAGATTCTCAAAGAACTAATAATGATGCACCTAGTCCTTCTAATAAAAATAAAAAGAGAACTAATAGGACTTTGCATGCTTGTAGTGAACCTGTTATAGACACACCTAAGAATCCCAATGATATTTCTATTTCTGATGCTGAGACACAATCTGGTGATGCACATGAACCTAGTGATAATGTTAATGATGATGTGCATGTTGATGCTCAACCTAGTAATGATTATGATGTACAGATTGAACCTGTTGTTGATCTTGATAACCCACAATCAAAGAATTAACGTTATGATAAGAGAGACTTCGTTGCTAGGAAGCACGGTAAAGAAAGAGAACCATGGGTTTAGAAACCCATGCCCTTTCCTCCTAAGCCATCCAAGAAAAAGTTTGATGAGGATTTTGAGTGCTTTGCGGAAATGATTAGACCTATCTTTTTTGCGTATGTGTTTGACTGATATGCTTAAAATGTCTCCCTATCCTAAGTATATGAAAGATATTGTCACTAATAAAAGAAAGATACTGGAAGCTGAAATTTCCACCATGCTTGCTAATTATACTTTTAAGGGTGGAATACCAAAGAAACTAGGAGACCCAATAGTACCAACTATACCATGCTCCATTAAAAGAAACTATGTTAAAATTGCTTTATGTGATCTTGGAGACGGTGTTAGTGTTATGCCTTTCTCTTTATATCGTAGACTTGATTTGAATAAGTTGACACCTACTGAAATCTCTTTGCAAATGGCTGATAAATCAATTGCTATACCCATCAGTATTTGTGAGGATGTGCCTGTTGTGGTTGCAAACTTTACTATCTTAACGGACTTTGTTATTCTTAATATTCCCAAGGATGACAGTATGTCGATCATCCTGGGTAGACCCGTGTTCAACACTGTAGGGGTTGTTATTGATTGCAACAAAGGCAATGTCACTTTTCATGTTAATGGTAATGAGCATATGGTACACTTTCCGAAGAAACAACCGCAAGTTCATAGTATCAATTCTATTGGAAAATTTTCAACTATTACTATTGGAGGTTTTCAATTTCCTCTTCCTACTGCCAAAAAGAAATATGATATTATTATTGTTGGGGACATGCCTATCCCCATTGAGGTAACCTGGTGCTATTCAAAAATTCTCCCGTTTACTGTCATTCACAAGAAGTTTGTTAATAAGACTTGATCAACCTTGTTAATAGATTCCTTTTGATGAGCATGACATGGATGAATTAGAAGGCACAACTTTCTGTACCCTCATTTTACTTTCTGTTATTTGGATTAAATAAAGCAAAATTAGTATTTTCTGTCTGTTTTCTAAATTACCCACGCAATAAAAAAAATACCGCAAAAATAAAAGTTCTCCAAATGCCCTGAAAATTTAGTATGATTTTTTATAGAATATTTGAGAATTTCTGGCACTGAGAACACACCAAGGGGATGCACCAGCTGGCCACAAGGGTGGAGGGTGTGCCCTACCCCCTGGGTGCGCCCCCTGTCTTATGGGCCCCACGTGGCTCCCCTCCACTTATTCCAGCACCAATCCACTTCGTCTTCCTCCAGAAAAAAATCATCCCATAGCTCAAACTCGTGTTCTTGCTCATTTTGCTGCCAGTTTCGATCTCGTTGCTCAAAGCTCCATTTACAAAACTGCTTTGGGGGATTGTTCTTTGGTATGTGACTGCTCCAATTAGTTTTTGTTCTAGAGCTTTATTTATTGCAAATCTTTGTTGTTGTGGTGACCCTGTTCTTGAGCTAGCATGTCAAATTTATATGGTCCAAAGTAGCTTTGATGCATGATATAGTCTCTAGGCACTTGTGGGAGTAGTTGCTATCAATTTTATTGAGTTTGGTTCACTTTTATTTTGAGTTGCTAAAAATTTCAAAGGAAGAAAATGATGAGGAGATTGTTGAGAGGCTCCTCGAGCCGGGGTTCAAAGGAGAAAGAAAATGAACAGAATGAAAAGCCCGAGTACAACCTTCCTCGCACCGCAGAGGTCCGGTCGTGTGAATGGCCAAGTGATGCATTCTTGGAGGCAGCCGGAATTTATGAAGGTTTCTATTACTTGGCTGAGAATGCAGTGATCACCGACTTTCTCCACGATAAGTGTGATCAGTACCTCCTACTCACTAATACTTTTGTGCAAAATTTTCCCATTCATGCTAGGAGATCACCGCCCTTGGTAGAATTTTATTTATATGATGAGCATAAGGAGATGTCAGTCTATGATTTTTGTGAGGTTTACAAGTTACCTTTTGAGGGCAGCATCAAGGAACCACATCCTCGTGATGTGGAAGATTTTATTAATGAAGTTATTGTAGGTGTTGGGGATATGACTATTGGATATGACCCACCCAGGAGGGGCCGGTCATACCACTGGCGGTTCATAATGAGAAGGTCCAAGAACATGTTGAAGATGACAGTTCATGAAGCAAGCTTACTGAAGGCCCAAGACCCGGAGGAGACTTGAGGCCCATGGGAATAAACCGCTATATGTTTAACTTGTATGTTAAGGAATGTTTAGTTCTATCACCATGCTGGACATGTTGTGTATGAGCCGGCCGGGACTCTGTAAGCCGCTGGGCATCAGCCTGTGTATATAAAGGGGTGACCCAGCAGCAGGTTAGGGTAAGAAACAACAAGTCAAGAACTAGGTCAAGCGTATTCGCTCCCTGGTAATCGCAACCCAAGCAATACAACCTAAAAGCAGGAGTAGGCATTTACCTCGTTGCGAGGGGCCGAACCTGGGTAAACTCTCTATGTCACTTGTCCCATTTTAACCCCTTCAAGCCAATTTCGTTGCGATGGCTCCACACCTAAGTCATCATGCTAGGTCATCTGTCGTGACAATTCCACAACAGTTGGCGCCCACCATGGGGCTAGCGCACGGTGGTTTCGAGTTCTTGAAGGGTAGCTTCGCAGGGCTCAAGGGATACGCTAGGGGGCGGATGACCAAGAGTCTTCGCGGCAAGCTTTACATCGATGATGCAGGCTGGGGCCCCGAGGCTGGCTCAATCTAGTACGGGTACCAGGTCCCCTTCGGCGGAATTCATGTCTTCATCGGCAAGATTGGTGAGATGGAAGCTGAGCCAACACCTGCACCAACATTGTCAAGACGGCTCAGCGCGCACGACCCTCCAAGGTTCAAGTCGCCCCAAAGCATATCTTTGTTGGCTTTACACAAGGAGTGGATCTCGAAGGAGGATCTAAATCCGGTGGTGAGACGGCCGTCTGTTCAGGTGATGAGTCCTCGACCGGCGAGATCAATTCCATGTATCCGGTTCAGGATGGTGGGCTTAGGGGCTGTTCTGATGGTGACAGTATTCCGGAACCCTACGAGCCACCGAACCGGGTTACAATCTTAATGGCCGATACACAGCCAGGGCAGAATTCTTCTATTGCATCAGCAATGATCCCCAGGGCAGCAAGGACAGCGGCAGCCGGGGCAGGAGGCCCTATGCACCCGCTCGCTCAAGTTTTATCTGATCTATTGGAGGCTCTGGCAACGTTGTTGATGGCAGAGGTGACCCCGGTGAACCAAACACAACATAACACGGACATTGCAAAGTTACGTGATGAGATAGCCCAAGCTAAGGAGGACCTAAACGCTAAGAGCACCCAGATGGCGACGGAGCGAGGCGGTTTCGAAGGGAGGCAGAATGGCTTCAAGAAGAGAGTTTTCGCTTGAGCTTGGACTGGGACGCATCAAACGATGTCTTTAAAAGAAGGCATGTGAGCTGTTTACCCCCGGTTTATGATGCGAGGAACCTTTTCAATACGCCTGGGGCAGGAACCAGTAAACCGCATGGTGTGGATCGGGCCGTTGAGGCACCGACGGCTGGAGCACCGGTTTAGCCTCATGCTCCAGACCCCCCACGTTTGAATTTGACCCCTCCTCGGCATGTTTCGACGCCCCCGGGGTCACTTTTCTAATCCTTTCGATAACATGATAGCTGTGGCTACTCGATTTGGTAGCTCTCCCGGTTCAGGATGAGTCGCCAGTGGTGATGGAAATACGGAGAGCCGGAGAACATCTTCAGACAGCAGTGGCTCAATAGGCAGCTTATTCATATAGTCGTAATCGGATTCATTCAACCCCACGTCCAAGCTGGAGTTACAGCAGACACATTGATGAACCGGCCGTGTCGAGCAGTGAGCAACATCGTAATCAACCTTGTAGGCCTGACCCGCCGCGTGCCAGTAATGATGCTCAGACTTTGGTGGACCAGGGCAGGGCGCGGCGTGAGGCGGAGTTGGCAGCTCAGCTGGCGGATCAACAACAATCTTCGGTTTATCTGTCAGCGTCTGTCGAGGCAGGAGTGATCTGTAGAACCTTGGGCATACCATGTTTAGTGTCGGCTCTACGCAATGAGCGATTGCCTAAGGATTTCAAAAGCCCTCACAAGGTGCTTAATGACACGGCGGATCAGCCCCCAGGGGCTTGGATTGAGAGCTATGAGATGGCTATGGAGATGTTGTATGTTAGTGATGTTGCATGTGGTACATATTTCACCATGATGTTCGATGGGCCGGCTCGTACTTGGTTGAAAGGCCTGCCCGCTAATTCCATTGGGTCGTGGGCGGAGTTGAAAAATCGATTTATTTAAAATTTTAAAGTTACATGCAAGCAGCCTATGTCGATTCTGGATTTGGACTCTTGCATCCAAGGTGAAGGTGAGTCCACAACAAATTGGGTGCGCCGGATCTCAGCTGTTATACACTTATCAACGCCAGTTCAGCAATCCTCATGTTGGAAAAGAACTGCCATTTTCTTCCCCTTAAGCAGAAACTGGGGCGGCTTAAGTGTAATTGCAGTGATATGGGGGAGCTCATGGCTGCTCTCGTCAAGTATGCCGACTCTGATAGCACTAAAGACCCCAAGTCTGATGATGAGAAGACTGGGAAAGGGAAGGAGAGTGGCAATGCAAAGGGACAGCATAACTCGGCGAGTCAAGGTGGCAATGGTAAGCGCAAGGTGGACGGTGGTTTAGACTTCATGGCTTACACCAACATGCAGAGTAATAATCAGTGTCGTAAGGGGAAAACGCCAGCACCCCAGTTTGGAGGGCCGAAGTTCAACCTTGACGCCATGATGAATCAGCCTTGCCCAAAGCACATAACTTAGGATAAGCCGACCAGTCATCTATGGAAAGACTGCTTCATCATGAGGGAGTATAGAAACTCTAATTTTTCCAAAACAATCATGGCCCGCACAGCCGTTCATGTTCCGCCTCTCACGGACCTGGTTTCGAAGGTGGCGGTTCAAGCTCTGACTTTCAGGGCCAAGGAAATCAAGGTGGTTTTAATCAGTAATCTGGCCAAGGGAATCACCAGCAGCAGTCTGGTTATCAGAGCAATCCAAAGCAACTGAATAGTGGTCAATATCATGTGTTCACTACAAGTCTGTGCAAGCGAGATCAGAAAATCCATAAGCAGGCACTGAACTCGGTTGAGCCGGCGGTACCTCGATATTTGAGGTGGTCTGAGCAACCTATTGTATGGAGCCGGGAGGATCACCCAACCCGGGTTGACAATCCTGGTCAATTGGCATTGGTAGTTGCTCCTCAGGTAGGAGGGTACAGGCTTACAAATGTGCTCATGGATGGGGGCAGTAGCATCAATATCCTTTACTATGAGACTTTTCGTTGTATGAATTTGACTGACAAGGATCTTAAGACGTCTTTTACTATTTTCCATGGTGTGGCTCCCGGTAAGTCGGTGTATCCTGCAGGTAAGATAACTCTGGAGGTGGCCTTTGGAGATGACCATGATTCTAGAGTTGAGAAATTGACCTTTGAAGTGGTTAAGATCAAAAGCCCGTACCATGCTTTGTTTGGGCGGCTGGCTTACGCCAAGTTTATGGCGCGGCCGTGTTATGTTTATTTGCAGCTTAAAATGCTGGGTCATAAGGGCACCATCACAGTGCATGGTGATAGGAAGATTGCTCTGGACTGTGAAGAAGGTGATGATGCGTATGCTGAATCAGCCTGTGTGAGTGAGGAGTTGAAGTTTTATAAAGACAATGTTGACCCGACTGATATGACACCTTTGTAGAAGCCAACTACAGAAAATGATCCCCTGTTGAAGTTTAAATCGGCAGATGACACTAAGTTGGTTGATTTTGTGCCTGGCGACTCATCCAAGCAGTTCAGCATCAGTGCTAATATGGATCCAAAATAGGAAAGCGCACTCATCGAGTTCATCCGTGAGAACTGGGACATCTTTGCATGGAAACCTTCTGACATGCCAGGTGTACTGAGGGAACTTGCTGAGCACACTCTTAATGTGGATCCAAAGTTTAAACCGTTCAAGCAATTTCTTCGTTGTTTTAATGAAGAGAGGTGCAAGGCAATTGGTGAAGAAGTGGCCCGGCTCTTGGCAGTAGGGTTCATCATTGAAGTTTTTCATCCTGAGTGGTTGGCTAGCCTGTGGCACCCTGGCTCAGAGAAACCGGAACGCCCTGTATTCCAGCCCAGAGATCGAGGAGAAGTCTCTGGAATACGGCACTGCTTGACATAGAACATCAGCTCTTATTACAAGAATAATAATACAAGGGTCTGATGTTACAAGGAAGGAAATCATCACGGCGACACTACGCCTATGATACCAAACTTGCCCTATGCTAGCAGCAGAACAACTCGTAGCAGCGGAAATCTTCTAGCAGCGGAACAACGATGAAGGTAGTGAACTCCACTCCATAGGGACTCTGGCTGGGACATGATCTAGCTCACACGAACGGAAACCACGACAAGCAATCAAGCAATTACGGCATCACCTGCAATCTGGCATGACACACCAGGTCAGTACATTGAATGTACTTGCAAGCTCACAACAACCAAAAACATCAAGGCAAGACAATAACATAGCATTAAGAGGGTTAATTAAATTATCAGCTACCATGATGAAGCAACTAATAATCAAGATATGAACTACTAGAATACTGATAAGACACCATCTCTGATCTCAAGTACCATATGAACCATCTCACACTTGGCTAACCGGCTAAGCAATATACCACCTCGATCACCTCGTGATCAAAACAAAACGGTGATCACTCACGGATCACAAATGGAACATCCACATGGTCACCTCGTGACCACATCACAAACTGAATGATCCTTCTCAAAATCATCCCAACATCATCATCATCATCCTGCCAATTGTTACAGCTCACAATGTCAACATATACATCACCTATAAGGCATTCCGTCATGTGAGTGTGGATCGAACGGTGTGACCTAGTACGAACTTATGCCCATGACCGAGGACGCGGCTATCGATAGATTAAACACACACACTCTGCAGAGGCAGTGCACTGTACCCACACCACGGAACCCATGGCCTCGCACTCCCATTCAGGTGGACCAGCAGCGTTCCGACAAAACCGATCTACTGCCATGACACTCTCCCGGCCAATCCGACTAACTCCTCACTAGGCTAAGTCATGGGTGGCCCCGTGTCTACCAAAGACACAAACAACCATCGTCATGCCCAAACAAAACGGTCCCAAACAGGGCACACAAGGTTATGTCTGCTTACCGAGCCAAGGTACCACACACCCATAACGTTCCCTCATGGGAGGCACCGGCGAGAGACTTGACAATAGCATCGCATTAGGGCCTTCCCATAAAAGGCAAATGTGGTTGCACTCGAAAAGCCCGGTTCGATGGTAGCCGACCAACTTAATGACGGAATTTAACCCCCAAAATATAACTATGATAAGTGATACTCCGATATCAACTATCAAACTATAACCAAGTCATATCAATATGCCACAAATAATCCGAGCATAATATCATCATCTCAAAATACTCCAAGGGTAGCACAACACTACTGTCATGATGAATCCGGAAACAATAATCCTACTACTCCAATAACAAGAATAAAGCTATTTGGCTAAGATCCACATGTAAACATCATTTCCAAAAATAATACTCCAAGCAACAGAACATCAACTAGCATCATGAAAATGATCATACTAACCACTAGTAATCCAAAGACAGCATGACATCCAAAGTAATACTCCAAAATATAATAACAGATACCATCATGGAAATAATCATAATACCAACCACTAATACTCCAGTGACAACATGATACTCATCAACTGTAAACATAACTCCTAGTAATCCAAACAATAGCATGGCAACAGCAAGATCAAAATAATACTGCGAGAAAATGCCATGCACAGAGTCATGTAGCTAAAGCAATATTTTAAACAAGTTCAAATAGATTAAACCATGCCACTGCATTGTAGTGATGCAAATGGTGGGTGTGGCTTGCTCGGGGATGGAGAAGGCACCGGCGAGAAGTGCGGTGAAGCCGCGAAAGGATTTGCCGAAAACAGTTCTCTCTCGGAGGGGTTGTTTACGTGCAAGGGCAAAAAGGTCATTTCCAGAATATTAACACATGGTGAAAGTGTGGCCAACAGAACGGGCTCGACGAAATGAATAAGTGGGCTTTGGATTCACCTCATTTGGAGTTACGAGCAAAAAGTTGAGAGGTGTAGAAGATCAGGGACCAATCTGTGAATATTTCATCAGCAAACAGGTCCCTGAGGGGATAAGGTGGAGGCACAAACTGAGAAATATGCTTCCACTTATCCACATGGACCTGGGCCTTGGGCCACTTACAGGCGGGTCCCACGCGTGCAGGGGAGGGGCCAGGCTCGGTCGTCCTCTTCCTCCCGCTCGCCCTGTTCTCACGTGAACAGAGGAGAAGACCGAGGAGAGGAGGGGCGGCGGGGCCGGCCAACTCCAGCCATCTCCCGCCCGACTGAGGGCACCGGCGGGTGCGCAGAGGCCAGCTGCACCCATTCAGAGGGTCGGCCGTCGCCGGGGAGGAGTAGGGAGGAGGGGAGGCCGCGGCGACGGAGGCGGACAGAGAGGCGGCGGTGGAGGCGGTTGAGGACGAGCCATCAGCCGCGGGGCTGTGGGGAGGCTCTTTGTGGTGACGGGAGAGAGGGAGGAGCTCCGGTTGGCCGAGATGGAGGGGCGACCGAGAGGCGACGGCGGCGGCCGCACGTGGAGGTCGTGGCCATGGTGCACCCCGGCGAGGGGAAAGGGGTTGGGGCAGCTCGTGGAGATGAGGGGAATGAAGTGGACAGCTAGGGAGGAGTGGAGAGGGACTAGGCTTGCCGGGACCAAGGAGGAACCGTGGCGTCTGATACGTCAATTTTGCATCATGCTTTTATATCGATATTTATTGCATTATGGGCTGTTATTACATGTTATGTCACAATACTTACGACTATTCTCTCTTATTTTACAAGGTTTATCGTGAAGAGGGAGAATGCCGGCAGCTGGGATTCTGGCTGGAAAAGGAGCAAATATTGGAAACCTATTCTGCACAGCTCCAAAAGTCCTGAAACTCCACGGAAGTCATTTTTGGAATTAATAAGAATTATTGAGCGAAGAAAATACCAGAGGGGGCCCACACCCTGGCCAGGAGGGTGGTGGGTGCCCCCCCTTACTGGGCATCCCCCTATCACCTGGGCTCCCTGTTGGCCCTCCGGTGCCCATCTTCTGCTATTTGAAGCCTCTTACCCTGGAAAAAAATCATAAGCAAGATTACGGGACGAAACCCCACCGCCACGAGGCGAAACCTTGGCGGAACCAATCTAGGGCTCCGGCGGAGCTATTCTACCGGGGAAACTTCCCTCCGGGAGGGGGAAATCATCACCTACGATCCTCTCATCCGGAGGGGATCAATCTCCATCAACATCTTCACCAGCACCATCTCCTCTCAAAACCCTAGTTCATCTCTTGTATCCAATCTTGTATCAAAACCACAAATTGGTACCTGTGGGTTGCTAGTAGTGTTGATTACTCCTTATAGTTGATGCTAATTGGTTTACTTGGTGGAAGATCATATGTTTAGATCCTTAATGCATATTAATACTCCTCTAATCATGAACATGAATATGCTTTGTGAGTAGTTACGTTTGTTCCTGAGGACATGGGTGAAGTCTTTCTATTAGTAGTCATGTGAATTTGGTATTCGTTCGATATTTTGATGAGATGTATGTTGTCTCTCCTCTAGTGGTGTTATGTGAACGTCGACTACATGATACTTCACCATTATTTGGGCCTAGAGGAAGGTATTGGGAAGTAATAAGTAGATCATGGGTTGCTAGAGTGACAGAAGCTTAAACCCTAGTTTATAAGTTGCTTCGTAAGGGGCTGATTTGGATCCATATGTTTCATGCTATGCTTAGGTTTACCTTAATACTTCTTTTGTAGTTGCGGATGCTTGCAATAAGGGTTAATCATAAGTGGGTTGCTTGTCTAAGAAAGGGCAGTACCCAAGCACCTGTCCACCCACATATCAAATTATCAAAGTACCGAACGCGAATCATATGAGCGTGATGAAAACTAGCTTGACAATAATTCCCACGTGTCCTCGGGAGCGCTTTTCTCATTATAAGAAATTGTCCAGGCTTGTCCTTTGTTACAAAAAGGATTGGGCCACCTTGCTGCACCTTATTTACTTTCTTTGCTTGTTACCAGTTACAAATGATCTTATCACAAAACTACATGTTACCTATACTTTCAGTGCTTGCAGAGAATACCTTACTGAAAACCGTTTGTCATTTCCTTCAGCTCCTCATTGGGTTCGACACTCTTACTTATCGAAAGGACTACGATAGATCCCCTATGCTTGTGGGTCATCAAGACTCTTTTCTGGCACTGTTGCCGGGGAGTGAAGCGCCTTTGGTGAGTGGAACTTGGTAAGGAAACATTTATATAGTGTGCTGAAATTTTCTGTCACTTGTTACTATGGAAACTAATCCTTTGAGGGGCTTGTTTGGGGCATCTTCGCCCCGACCAGTAGAACAAAGAGTTGCTCCACAACCTACTGAACCTACTGAAACTGTTTACTTTGAGATTCCGGTGTATGATAGAGAAACTGCTAGCTAATCCCTTTGCAGGAGATGGAACATTACATCCCGATTTACACCTTATCTTTGTGGATGAAGTTTGTGGATTATTTAAGCTTGCAGGTATTCCCGATGATGTTGTTAAGAGGAAGGTCTTCCCTTTATCTTTTCAAGGGAGATGCATTGACATGGTATAGGCTATGTGATGATACGGGATCTTGGAATTATAGACGATTGAAGTTGGAATTTCACCAGAAGTTCTATCCTATGCATCTTGTTCATCGTGATCGTAATTACATATATAATTTTTGGCCTCGCGAAGGAGAAAGTATCGCTCAAGCTTGGGTGAGGCTTAAGTCAATGTTATATTCATGCCCCAATCATGAGCTCTCAAGAGAAATGATTATTCAAAATTTTTATGCTCGGCTTTCTCTCAATGATCGCACCATGCTCGATACTTCCTATGCTGGTTCTTATATCCTGAAGACTACTGAATTCAAGTGCGACTTATTGGAGAGAATTAAACGCAACTCTGAAGATTGGGGTTCCAACGATGGTAAGGAGTCAGGTATGACACCTAAGTTTGATTGTGTTAAATCTTTTATGGATACCGATGCTTTTCGTGGATCTAACGCTAAATATGGACTTGACTCTGAGATAGTAGCTGCTTTTTGTGAATCTTTTGCTACTCACGTTGATCTCCTAAGGAGACGTGGTTTAAATATAATCCTCCCACTGAAGTAAAAGTAGTTGCACCTATTATAGTTGAAGAAAAGACTATCACTTGTAATGATCCTATTGTCCATACTACTTATGTTGAGAAACCACCTTTTCCTGTTCGAAAGAGTAATACTAGAACATATACACCTCCTAAGCAAATTAAAATTGAAGATAGTATTGCTATGGTTAAAGATCTCTTGGATGATAATTTAGATAGGCATGTTATTTATTTCTGTGGTGAAACTGCTAATATTGCTAGACCAGATGCTAAGATACATAGACATGTTGTAGCATGCCTGTTATTTCTGTTAAAATAGGAGATCATTGTTATCATGGCTTATGTGATATGGGTGCTAGTGCTAGTGCAATACCTATTTCCTTATATAAAGAAATTATGCATGATATTGCACCCGCTGAGTTAGAAGGTATTGATGTCACTATTAAGCTTGCCAATAGAGATACTATTTCACCAGCTGGGATTGTTAGAGATGTTGAAGTCTTGTGTGGGAAAGTTAAATATCTTGCTGATTTTCTTGTTCTAGGTTCCCCACAAGATGATTTTTGTCCCATTATATTTGGTAGACGCTTCTTGAATACCGTTAATGCTAAGATTGATTGTGAAAAGGATGTTGTTACAATTGGCTTGGGGGATATGAAACATGAGTTTAATTTTGCTAAGTTTCGTAGACAACCTCGTGATAAAGAATTGCCTAGTAAGGATGAAATTATTGGTCTTGCTTCTATTGCCGTACCTCCTCCTGATCCGTTAGAACAATATTTGCTAGACCATGAAAATGATATGTTTATGAATGAAAGAAGGGAAATAGATGAAGTATTCCTTCAACAGGGTCCGATCCTGAAACACAATTTACCTGTTGAAATCCTAGGGGATCCCCCTCCACCCAAGGGTGATCCCGTGTTTGAGCTCAAACTATTACCTGATAATCTTAAATATGCTTATCTTGATGAAAAGAAGATATATCCTATTATTATTAGTGCTACCCTTAGCAAGAAGAGGAAAGATTATTGAAAACTCTGAAGAAGCAGCGTGCTGCTATTGGATATACTCTGGATGATCTTAAGGGCATTAGTCCCACTCTATGCCAACACAAAATAAAAGTGGAGAAAGATGCCAAACCAGTTAGAGATCCTCAACAACGGTTAAATCCTAAGATGAAAGAAGTGGTAAGAAAAGTAGATACTAAAGCTTCTTGAGGAAGGTATAATTTATTCCGTTGCTGACAGTGATTGGGTAAGTCCTGTCCATTGCGTCCCTAAGAAGGGAGGTATTACTGTTGTTCCTAATGATAAAGATGAATTGATCCCGCAAAGAATTCTTACAGGTTATAGGATGGTAATTGATTTCCGTAAATTAAATAAAGCTACTAAGAAAGATCATTACCCTTTACCTTTTATTGATCAAATGCTAGAAAGACTACCAAACATACACATTTCTGCTTTCTAGATGGTTATTCTGGTTTCTCTCAAATACCTGTGTCAGCGGAGGATCAATCAAAAACTACTTTTACTTGCCCTTTCGGTACTTTTGCTTATAGACGTATGCCTTATGGTTTATGTAATGCACCTGCTACCTTTCAAAGATGCATGATGGCTATATTCGTTGACTTTTGTGAAAAGATTTGTGAGGTATTCATGGATGACTTCTCCGTTTATGGATCCTCTTTTGATGAATGCTTGAGCAACCTTGATCGAGTTTTGCAGAGATGTGAAGACACTAGTCTCGTCTTGAATTGGGAAAAGTGCCACTTTATGGTTAATGAAGGCATTGTCTTGGGGCATAAAATTTCTGAAAGAGGTATTGAAGTTGATAAAGCTAAAGTTGATGCTATTGAAAAGATGCCGTGTCCCAAGGACATAAAAGGTATAAGAAGTTTCCTTGGTCATGCTGGTTTTTATAGGAGGTTCATTAAGGACTTTTCTAAAATCTCTAGGCCTCTAACTAATTTATCGCAAAAAGATATTCCTTTTGTCTTTTATGATGATTGTGTAGAAGCATTTGAAATACTTAAGAAAGCTTTGATCACTGCACCTATTGTTCAGCCACCTGATTGGAATTTACCATTTGAAATTATGTGTGATGCTAGTGATTATGTTGTAGGTGTTGTTCTAAGGCAAAGAGTTCATAAGAAATTAAATGTCATCTAGTATGCTAGTAAAACTCTTGATACTGCCCAGATAAATTATGCTACTACTGAAAAAGAGTTCTTAGCAGTCGTATTTGCATGTGATAAGTTTAGACCTTACATTGTTTATTCTAAAGTTACTATTCACATTGATCGTGATGCTATTAAATATCTTGTGGAAAAGAAAGATGCTAAGCCTAGACTTATTAGATGGGTTCTCTTGCTCCAAGAATTTGATTTGCATATTATTGATAGAAAGGGAGATGAGAACCCTGTTGCAGACAACTTGTCTAGGTTAGAGAATGTTCTTGATGACCCACTACCTATTGATGATAGCTTTCCTGATGAACAATTAGCAGTCATTAATGCTTCTCGTACTGCTCCATGGTATGCTGATTATGCTAATTACATTGTTGCTAAATTTATACCACCTAGTTTCACATACCAGCAAAAGAAAAGTTCTTTTATGATTTAAGACATTACTTCTGGGATGACCCACACCTTTATAAAGGAGTTGATGGTGTTATTAGACGTTGTGTACCTGAGCATGAACAGGAACAGATCCTATGCAAGTGTCACTCCGAACCATATGGAAGACACCACGCTGGAGATAGAACTGCACATAAGGTATTGCAGTCCGGTTTTTATTGGCCTACTCTCTTCAAAGATGCCCGTAAGTTTGTCTTGTCTTGTGATGAATGCCAAAGAATTGGTAATATTAGTAGACGTTAAGAAATGCCTATGAATTACTATCTTGTTATTGAACCATTTGATGCTTGGGGCTTTGATTATATGGGACCTTTTCCTGCCTCTAATGGATACACACATATTTTAGTTGCTGTTGATTACGTTACTAAGTGGGTAGAAGCTATTCCAACTAGTAGTGTTGATCATAACACCTCTATTAAGATGCTTAAGGAGGTTATTTTTACGAGGTTTGGTGTCCCTAGATATCTCATGACTGATGGTGGTTCACATTTTATTCATGGTGCTTTTCGTAAAATGCTTGCTAAGTATGATGTTAATCATAGAATTGCATCTCCTTATCACCCACAGTCTGGTGGTCAAGTAGACTTGAGCAATGGAGAGCTCAAATTAATTTTGCAAAAGACTGTCAATAGATCTAGAAAGAATTGGTCCAAAAAACTTGATGATGCATTATGGGCCTATAGAACTGCATATAAAAATCCTATGGGTATGTCTCCGTATATAATGGTTTATGGGAAAGCATGTCACTTACCTCTCGAACTTGAACATAAAGCATATTGGGCTATTAAAGAGCTCAACTATGACTTCAAACTTGCCTGTGAGAAGTGGTTATTTGATATTAGCTCACTTGATGAATGGAGAACCCAAGCCTATGAGAATGCCAAGCTGTTGAAAGAAAAAGTTAAAATATGGCATGACAAAAAAATAAAAAAGCGTGAGTTTAACGTAGGTGATTATGTGTTGCTATTCAACTCTCATTTAAGATTTTTTGCAGGAAAACTTCTCTCTAAGTGGGAAGGTCCTTATGTTATCGAGGAGGTCTATCATTCCGGTGCCATAAAAATCAATAACTTCGAAGGCACAAATCCAAAGGTGGTGAACGGTCAAAGAATCAAACATTATATCTCAGGTAATCCTATCAATGTTGAAACTAATATTATGGAAACTGTAACCCCGGAAGAATACATAAGGGACACTTTCTAGAATGTTTCAGACTCCGAAAAGGAATAGGTATGTGGTACGGTAAGTAAACCGACTCCAAAACAATTCTAATGGCAATTTTTCTCCATTTTGGAATAAATAAGAATTTTGGGAAGCAAGAAGTAATCCGGGAAGGACACGAGGCCTCCACGAGGGTGGAGGGCGTGCCCACCCTTACTGGGCACGCCCCCCTGTCTCGTGGGCACCTTGTGTGCCTCCCGGACTCCGTTTTCTTGCACGTTACTTCTTTTGGTCGGTAAAAACTCATTATATATTCTCCCGAAGGTTTTGACCACCGTATCACGCAAAAATCCTCTATTTTCGTTTCAAGCTGTTTTTCTGACAGATCTAGAGCATCATGACGTCACCCTCCTTCAACAATGAAGACAAGGATGCTTGGCTATTGAAGATAGAGCTAAAAAGAGAAGAACCTGAGGAGATCAACAAGGATGAAGGGATCAAGAAGGCCATGGAGGATCAAGCTCCGGCTGTGGAAGAAGAAAACATCCCTCAACCTTTACCTAACCTCTTTACTCCAACTGAGATTGAGGCTTTCAAGATGATTGAGTTAGCTCGCATACAAAACAAGTATCTCACTGTAGGACCTTGAGAAGAGGTGTCTAGAGGGGGGTGATTAGACACTAAGTACCAAAGTTGCAGTTTTTAAGTTTCTTTAAGTTTAAGTGGAGTTTAGGCACAATTTCAACAATCACAATACATATCAAGCAAGCATGCAAAGAGTATATGGGCAGCGGAAAGTAAAGCATGCAACTTGCAAGAAAGTAAAGGGAATGGTTTGGAGGATTCAAACGCAATTGGAGACACGGATGTTTTTGGCGTGGTTCCGATAGGTGGTGCTATCGTACATCCACGTTGATGGAGACTTCAACCCACGAAGGGTAACAGTTCTTGTGAGTCCACGGAGGGCTCCACCCAAGAAGGGTCCACGAAGAAGCAACCTTGTCTATCCCACCATGGCCGTCCGCCCACGAAGGACTTGCCTCGATGGCAGTAGATCTTCACAAGTAGGCGATCTCCTTGCCCTTACAAACTCCTTGGTTCAACTCCACAATCTTGTCGGAGGCTCCCAAGTGACACCTAGCCAATCTAGGAGACACCACTCTCCAAGAAGTAACAAATGGTGCGTTGATGATGAACTCCTTGCTCTTGTGCTTCAAATGATAGTCTCCCCAACACTCAACTCTCTCTCATAGGTTTTGGATCCGGTGGAAAGAAGATTTGAGTGGAAAGCAAGTTGGGAAAGGCTAGAGATCAAGATTCATATGGTAGGAATGGAATATCTTGGTCTCAACACATGAGTAGGTGGTTCTCTCTCAGAAATGGTAAGTTGGAAGTGTAGGTTCGTTCTGATGGCTCTCTCCACGAATGAAGAGGAGGTGGAGGGGTATATATAGCCTCCACACAAAATCTAACTGTTACACACAATTTACTAAACTCGGTGGGACCGAATCGTTAAACTCGGTCAGACCGATTTGGCAAATAATGTGACCGTTAGGATTTTCGGTGGGACCGAAATGCACCGGTGAGACCGATTCGGTTAGGGTTAGGGCATAACGTAATCTCGGTAAGACCAATTACACAAACTCGGTGAGACCGATTTTGGTAATGAGCTTTCCAGAGAGTTGGTCATGCAAACTCGGTGGGACCGATTACTCGAACTCGGTAAGACCGATTTTGGTAATAAGTTTCCAGAGAGTTTGCATTGTAATCTCGGTAGTACCGATTGCTCAAACTCGGTGAGACCGATTTGATAATGGACATACACAGAGAGATTACAATCCCATCTCGGTGAGACCGAGATCCCTATCGGTAGGACTGATTTGCTTAGGGTTTGTGGTAGTGGCTATGACTTTTGGAATCGGTGGCGCCGGATAGGAAGAATCGGTGTGACCGATTTTGGCTTTGGGTTTAGGTCATTTGTGGATGTGGGAAAGTAGTTGAGGGTTTTGGAGCATATCACTAAGCACATGAAGCAAGAGGCTCATTAAGCAACACCTCATCCCTCCTTGATAGTATTGGCTTTTCCTATAGACTCAATGTAATCTTGGACCACTAAAAGTGTAAAATGAAGAGCCTTGAGCTTGAAGCTTGAGCCAATCCTTTGTCCTTAGCATCTTGAAGGAGTTCCCAAATCCTTTAGTCCATGCCACTCCATTGTTGAACTTATCTGAAACATGCTAGATAAAAGTGTTAGTCCAACAAGAGATATGTTGACATTAATTACCAAAACCACCTAGGGAGCACTTGTGCTTTCAATCTCCCCCGTTTTGGTAATTGATTGCAACATACATCAAAGCTTTAGATAAAGATATGAAGAGTAGCAAGTAAAGCTTTGGAAAGACATGTAACAAACATAGGCTCCCCCTACATGTATGCAATCATGTAAATATGGAATGTAGAGGCATGTGAGAGCATAAACATGATAGAGCAGGCAATGTGTTACATGTATCTTGGCCATATGCATCAGAGCAAAGAATGTTGAAGAGAATATCTTCATGCTCATGAGTCCTTCTTGCAAACAATATGTACATTAGCAAGAATTCCTCATACACATGATTGTGATGCATATACTTACCTTGTAGTCTTGAGTTGTCTTAGGATGAAATGAACCTGCGCAAATAAGGTTAGATAACATAGATGCACCTACTAGCCAGAGCAGACAAGAGAACTACAAGAATACCAAGACTGGGATGACATGTAGAGAGTGAGTACTAAGTACCACATGAGTTTGACATGTCCCCAAGAGTAAAGATATGCAATGAATTTAAATGATCTCTTTCCCTTAGATGTCTTGCTCCCCCTGAATCTAACATGGGATACTGGAAGAAGATAGGAACAGAAAATCAGAGCTGAAAGAAAACAGAGCTGAAAGATATGAATGATGATCAGAGCTGATGCATGCTAATGCAAATAGGCACAACAGAACATATGAACATGTCTCTCCCCTCAAGAAGACATGTGGACATCTCTCCTCTTGAACACCAAGCATCTGGGATCCTTGAGAAATACTTTCTACTTAAGTATTCTCTCCCCCTGGAGATCTCTCTCTTCCCTTTGAGGGTTTCTCTCTCCCTTAGAAGGTCTCTCTCTCCCCCCTTAAGAAGGAAGGTGATAAGTTTTGATGCTCTCTCTCTATCTCCAAATGATAAGCTTTGATGTTCTCTCTCTCCCCCTTTGACATCAATTTCCAAGAAGAATCTTCTGGAATCTGTTGTATGGGTTTGGTCCTTGAGACACAGAACAAAGCAGTGATAAAAATGTGATGCTTGTAGAGGACAAGATTCATAGAGTGGAGCTGGATCAGAAGAAACACAGAATTATGTGGCAAGCTGTTTTTCCTGTTATGAAATCGGTGGCACCAAGTGGTATGCTTCGGTCGTACCGAAAAGATTTGGTTGGGCCGAAAATAACAAATCGGTGAAACTGACTTCATCGCAAAGAAAACACTTGTCACCTCAGCTCACTAGTCTAGTAAGATCTCACAAAGATTTGCAAGGAATTTACTGAAAGATGTGCAATGAATTGGAATTCAGAAAATGCAGAACAAACAGAAAGAAAGAAATCTAGATGAAGTTTTTTTAAAGGGGAAACAAATATGCTTGAGACAAATGCAAAAACACAGAAAAGAACACAAAAGAACTTCATCTAGAGATGGTCGGCAACAAAGTCACCTATGTTAGAGTATATCGACTTAGGAGTCAAGTGAGATCACTTGATAATAGGTCATACTCATCGTTTAAGCTCAAAATGGGGTTGCCATTTTTCGTTTAAGCATCTTGATGTATTCACATCTTGTCAAGTTGCTTTAGCTCATGACTTTGAATAAAGCTTCTCTAAGATGGAATAACATACCTTGGTTGGTGGTGTTGTCCATGTAGTTGAACTTGTGTGGGTTGCTAAAGGTTGATGTAGCTCATCAAGAAATTGGAGCACCACTAGGAATTTTAGTCCATCTACCTACATGGGTTAGTTCTTGCAAGGAAGAGCACTTGTGTAATGACAATCATGAAGCTTGACATAGAATTTGTCAAAGGATATGTTTGAGTGGTTTCGTGCTTCCTTGTCTTCAACCACCATGGTGTAGAGACTTGGTGTTGTAGAGATTGCTCAAGATATGAGTGGATTACAATCTCATGGAATTGGATTCCACCAAGTACCTACAAGAGTTAGATAACATGCAAGATACAAATATATCCAAGACATATGATATTCGTCATAAGAGAAAAACATCAAGGATTAGTCATAAGCTCGTGTCTTGCATGTATCCAATGGAGTTTCTACTCCAAGTTTGAAGCATCAATGATGTTCAATTCTCCTCTTAACCTGCAAAACACTTTCTCATCAAGAGGTTTAGTAAATATATCCGCTAATTGCTTTTCTGTGCGAACATGCTAAAGATCAATGTCACCATTAACAACATGATCTCGAATGAAATGATGACGAACTTCAATATGCTTAGTTCGAGAATGTTGCACAGGATTATGACCAATTTTAATAGCACTTTCATTATCACAAAGCAATGGAACATGTTCCACATATATCCCATAATCCTTAAGAGTTTGGGTCATCCAAAGTAATTGAGCAGAACATGAACCATCGGTAATATATTCAGCTTCGGCGGTGGATAAGGATACCGAGTTTTGTTTCTTGGAGGACCAAGACACAAGAGATCTACCAAGAAATTGACAAGTACCCGAAGTGGACTTTCTGTCAACCTTGTCTCCGGCATAGTCCGAGTCGGAATAGCCAACAAGATCGAAAGAGGCCCTCTTAGGATACCAAATGCCAAAGTTTGGTGTATGGATTAAGTATCTCACTATCCTTTTAACGGCCTTAAGATGACATTCCTTAGGAGCAGCTTGATATCGTGCACACATGCACACACTTAGCATGATATCGGGATGTGAAGCACATAGATGTAACAATGAACTGATCATAGAGCGATAAACCTTTTGATCAACCGGTTCACCGTCTTTGGTTAAGTCATTATGTCCACTAGTAGGCATGGGTGTAGACATACCTTTGCATTCTTGCATATTGAACTTCTTGAATAAGTCCTTGGTGTACTTCGTTTGAGAAACAAAGGTACCTTCTTAGTTTGCTTGATTTGCAGCCCAAGGAAAAATTTGAGTTCACTCATCATAGACATCTCAAACTTCTACGACATTAGCTTCCCAAACTTTTCACTAAAATGAGGGTTAGTTGAACCAAATATGATATCATCAACATAAATTTGGCACACAAATAGTTCTCCATTAACCCTTTTAGTAAAAAGAGTAGAATCAATTTTCCCAATTTCAAAGCCTTTTTCAATAAGAAACTTGGTCATGCATTTATACCAAACTCTAGGAGCTTGTTTAAGACCATAAAGAGCTTTGTGAAGTTTGTAAACATGATTGGGTTTCTTAGAATTGACAAAGCCGGGAGGTTGCTTAACATAAACTTCCTCCTCTATTTCACCATTTAGAAAAGAACTTTTAATGTCCATTTGGTACAAGGTGATATCATGATGATTAGCATAGGAAAGTAAGATGCGAATGGACTCAAGTCTAGCAACGGGGGCGTAAGTCTCACCATAGTCCATACCTTCGACTTGTGTGTAGCCTTGGGCGACGAGACGTGCTTTGTTGCGAACTACTTGTCCATCTTCATCTTGCTTGTTGTGAAACACCCATTTGGTACCGATGACGTTGTGGTTGTTGTCGGGCTTCTCAACCAATGTCCAAACTTGGTTCCTCTCAAAGTTATGTAGCTCTTCATGCATAGCATTTATCCAATCCGGATCTTCCAATGCTTCTTCAACCTTCATAGGTTCAGTGCTAGAGATAAAAGAATAGTTTTCACAAAAGTTAGCTAAACGAGTTTTAGAGCGAGTGATTCTCCCGGTTTGAATGTCATTGTAGATTTGCTCGACGGGATGATCTTTAGCAACTCTTGCTCGAACTCGTGAAAGCTTTTGCTTGGGTCTTCGTTGAGCATCTTCTTGATCTTGTTCTTCTTCTTCTTGGCCTTCTTCATTGTTGGCATTGTCGTTCTCTTGTCATGGTGGAGAAGGAGGTCGTTGACGTTCATCTTGATGCACTTCCTCATTTTCTTCATTTTGGTGTGTCCCACTTGTGGATGCTTCCGTATCCACTCTTGGTTCACCTTGTTGTGAAGTAGAAGCTTCCACTTGGACGGACGAGGTACTCTCCTTCCCCTCCGTTGGGCGAACCTTGCCAATAGACAAGTCTTGAAATGCTTCCGAAGGATCTTTGTCACCTACATCAATTGGCAATTGCTCTACTTGCGAGCCGTTAGATTCATCAAACTTCACATCTACCGTCTCTTCAACCATTCGGGTGAAATTGTTGTAGACACGGTAAGTGTGAGAGTTTGAGCCATAACCTAGTAGGAAACCTTCATGAGATTTAGGAGCAAATTTAGAGCGACGATGCTTATCAAGAATGTAGCACTTTGAGCCGAATACTCGAAAGTATCCAACTTGGGGTTTGTTACCGGTGAGGAGCCCTTCAGACACTAAAGCACTGCTAGAAAATCATACTTATGTACACAACCCTGATAGACCATCCTCAAACCAACAATGTACTGTACTAACTAGCAAGTAAATTTCAAATTCACAACACAGCCATGGCAATGACGAACAGGTTCGATGGAGATCATCTCAAGTGCATACATATGTTGGATGATCTTTGAGCTAAATAGCATGGTAATCATCCTTGTGTGCTTTCATTTATTTATTTTTTGTCTCACTAGTAATAGTGTTAACCAATGTATGCAGTAACTGAATTTCAAATCCACAACACAGCAATGGCAATCAGCAATCAGCAATCGGCAATCGTAAACAGGCCATGACGGAGCTCACCTCGAGCGCGTCGACAGTGAGGGGCAGGACAATGATCTTCTCGAAGAACCTCTGGCGCTCCTCGTGGTCGTGCGAGAGGCGGCGCCTGTAGGAGAGGTTGTAGAAGAGGGACCGGAGCTCCTTGAGCTTGGCCTTGGCAATGGCGAGATCATGCAGTAGTGAGCACACAGGAGGCGGTGGGCGAGGTGCGCCCTGTAGTTCATCTGGATGAGCAGCGCGGCATCCTGCGGCGACAGCTCCTTGGCCTTCCCCTTGCCATTCCCCATGGCAAAGGCCTGCATCATCAGAAAGAGAGACAAATGTCAGGCGGTCAGTACACATATGACAGTAGTGCATTGCAAGGGAGCAGAATCCTCAAGCTGATATCATTCAGAGCAGAGTTCAGTCAATCTGTAGCCAATACTAAGCACAGATCTAGAGTGTGGACACTAGCATCCTCTAAAATTCCAAATTTTCTCTCAAATCCAGTGAGAGGTAACTTGGATCTATTGGAAATTCTACTGGAAATCACACATTTCTTTCAGATCGGGCCACAGAACCCAAACTCCCACAAAAATCTCATCTTTTGTGCTGAGTACCGTACCTTGCGGATGGTGTCGCAGCCGGCAGTGTTGTCCTCGTGGATCTCCTCGATCTGGATGCACGTCCTCGCTGACTTCTTCTGAAAGTGCGTTATATCGACTAGAGGGGGGTGTATAGGCGATTTTTATGAATTCTTCACTGAGGAATTTGCTGGTGAGGAAATTCCTTAGCGAAGAACTACTTGCAGCGGAATAAGTACTCAGAAATAAACATAACAGGATACAAACATAGTCATCATGATGAAATGAAGACTAGCACAGAGTACAGAAAGCGTAAACACAGGATAACAAGATGAAGACGAACAGGCTGGAGAAATTGAGCGAGGAATTTGTGAAAGTCTTGATCAAAGTCTTCAAGCACGATATGAACAACATTCAACACAAGAATGAGGAAATGAAAGAGTTGAGGAAATAGAACCGAGTTAGTTGGTGAAGGCAATGATTTGGTAAACCAGTTCCAACTGCTGTGTCTCGGTTATGCGTCTGGTTGGAGTGGTGAGTATTTAAACTCGAGGACACGCATCCGGACACCAGTCTCGAGCCGCAACTCAGGGACACCCGATCCTCACCGTATTCTCCTTGAACTAAGACCAAGCGAGTCTCGACCAATCACTCGTGGTAAGTCTTGGTGACTTCCAAACCTTCATAGACTTGGTAACTCGGCGATCCACAATTCCTCTTGGATGCTCTAGACCTTGGCGCCTAACCGTCTGGAAGAAGCACAGTCTTCAAAGGTAACAAGCGTCGGATCCACGCAGATCAATTTCTTGATGATGCTCAATCACTTGGGTTTGTGGGGGTTTGGTTTTGGGATTTTCCTCACTTGATGATTTTCGCTCAAAGTCCTCGGAGGATGGGTTGCTCTCGGATGAAAAGTGTCAAGTTCTCTCGAGCAGCCAACCAACTAGTGGTTGTAGGGGGCGGCTATTTATAGCCTAGGGAGCAGCCCGACATGATAAGACATAAATGCCCTTCAATGATATGACCGTTAGGTGGATAGGATATTTTTGGACAGGTGGCCAAGAAGACAAAGAACGGTCGGAAATTTGACTCTCAAATTCCTCGGGGCTATCATGTTCCTCCTTTGTGTAGGCAATTCGCCTTTGGCGAATTCCTAACTCCTCGATCGAGCAAAGTCCTCATTGACTGTAAGAACTGCGTCTCATCCTTTGAAGAAATTGACTGAATCGTATGAGATTTCAATGGCTTCACTCGAAGGGATTGGTAGGTGTAGGATTTTGAGTTGAGCATCACATGGAAATTTTTCCTTAGTATTTCCTCGACCCCCTTTAACAGTACGATGTTTCCTATGACTCAAGAAAGAGAAATGAAACTACGAAAATAAAAGTCTTCACGCTTCATATTCCTCGAATGAATACCAAGTCTTCAAGGTCACACCAATTTCTTCACTTTCAAAGTCTTCAGAAAGTCTTCAGAATATCAAAGTCTTCAATCAAAGAACTTCATTTTTAGGGGTCGACTTTCTCTGTAAATATCAAACTCCTCATAGACTTATAGACCTGTGTACACTCACAAACGCATCAGTCACTTAACCTATAAGTCTTCAATGCACCAAAATCACTAAGGGGCACTAGATGCACTTACAATCTCCCCCTTTTTGGTGATTGATGACAACATAGGTTAAGTTTTCAACGGGGATAAACATATGAAGTGTAAATACTGATATTGAGGAATTTTATTGCAAGATATAGAAGAACTCCCCCTGAATATGTGCATAGTGAGGAATTTGCTTTTGAGGCAATGCACATTTGAAGAATTGAATCATGGAGATCTCCCCCTATATCTTGTAATTCATACACGCATTTGATATATAATATGAAGAATTTGAAATGCATGATGAAATATGGTGCCTGATGAGATTCAACATGCGTGCAATAATATTAACGAGGAATAGGCATGTAGAATAACACATCAAAAGTATCAGAGCACAGTGCAAGTCAGAGCAGCATGCACCATCCAAAAGTATCAGGGCACCATCGGTTTAAGATTACAACTCGATCCAATAAAAGTTTGGAAGAGCGAGAGTTGTAACTTAACAAAATATAATATAAACCCGCTTGAAGACTAACTCGGATTTCTCCCCTTTGTCATCAAATGACCAAAAGGATCGGCGAGGACTAACGCCTCAAGAATTTCAAGTTGATGGAGGAGTGCCAAGATTATCGGGGTTGTTCGTTGAAGTAGGGCCTGCCGCAGATGTCGTCCAAATCTTCATGTTCATCGGTTTCAGCGATGAAGAATAAGAGCTAGCCACCGATCGGGAACTTTGACTCTCTTGAATTTCTCCGGAGGTGGTGCAGACTAGTCAAATGCTTCCTGGAGACCCATAGTCTTCATTCTTCCGCTGAATATACATGAGTGAGAACAGCCAGTGCGGTTGAGGGTTTCATGAAGGTGATCTTGAGTTTTCTTCACTGCATTATGGGTTGAGGTCATGTTGTGAAGAATTGCAGCAAATGGCGCTTCACCCATTTGTGATTGCGATCAACCTTCCGATGAAGGCGAGGAGTAACTCACGGTCGATCATCACCACAGGTCTTTGTTGCTTGAGGCTTTTGCTTGGTGATGTATTTGCGGTAGTGTCATGTGTTGCGAATCGTCATTTGTGGAGTAAGATGTAGCTAGATGGAATTGACCATCCAATGGGCGAGTGCCTTCATCGATCACAAAGAGCTGCCTTGCCCTTATCATCGGATGATGAAACCGGTCGCTTGAGGACTTCAATGGGCGACAAGTAGCTACCATGGTTCGAGTGTCGACCTTGTAATTTAGTGAAGATCTTGCCCTTATGAATCTCATAATCCAAGGCGCATAGGACTTCAGCTCAAAAGGTGACATAGCAACATTAGCCAGAGTCCTCATGAAGAAATCATGGAAGTTAACGGGAACGCCATGAATGATGTTGAAAAGCATATTCTTCATGATGCCAACGACATCTTTGTCATTTGAGTCGTGGCCTTTGATAGGACTCATTGTCTTCGTCGGATCGATATAGACAGTCCGAGGCACATATAGCAATTCCTTGACGAGGAATTTGGTTAAGTGGGGCCTGCCACAGCTTCAAAGGCTTCATAAGCACTTGCATATAATGATCTGTCGATTCGCGGTCATTGTAGATGAAACGTGCGCTGGCATGAGGAGGATCAAGAGGAAGGACACGAAGCAATTCAGTTGCTGGTGCCTTATAGTGAGTGTTTTCTATCATCCAATCCAGCACCCATGAATTGACATCTTCAGCATCTCCGGTGATATGCAAAGTGGCATAGAACTGAAGAATGAGTTCTTCATTCCAATCATAGATATTAGTGCAGAAATTCAGTAGTCCTGCATCGTGAATAACTCGGAGAACAGGCTCAAAGCACGGCAGAGATTCCATATCCACATGAGGAATATGTTCATGACCGAAGATTTTGTCCTTGTCAAAGAGTACTGAGGAATAGAAGTTGGCTTGTGTAGCGGACGAAACGCGTTTCTTCCTTATGCGGCGAGTCATATGGATTATGTCGATGAAGAACACATGCTCGTAAAAGAAGTCTTCACCTTGAATTTTTGCTTGCTAGAGAACGGATTCTTGGTTTGGGCGGAGGAGTGTTAGTGATTTGCAGCACAACCTCGTGAATCGCGATCTCGGTGCTTGAGTTGAGAATTTCTGGTTCCTCTTCTTGTGCAGTTTGGGGATCGTGAAGGTTCTTTAGCACTAGCGGCTGGAATTTCTTCATGAGCAGACGATGTGGGATGAGTTTCTTGAGCCCATTTGAGCAGTTGTAGCAGGGGACGAGAGAATTTGTTGAATAGGAGTGAAGAGAGGAGTATTGGGATCTTGACTTTCCCAAAAGTCATCGTTCATCACTGGTGTAGTGCATCCAATATCCACATCTTCTTCTTCTTTTCAATTTCCTCAACACCAGCCTCTTCACCGTGAACCGAGGCATAGGTGAGAAGCGATTGGCGTTGAAGGAATGTTTCCACTTCAATTTCTTCATCAAACTGCTCTGAGGTGGCAACAGAATGATTTTCTTCATCAGATCCACTTGGGATCTTGTAGTCTTCTCCATAAGGAACAATTTCCTTAGACGACATGGAGGAAATGGGAACGGCATCAATGGGATTTTCAAGCGAGCTGGTCATTGGCTTCATTTTCTTCGCGGCCGAGGAATTTGACACAGCTGATGCCTTCCTTTTCTTCATAGCAACTCGCTCTACAGCCTTGGTCTTCTTCACTTCATAAGCAGAAGGAAGAATTGGAGTTGGTGTTGGCGCAGGAGGAGCTGAGGACTGTGGTTCGGTTTCTTCAGGCGCAATAGGTGTAGTTGCCCTGATCTCTTGATTTCTTGAGCGCACCACTAGTGGATGCCACAGGAATTTCTTCGGTGGCTGGAATGGAGTCATTAGCACTGGAACTTGTATTCTTATCGCCAGGCTGAAAGTCATCGCGATCTTGGCATGTTCTTGCAGAGTGGCTGAGTAGAGTCTGCAGCTGAGGATTTTCTTGTTGCGATGGGGCTGCAACAATTGTCATTTTCTTCGTCAAATTGATTTAATCTCACTTTGGCTCCTTGCCAATCAGCATTGTATGCATCGAAGTCCTTGCTGAGGGCTTGGATCTCAGCTTGAGCCTTGAGAAGTTCTTCAGGAGTTAGTCTGACAACGTTCTTCTTCAGAAGCTTCTCCTTTCTAGCTTGAGCTCTTTTTATCTCACGGGCCTTTTCAAACTTCCATTTCTCTTGAGAGATGAAATGGGTCAGCATATGACTTTGACCAGGAGTTAGAGGCAGATCGGGCATTGGAGTGTTTGGATCCTAAGGCCATAAGTCAATGTAGTCGAGGATCTTCTTTGGATCCAGAAGCAGAGGCACAGGTGTTCCTTTGGCTCTGGCGGCCTTTGCTTGTCCATCTCTGATGATTTCTGCAAGTTCTTCATTAGAAGCCTCGTCATCAGAGGGCACTTGGAAAGCAACCTGTTTCTTTCTTGGACTTGGCCGAGGACCGCGTCTAGTTGTTGCTTTTGTCTTGACAGTGGGGCTGATGAGGACATTGGTGCAGTGAGGAGCTCACCGAGACACGAAGCAATTGAGAACCCCGAGTCCTTTGACATGTAGCGGATGCACAGGAGTTGAGGACTTGGAGGAGCTGCTGAGGACTTTGGTGGAGCAGCAGTAGTCTGAGGAATTTGCCGTGAGGGCGCGGCTGAGGAACATGGCCGTGAGGGCGCTGATGGTGAAGCACTTAGCTTGCGAGAAGGCTTCTTCGGCATTGATTTCCTCGGCTGGACCGAGGTCTCAGCGGCGGCAGCAGCAGCAGAATCCTCATTAAATTTCCTCACTGCCTCCTTGGCTTGTCTTGCCAATTTTGCTTGGCGCCTAGCCCATTCTTCAGGAAAGTCTTCACCACTTTTGATGCTAGTGGGATCGTGACTTGGCAGTGCCAATGGAGCTCTTGGGCATGGAGGATTTAAGGCTAATTTCTTCATGTACTTAGGAGTAACATATCGGTATTCCCTCCATTCTCGTGCCCATCTTCGTTCAATCCTCTGAATCGCACTTTGCGCTGATTCTTGTTTTCTTTGCCAAACTTGGCTTCATCAGTGTGCAATAATCCTTGTATATTTCATCGGGGATCTCGAAGCGATCATGACCTCCGGTTTCTTTCCTCCTTTCTGCGGTCTCTTGCCTTGATTCTTGGATGAGGATTTTGAACAATTGAACACTCTGAAGAAGTATGCAGTTTTTCTTTGAGGAACGCTGCAAATGAGTTAAGTTGATGAGAACCTAGTGATTCAGCAGCGGACATGAGTACCTGTGAATAGAGTGTAGGTGCGAGGAATTTGGAGAGGTCATATGCGTTCTCAGAAGATTTTTCGAAAGAAAGACAAGTTTTGAGGAATTTGACCAGTTGAGCCTTGAGGAATTTCACTAAGCGTTCTTGTCTTAGGTTCCAGAGTTGTATAGATCGAAAATCCGCACAATTGAGGAATCTTGAAGAAATGAGTGCTTAGAGAGATGGATCAAGAGCATACAGTGTGTGAGGTGTTCATATGTGAAGATTTGAAGAATAAAACACCTTTGAAGATTTTCAGAAAAGTTTGAGAATCAAAGCGAGTAATAAAAGTGACTTTTAATTACCCGAACTGAAGAACACGACGAACAGAGATGAACTACGGTGAAGTTCATCAAGTTAGATCTCCCACGCCCTAACTTGGCAGAGGGAGATAGCTACGGCGGTGGCGGAGTGAAGATTTCATGCCGGGCCTTGAAATCTGACGGCGGCGAGGTTGAGGCAGTGAAGCTCTTCCTCACCGGCGGCGATGGAGTAGCGGCGGCGCTAGGGTTTGAGGAGAGCTCGAGCGAGAGACAGCGACCGAGCGGAGTAAATGAAGTAAGGAAGGGAGAAGGGGTATTTATAGCCACGGTAAAAATTGTTCGCCCGAAGATTTTGGGACGAACATGCCCCTGCCCTTTCTTCTTCACGCGACATGTGTCACCCATGTACTGTGCAGATGAGATCGTGTAAGATCGTGGGTGAATAAAATAATGCATCGTGGGATGCGGAACGGTTTGAGTGGTAAAACCGAAAATCTGGATAAGATTTGTTATAAAGTTTCATGCGCAATTTTTTCAGCTGACAAGGACACAGTGAAGACTTTGAACGAGTTTCAAATAGAACGCACATGAAGAATTTGTCAATAGATTGGGTTGAGTATAGCATAGAGGGGGGAAGGGTCCGATCACATTCACTTAGCAGAAATCACAACTTGAAGAAATAGCAATAAGTGAATGTTGTAGAGGACATGAACTCATATATATATATATATATCCAATGAAGACAAACGACGGAAACAGTGAAGATTTTGCAAAGTTGAAGAATTTGAAAAACTGAAGAATTTCAAAAATGAGGAAAAACTCAAATTGAAGATTTTCAACTTTTTGTGGTGGCGTGACCCACCGTATAAGAATGATGATTTCAGACACCGCGTACAATTGTCATAGGGTTCTAAGAATCAAATTCTTCATTAATTTCTTCACACTTAGAGTGTTATTCTTCATTGATTGAAGAAAATCGTTTCTTCATGTGTTGCACATCTAAGTCATCAATTCTGCATAAGGGTTAGGATGTGTGTCCTTTTCAAAGAACATTCGAAGATTTTAAGATATTTAGCTCACACCGCAACTTGCTAAATTTCTTCTCGTCCAAGGGCTTAGTGAAGATATCAGCTAGCTGTTCTTCAGTCTTCACATGCTCGATGGAGATGTCGCCCTTCAACACATGATCACGAAGAAAATGATGACGAATCTGGATGTGCTTAGTCTTGAGTCTGAACTGGGTTGTGAGCAATCTTGATGGCACTCTCATTGTCGTGAGAGGAGAGGCACATTCTTCACGTTGACACCATAGTCCTTGAGGTTTGCTTCATCCAAAGCAGTTGAGCACAAAGATGAGCCAGCAGCAATGTATTCAGCTTCAGCAAGAAGACGGTGATACGCAGCTCTGCTTTCTTCGAGGACCAACAGACCAAAGATCGTCCGAGAAATGACAAGTGCGGATGTTGACTTGCGGTTCACACGATCACCAAAGATAGTCGAGTCGAAATATCAATGAGATCAAAAGCGAGCCCTTGGGGTACCATAATCCTAGTGTTGGTGTGTGAGCTAGATATCGAAGAATATGCTTCACAGCCTTATGGTGTGATTCCTTGGTGCAGCTTGAAATCGGGAACACATGCAAACACTAAGCATTATATCCGGCCTAGATGCACATAAGTACAATAAGGAACCAATCATGGAGCGGTATACCTTGTGATCAAGTCAATACCATTTTCATCGATTGCATAGATGGCCATTTGTGGGCATAGGAATTTTGACGCCTTTGCAATCTTGCATGCGAATTTCCTCGAAGACATCTTTGAGGTATTTCTCTGAGATATGAATATGCCATTGCGTCTGATTTAATTTGAAGACCTAAGAAGAATTTCAACTCTCCCATCATGGACATTTGATATTCTTCACTCATCATATAGGCAAATTCATCACTATAATGTTGGTCAGTACAGCCAAAGATAATATCATCAACATATATTTGGCACACAAACAGTTCACCATCATATGATTTAGTAAAAAGAGTAGGGTCGAGTGAACCTGGTGTGAAGCCATTTTTCACGAAGAATTCCTTCAATGTGTCATACCACGCCCGAGGGGCTTGCTTGAGGCCATAGAGGGCCTTATTAAGTCTGAAGACTTTGTCAGGATTCTTGGGATCTTCAAAACCTAGGGGTTGAGCAACATATACTTCTTCCTCAAGCTTACCATTGAGGAATGCACTTTTCACATCCATTTGATATAAGATGATATCATGATGGTTAGCGTAAGCAAGTATGCGAATAGCCTCAAGTCTAGCAGCAGGTGCAAAAGTTTCATCGAAATCAATTCCTTCAACCTGTGTGTAGCCTTGAGCTACTAGTCGTGCCTTATTCCTCACCACAAGGCCATTTTCATCTTGCTTGTTGCGGTAGATCCACTTTGTGCCAATGATATTATGCTTGCGAGGATCAGGCGATTGACCAATTCCCGACATTGTTCAGCTCGAATCGATGTAATTCTTCTTGCATAGCCTGAATCCACTCCGGCTCGAAAATGCTTCATCTACCTTAGTGGGCTCTGTGATAGAGACAAAAGCATAGTGCCCACAAAAGTTAGATAAATGTGAAGCTTTTGAGCGTGTGAGAGGACCCGTGCGCTAATGTCATCGATGATCTTCTCCACTTGCACTTCTTTTGCAACGCGTGGATGAGTTGGTTGTCATTGAGGATTTTGATCAGCATTTTCTTGACACCATTTTCCTCATCATGTTCTTGAGTGCATCACTCGGCGTTCTTCATGAGCAGAATGAATTCTTCAAAGATTCTTGATCGGAATGACATCCTCGGTTGCCTTGAGCTTGATAGCATCTTCAGTGCTGGTTCATCTAACACGAAGGTAGGTGCTCTCTTTGCGAGCCATTAGTTTCATCGAACCGCACATCTACAATGTCAACAATCTTGTGAGAACAATGTTGAAGACTCTGTAGGTGTGCGAGTCCTTTCCAGTAACCAAGCATAAAACCTTCATGTGCTTTGGTGCAAATTTAGAGTTGTGATGAGGATCTCTAATCCAACATTTAGCACGAAGACTTTGAAATAACTCACATTGGGTTTCTTGTCGGTGAGGAGTTCATATGCAGTCTTCTTGAAGAATTTGTGAAGATATACTCTGATGATGTGGCATGCAAGATCAATTGCATCAATCCAAAAATCCGAGGCGTTTTGTATTCATCAAGCATAGTGCGAGCCATCTCAACAAGAGTTACGTTCTTGCGCTCCACGACGCCATTCGGTGAGGAGTATAGGGAGCAGATAACTCATGAGTAATACCAAGTTCATCAAGATAAGCATCAAGACCGGAATTCTTGAACTCAGTTCCATTGTCACTTCTGATATGCTTGATCTTCACACCAAAGTTGGTTGAAGCCCTCGAGGAAAATCGTTTGAAGACTTCCTGCACTTCATGTTTGTAAGTAACAATGTGTACCCATGTATATCGAGAATAATCATCAACAATGACAAAATATAGAGATGCATCATTAGTGACTGCTGAGTAATGATTAGGTCCGAAGAGGTCCATGTGAAGCAATTCGAATGGACGGGTAGTGGTCATGATAGTCTTATTTGGATGCTTGGTCTTGGTCATTTTCCAGCTTCACAGGCTCGCATAAGTGATCCTTGAGGAATTTGACATTCTCAATGCCAATGACATGCTTCTTCTTTGCAAGCGTGTTCAAATTCCTCATGCTGCGTGACCAAGTCGTCGATGCCATAGCCAGCCTTCGAAGCTTTTGCAAGTAGACACACGGCTGGTTGTGGTCTGTAGAAAATCAACAATATCTGAGATCTCCTCTCCTAAAGCCTTGAAGACTTTGGAATTGTCGACTTCCATAATCACAACACAGCGATATTTGCCAAGACAACAACCATATCAAGATCACAAAGCATTGAGATCGACATGAGATTGTATCCTAAGGACTCAACAAGCATGACTTTGTCCATGTGCTTATCCTTAGAGATAGCAACCTTACCAAGACCCAATACGACTTTTGCCTTTGTCAAGAAAGATGATATGCTTTAGAGGTGACGGTGATAAGGAGCATCCATCAATAGATTCTTGTCACCAATCATGTGATTTGTACATCCACTATCGAGGACCCATTCGGTGGTTTTGGGTTGATCATCCTGCAGATGAATTAGTGTAACTTACAATCTCATATGCTTCATCAATGAAGAATATGATATCAAGTTCATCAGATGAATTTCATCAAGCAGAAAACATATATATAGCAGTATGAGGACGTGTGAAATGAAAGTTCATTTCATCATGATTTACTGCGTCCTTTCGAGCATTTTTGTCGAGTCCCAACAAATTCTTCAGACGTTAAAGCACGTCTGGAGACCTGACCCTATAGAAGAGATTAGTTCTTTTTCTTCACCACCCACATCTGGAGGGGTGGCAAAGAGTTCATCATTCTGCGAGCACCATATGAGAAAGGTGGCAAAGATGCCAAACCATTTCGTTTCACATAAGAGGGGTTAGGGTAAGCATATGAATAAGCAGAGTAATTCTTCGAGCACTTATGAACATAATGGTTTGAAGAATAATGCACATATTCATAGCCCTTAGCTCTACCCTGCGAGACAGAGTTGTTAGCACGATGATAATCATATGAGGACTTTGATCCATTTGAGGAATTCGATCCATGTGAAGAATTTGGTCCATATGAAGAACTTGATCTGGGGTTCCTGTTTTTCACAGGTGGTGTCATGAGGACATTCACCTGAAGACTTTCAACACAACTTTTGGGAAACCAAATTTTCTTCATAGGGGAACCATTCCTGCAGTTAGTGCCAACATATCTAGCAAATACTTCACCATTCTGATTTTTGAACAGTTTATAGTTGGAGTCAAAAGACTCATCAGAAGAATGAGGAGATTCACATGTAAAGCCAGACAAGTTAGATGGATCAACTGGAGGTCCCTTTGCAGCAACCCATGAGGTTTTGGGGTACTGCTCAGGCTTCCAATATGTTCCATCAGCATTGAGTTTCCTCTCAAAGGCAATACCCTCTTTCCTAGGGTTTCTGTTGAGGATCTACTTTTTGAGCACATCACAAAGTGTCTGATGCCCTTTGAGGCTTTTGTACAAGCCTGTCATGTAGAGTTCCTTCAGCCCTGCATTGTCAGTGATACTAGCAATGTCCTCGGACGAGGAATTAGTGATAGCAGGGGCAGATGAAGAATTTGTAACAGTTGAAGCATTTGAACATTCAGGTGAAGAATTAGCAGATTCACGTTCAATGCACTTTAAGCATGGGGGAACAAATTCTTCCTGAGAAGCGCTGATTTGTTGAGCTAGTAATGAATCGCGCTCCTTCTGAAGATCTTCATAACACACTTTTAGCTTTTCAAGATCTTCCTTTCTTTGAAGAGATTCAAGAGAAAGCTTCTCGTGATCAGTCAAGAGGGTATTATGTTGATCTTGAAGGGCGTCAAACTTGGAGTGGATTCTCTGAAGACATTCACCCAAAGCTTTTGACTGATCCATTTCTCTGCGCAACATTTTATCACTTTTGTCTAGCATATCTTGAGTTTGTCCTAAAGCTGTTTGTTGTTTAGTGGCAATGCAAACAAGTTTGGTATAGCAGGATTCAATATCATCATCAGATTCATCATTGTCAGATTCATCATCACAAGACTCGGATGAGGAGCATTCGGTTACCTCAGCACCGTTTGCCATGAGACAAGATGCAGAAGATGAAGATTCTGGCTCGAAAGTCATCGTTTTGAGAGATTCCTTGAAGTCCTCAAACCAGGGATCATGACGAGTTCGATGACCTTCATAGACATCAGAGATTCGGTCCCGGATGAGCTTCGAATTGCCAAGATGCATAATTCGCCCGAATTGATCTCTGGATAGGCAGGAGCAGATGATATCCTCGCTATGATGTCAAGTCGAGTGTACTTGCGAATATCATCAGCATTCGTCGTCTTGCATAAATCAGTAAGACCAATCTTAGTGAAGGTCCACAGCTCGCTGTTCCTTGCCATGAGGCGCTTCCTCATCATGGCCTTCCACTTGGGGTAGTCATGACCGTCAAAGATAGGGCATGTCACTTTCTTCATACCTGCGGTCGACATAACTAAAACTCCAGGCGGTTAAACCAAAATCACACAGAACAAGGGAGTACCTTGCTCTGATACCAATTGAAAGTGCGTTATATCGACTAGAGGGGGGTGAATAGGCGATTTTTATGAATTCTTCACTGAGGAATTTGCTGGTGAGGAAATTCCTTAGCGAAGAACTACTTGCAATGGAATAAGTACTCAGAAGTAAACATAACAGATACAAACATAGTCATCATGATGAAATGAAGACTAGCACAGAGTCTGAAAAGCATAAACACGGGATAACAAGATGAAGACAAACAGATGAAGAAATTGAACGAGGAATTTGTGAAAGCCTTTAGTCAAAGTCTTCAAGCACGAGATATGAACAACATTCAACACAAGAATGAGGAAATGAAAGAGTTGAGGAAATAGAACCAGTTAGTTGGTGAAGACAATGATTTGGTAAACCAGTTCCAAGCTATTTGTCTCGGTTATGCGTCTGGTTGGAGCGGTGAGTATTTAAACTCGAGGACACGCAGTCCGGACACCGAGTCTCGAGCGCAACTCAGGACACCCATCCTCACCGTATTCTCCTTGAACTAAGACCACGCAGGTCTCGTCCAATCACTCGTGGTAAGTCTTGGTGACTTCCAAACCTTCACAGACTTGGTCACTCGGCGATCCACAATTCCTCTTGGATGCTCTAGACCTTGATGCCTAACCGTCGGAAGAAGCACAGTCTTCAAAGGTAACAAGCGTCGGATCCACAGGATCAATTTCTTGATGATGCTCAATCACTTGGGTTTGTGGGGGTTTGGTTTTGGGATTTTCCTCACTTGATGATTTTCGCTCAAAGTCCTCGGAGGATGGGTTGCTCTCAGATGACAAGTGTCAAGTTCTCTCGGAGCAGCCAACCAACTAGTGGTTGTAGGGGGCGGCTATTTATAGCCTAGTGAGCAGCCCGACATGATAAGACATAAATGCCCTTCAATGATATGACCGTTAGGTGGATAGGATATTTTTGGACAGCTGGCGCACAGCACAGCAACGGTCGGAAATTTGACTCTCAAATTCCTCAGGGCTATCATGTTCCTCATTTGTGTAGGCAATTCAGACTGGCGAATTCCTAACTCCTCGATCGAGCAAAGTCCTCAAGGACTGAAGAACTACGTCTCATCCTTCAAGAAATTGATTGAATCAGTATGAGATTTCAATGGCTTCACTCGAAGGGATTGGTAGGTGTAGGATTTTGAGTTGAGCATCACATGGAAATATTTCCTTAGTATTTCCTCGACCCCCTTTAACAGTACGGTGTTTCCTATGACTCAAGAAAGACAAAATGAAACTACGAAAACAAAAGTCTTCACGCTTCATATTCCTCGAATGAATACCAAGTCTTCAAGGTCACACCAATTTCTTCACTTTCAAAGTCTTCAGAAAGTCTTCAGAATATCAAAGTCTTCAATCGAAGAACTTCATTTTTAGGGGTCGACTTTCTCTGTAAATATCAAACTCCTCATAGACTTATAGACCTGTGTACACTCACAAACGCATCAGTCACTTAACCTATAAGTCTTCAATGCACCAAAATCACTAAGGGGCACTAGATGCACTTACATCTTCTTCTTCTTGTCATCCTCCTTGTCCTTGGCGGCGGCCTTGATCTTCTTGGGCTTCTCCGGCCTGCGCTCCTCGACCTCCAGCTCATCCTCGTCGTCATCGGAGGCGGTGAAGTCCTCCTCCCAAGTGTAGGCATGCGACATGGCTCGAGCGAGCCTTTGCCCTTGATCTCGGTGCCCCACTTGGTCTTGGTCTTGCCTCCGGCGCCGCCCTTGGACTTGGCCTCCCACCACCACTTGCGGTCGAATCCGTCGTCGTTGGGGGAGGCGAGCTCCGCCTCCCACTTAAGCGCTCGTCTCCCGCCGCGCGGCTTCTCCTCCGCCGTCCACTTGACCTTCCGGCTGCCGGGCTCCGTGGCCGCGTAGGTGTACTTACAGGCCTTGCTGCTGCAGGGCGGGCCAGCAGGGCAGCAAGCCTTCGAGTCTTGACAGCCGTCGGTGAGTCGTCTGGGAGGAAGGTGTCTTGAGGAGGAGGGATGGGGGCGGGGCGAAGAAGGGGTCGACGGGGAGGTAGAGGTCGAGGAGGTCGGGGTGGTGGGGGAAGGCGAAGGGGGATGGGGATGGGGGTGGGAGGAAGGGGCAGGAGGCGGAGAGGGAGGAGGTAGGTGATGGTGTGTGGATGAGATGCGAACGTCGTTTTTTTACCTGGATGGGTGGGGAGAGAGGGAGGGGATAACCCCACAGTTTTTTTTCACCTGGAAAAAAAATAACCCCATCTCTTTGCCATTTGCCAGCAGATGGCAAAGAATCTTTTCCGTCTGCTGGCAGATGGCAAAGAGGTGGGGCTGGTACGCCGTTACACGCTTGACGGCCACAGGATTTGCCAACCTCTTTGCCATCTGCTAGCAGATGGCAAAGATATTTGCCATCCACCAGCAGATGGCAAAGAATTGGCTGATGGGAACCATGTTCTTTGCCGTCTATCAGTTCTTTGCCATCTGTTTTTTATAAGCAGATGGCAAAGACATTCTTTGCCATCAGCTGGCAGATGGCAAAAAGCTGGCTGATGGCAAATTACTGTTTCCAGTAGTGTTAGAGGCCTAGGGCCCAAGGGCGGTTTAGGGCCCATAGTCATAAACCGTCATGGGAAGTATAACTTGTATTGTAAGTTAGGGAAAGGTAGAAACTGAGCTGGACATGTGTATGAGCCGATCTCGGTACTCTGTAAACCACCGGGCGTCAACCTATGTATATAAAGGGACGACCCGGCGGCGGTTCAGGGACAGGAAACAACAACTCGAGAGATAGGTAAAGCGGATTCGCTCCCTGCTCATCAAGACCCCATCAATTCCACCACAACTGGATCGTAGGCTTTTACCTTCACCGCAAGGGTCCGAACCAGTATAAACTCCCCGTGTCCTTTGTCCAGTTTAACCCCTTTAAGTTAACCTCGTTGCGATGGCTCCACGGCTAAGTCCTCTCACTAGGACATCTGACGTGTTAATTCCACAACAGTTGGCGCCCACCGTGGGGCTATCGCACGATGGTTTCGAGTTCTTGAAGGGCAACCTTGAAGGACTCAAGGGATACGCGGTTGGCCAGATGACCAAGAGTCATCGCGTCAAGCTCTAATCGACGACGCAGGCTGGGGACCCGAGGCCGGCTCAATTGAGTACGAGTACCGTTTCCCCTTTGGCAGAATTCACGTTTTCATCGACAAGATCGGCGAACCGGGCCGTTGGCGGTGGTTTATTGTATGAAGTTGTGCAGATCAGTCGCTGAGCGCCCGTATATGACTGCTCAATTAAAGTGTAGGCAGCCTTCAGCTTCTTGCGCATATATGAGCCAAGATGGGCGACGCGGCTACCTGCAATGGTTACAATATTGTTGTTAAAACCGGAGGTTTCAAGACCGATTAATTACAGTTCATAGCAAGGCTACTTACCAAAGATGGCTGCAGTCAAGTGTTGATTTCCCGCTTCAAGACAGACAGCTCCTCTGCCACCGGTTTAAGGGCCGCTTCAGCATCCTTCGCCCGTTTCAGCAAAGTGGCTTTTTCAGCCTCCCAGTCTGCTCGCTCGCCTTTCAAGCCATCCTTCAACTGTTCCATGGTTGTTAAAGCGCTTTTCAGCGCATCTTTGGCCTTTGAAGTTTCTGCTTGCTGGGACTTGATGTTTTCTTGGAGATCGGCGATTTGGGAATCTTTATTGCTCCAGTCAGCCTGCAAAAGACAGATAACAAGTTGGTAATGCTTCCTTCAAAGTCCCAAGCACATAACAAGTTATGCACTAGGGCTAATGCGGATTGCTTTTATCAACTGATATTTTAAGTCCCAAGCATACAACAAGTTATATACTCGACACTTGGTGGCTAATGCGGATTGCTTTTATCAACTGATAGTTTAAGTCCCAAGCATACAACAAGTTACATACTCGACACTTGGGGGCTAATGCGGATTGCTGTTATCAATTGATATTTTAAGTCCCAAGCATACAACAAGTTATATACTTGGCACTTGGGGGCTAATGCATATCGGTTCAACTCAAGGTTATCCAGGTTCTGACAATAAACCGGATCATGTTGATAAATGGAATGAATTTTGGAAACTACATTACAGAAGATATACCGGTTCATCCTAAAGGTAGATACCGGCCTACAGGGACTACGCAAGCAAAATCCAAATATTCTCCTATTATAAGTCCCGGTTCACATTTGTATTGATGAACCGGCCCTTTGGGGCTACTAGAGTTGATAATTGAAGCATGATATAAGGAAAAAAGAAGTTATTTAAAGGAGCAAGTGTTTACCTCATATCGCTCTTTCATCAGGTTTACTAAACTGCCTTCATAGTCACGGCTGGTGTACAGATGGTTTAGATATCCAGAATGGATGTCCTGACCAGAGAGGTGGGCATAACTCGACAAATCTGGTTTCCATTTGCCTTTGTCCATAGCAGAGAATTCTTCTTTTGCACTGTGCTTTGATAAAGCGATAGGATTGCCAGGAGCAGTGTGGCCAAAGCCGGTAATCACAACATCATCTGTTGTGCCTTCAGCAGTTTTATCCGGGCTTGGCGGTTTATCACAGGCCTTTGCTGGGCTTGGTGGATCAGCAGCTGGGCTTGGCGGATCAGAACATTGGCTTGTTGGATTTATTTCTAGTGGATCAGCAAAGGTATCCTGACCCTGAGGTGCCGGTCATCTAGATCAATGTCAGCATGCTGATCAATAGCCTCTGAGGCTCTCTCCGGTTCAGTAGCCGGATTATCATCAGTTGGTGTAGTCAACATAGCGTTTTTGCTAAGTCTGGCTTTGGCACTTCAAATAACAAAAACAGAGATTAGTACAATGAACTAGTGCAAGGGAGCGAAACAGAGTTTACTATGCTTACCAGGGATGGCCTTGAGAGGAGGCATCTGGGTAGTCGATGAATCGCCAAAAGAGGAATTGGAAGTGCCCTGATAATTTGAGTCAGACGGATTAAGAGGATATCGGAAGTAACCTGCCTTGGGATAAAGTTTATTAGAAGTACAAGAGACCTCTTGACGACGCTTGCAAACCGGGGAATATGGTAAACCAGACGAGGTAACCACTTGACCACTGTGCCGGGTTGTGCGGCGAGCTTCTTGCTGTTGTGTCTTCAAAGAAAAGTGCGGATCCAAATGAGCAAGAGGGTGTGAATGTTTTACTTTCCGAACTGCTTGACGAAGTTTTTGTACTGGCACATGATTTGAATTGGAGGATAGAACAACATGGCTAGCTTCCACATCATCCTGATAGTATCATTGTCAATGAGGTGTATGAAAAGATAACCAAGAGAATCTAATTCTACCTCTGAGTCCAGGTTAGAAAGCTCTTCATCATTGCCTACATCAGAGGGTTCGGTGGTTTTATTCTTCGTTGGTTTCTTTACAGCCTTAGTCTTGCTGCGGGGTGCTCTTGCCGGTTTATCCTGGGACTTGGCCGGCTTATCTTGAGGTTTCTTCTTCCAGAAAGGGTCGTCACTCTGCATAGATGAACAACAAATTATAACGGAATTTTTAAAGAAAGGATGGATTAAATAAAAAAAGGGAGAGGCAATTCTAACAGCTGGCGGTTTATTGAAAGTACAGAAGGGGCTAAGCCCTACTTGACTGTAGACGGTTTCTGGTTCATTCAATATTTTCTTCACAGCTTCAGTAACTTCATCTTCTGTTAGCTGAATATCAATATGACGTTGAGCATCTTTCATGTCCCCCCTGTACTCACACATTAAACCGGGGCGCCGGCTTAAAGGCAAAACGCTCCAAGATATCCAGTAGCGGACGAACTCAACACCTATTAAACCGTTGGCCATAAAGGCTCTGAGTTTGGAGAGTTGTGGCGCATAAGTGGACCGTTCTTTGGCAGTTAGCCTTTGAGGGAACGGATGAGTATTGCTCAGACGGTGAGGGCAGTAACCCAGCAGAGGATTTTTGCCAGATGGAGAAGTATCTTTGCAGTAAAACCAAGTCTGATTCTAGTCCTTGGGATGACTATGAAGCTTGGCATGGGGAAAAGTGACATCTCTCCTCTTTTGAATTGACATCCCACCAAGCTCCGTGTTGGGTCCGTCTGAGAATTCTGTGTGACGGTTCAAATACAAGAAATCTCTGAACAAGTCAACTGTGGGTTCTTCTTGAAGATAGGCCTCACAAAATACTTGGAAATCGCAAATATTGGACACAGAATTTGGCCCAATATCTTGAGGGTGGAGTTGCAAGTAAGCAAGAACATCACAGAAGACTTTTGATCCGGGTGGGCTGAACCCTTGATTCAGATGATCAGTAAAAACACCTATTTCTCCATCTTGAGGTTCAAGAGGATTCTCTAAACCGGGGACTCTCCAATGGATGGTTTCCTTGCTCGCTAAAGCGCTAGTCACAACGTACCCAGTCAACTGCTCTTCTGTAACCCAGAAAGGGACCCAATTGCAAGCATAAAACGTCTTGGCCATTTGAACAGAAAAACTGGAAAAGAGGACCAAGGCCGATTTAAGATTTTTGTTAATGCAGAGAGTCCGGTTTACAGACAGAAAAACAAATTGAAACCCATATGCATGATAACCCGGAATTTCATATCAAGGATGAGTTGGCGGTTTATAAAGAGGGCTAATGGTACCTGACGGATTAACATTTTCAGAAAAGTACAAACCGCCTACAATGGTGTGGAAGTTACAGATCTGAAATATCCCTAAGTTATTGTACAAACAGATTTCACAAGTTTGTGTTGTAAATTTGGATCTATAGCAGTTCTGAAAAGGAGATAAATTTGATACCTAAAAGCACGGCAGCAGAAGAACACACATATTCAGATGGGGTATAATGCAGAGAAGGGTATTTGCTGTGATTGAAAACGGATGCTAAACTATTATTGCATCGCCTTTACTATCAAATTCAGGTTTGGCTATGCGATCTAAAGAAGAAAGTGAGAAAAGGGGAAGAAGACGGATGAACAGTGGAAACCCTAATGCAGATCTGTTACATGAGAAGAAGAAGAACTTACTGACACTGCTGAACAGCGGAGGAGGCGTCAAGTTTCTCTGGTCCGATCAGGTTGATGCAGCGGCCGTTGGCGATGCGGACGCGAAGGTCGAGGGTGGCGGCTGCGCTCGAGCTCTAAGGTGACGCGAGGAAGAAGACGGAGCGAAGGGGCACGAAGGGGAAAAGAAAGAATGACCCTTGGCCATATTTATAAGGCGAAGGGATAAGTGACAGTCGTGGCAATCGAGGAACCAAAAAGTGCATATCTAACACAGCTGTCACCTTGGTTTTCGGAGGGTCATTAATGAAAAGGATATGTTTACTGATCTTTTACAGATAGATGACGTCACGGTGATTTACTATAATCATAGAAGATGATGTCATGACAGTTTATCAAGATCATATGGAGGAGACGTCATGGCGGTTTACAAGGATAATACGAGGATGTTTAAGGAATTTTCCCTAAAATGTTGAAGATTGACATGAACAGATTCAAATTAATCTGGGCCTAATGTTGGGGATATCACTACTGAGTATAAACCGCCCAGGAGGGACCGGGTGATGCTCATCCACATTGAAGCCCATGAAGACAAGGAATATGGTGATGTACTATTAAAGCTTAGAGGCCTAGGGCCCAAGGGCGGTATAGGGCCCATAGTCATAAATCGTCATGAGATGTATAACTTGTATTGTAAGTTAGGGAAAGGTAGAAACCGAGCCGGACACGTGTATGAGCCGGCCTCGGTATTCTGTAAAACGCCGAGCGTCAACCTGTGTATATAAAGGGACGACCCGGTGGCGGTTCAGGGACAGGAAACAACAACACGATAGATAGGTAAAGCAGATTCGCTCCCTGCTCATCGAGACCCCATCAATTCCACCATAACTGGATCGTAGGCTTTTAGCTTCACCGCAAGGGGCCGAACCAGTATAAACTCCCTATTTCCTTTGTCCGGTTTAACCCCTTTAAGTTAACCTCGTTGCGATGGCTCCACGACTAAGTCCTCTCACTAGGACATCTGACGTGTTAATTCCACAACTGATAGTAATGACTTCACATATAAAAAGTATGAGGCATAAAAGTTGTTGAGAGTTGACAAACATAGTTTAGGTCATCGTTGCAATTAATAGGAAGTAATAAGGAAACAGAGGTTTTCACATATAAATACACTATCTTGGACAGCTTTTATGATTGTGAGCACTCATTAAGTATGACATGCCAAAGAGTTGATGTTGGACAAGGAAGACAATGTAATGGGTTATGTTTTCCCACATCTCAGTTAAAGTATATTGTCATGGATCTTTCAAACATGTTGAGCTTGTCTTTCCCCCTCATGCTAGCCAAAAATTCCTTGCACCAAGTAGAGATACTACTTGTGCTTCCAAATATCCTTCAACCCAGTTTTGCCATGAGAGTCCAGCATACCTACCTATGGATTGAGTAAGATCCTTCAAGTAAGTTGTCATGTTGCAAGCAATAAAAATTGCTCTCTAAATATGTATAACTTATTAGTGTGGAGAAAATAAGCTTTATACGATCGTGTGATATGGAAGTAATAAAAGCGACGGACTGCATAATAAAGGTTCATATCACAAGTGGCAATATAAAGTGATGTTCTTTTGCATTAAGATTTTGTGGCAACCTCTGCTTCCCTCTGCGAAGGGCCTATCTTTTACTTTATGCAAGAGTCAAGGTGATCTTCACCTTTCCCTTTTTCATTTTATCCTTTGGCAAGCACCTCGTGTTGGAAAGATCTGATATATATATATATATATATATATATATATATATATATATATATATATATATATATATCAATTGGATGTAAGTTAGCATGAACTATTATTGTTGACATCACCCAAAGGTGAATACAGTGGGAGGCAACATTATAAGCCCCTATCTTTCTCAGTGTCCGATTAAAACTCCATAACCATAAGTATTGCGTGAGTGTTAGCAATTGTAGAAGACTATATGATAGTTGAGTATGTGGACTTGCTGAAAAGCTCTATTTTTTACTCTTTCCGATGTTATGATAAATTGCAATTGCTTCAATGACTGAGATTATAGTTTGCTAGTTCTCAATAAAGTCTATGATCCATACTTGACATTGTGAATAGATTGTTACTTTGAGCATGAGAAATCATATGACAAAATCTATTTATGCTGTTGTTATAAGAATGAGCATGATGCCCTCATGTCCGAATTTTATTTTTATCGACACCTCTATCTCTAAACATGTGAACATATTTTTTGGTTTCGGCTTCCGCTTGAGGACAAGCGAGGTCTAAGCTTGGGGGAGTTGATACGTCCATTTTGCATCATGCTTTTATATCGATATTTATTGCATTATAGGCTGTTATTACATGTTATGTCACAATACTTATGGCTATTCTCTCTTATTTTACAAGGTTTATCATGAAGAGGGAGAATGCCGGCAGCTGGGATTTTGGCTGGAAAAGGAGCAAATATTGGAAACCTATTCTGCACAGCTCCAAAAGTCCTGAAACTCCACGAAAGCCATTTTTGGAATTAATAAGGATTATTGAGCGAAGAAAATACTAGAGGGGGCCCACACCCTGGCCAGGAGGGTGCCCCCCCCTTACTGGGTGCGCCCCTGTCTCCTGGGCCCCCTGTTGGCCCTCCGGTGCCCATCTTCTGCTATATGAAGTCTCTTACCCTGGAAAGAATCATAAGCAAGCTTACGGGACGAAACTCCGCCGCCACGAGGTGGAACCTTGGCGGAACCAATCTAGGGCTCCGGCGGAGCTGTTCTGCTAGGGAAACTTCCCTCCGGGAGGGGGAAATCATCACCATCGTCATCACGAACGATGCTCTCATCGGGAGGGGATCAATCTCCATCAACATCTTCACGAGCACCATCTCCTCTCAAAACCCTAGTTCATCTCTTGTATCCAATCTTGTATCAAAACCACAAATTGGTACCTGTGGGTTGCTAGTAGTGTTGATTACTCCTTGTAGTTGATGCTAATTGGTTTACTTGGTGGAAGATCATATGTTCAGATCCTTAATGCATATTAATACTCCTCTGATCATGAACATGAATATGCTTTGTGAGTAGTTACGTTTGTTCCTGAGGACATGGGTGAAGTCTTGCTATTAGTAGTCATGTGAATTTGGTATTCGTTCGATATTTTGATGAGATGTATGTTGTCTCTCCTCTAGTGGTGTTATGTGAACTCGACTACATGACACTTCCGCATTATTTATGCCTAGAGGAAGGCATTGGGAAGTAATAAGTATATGATGGGTTGCTAGAGTGACAGAAGCTTAAACCCTAGTTTATAAGTTGCTTCGTAAGGGGCTGATTTGGATCCATATGTTTCATGCTATGGTTAGGTTTACCTTAATACTTCTTTTGTAGTTGTGGATGCTTGCAATAGGGGTTAATCATAAGTGGGATGCTTGTCCAAGAAATGGCAGTACCCAAGCACCGGTCCACCCACATATCAAATTATCAAAGTACTGAACGCGAATCATATGAGCGTGATGAAAACTAACTTGACGATAATTCCCATGTGTCCTCGGGAGCGCTTTTCTCATTATAAGAAATTGTCCAAGCTTGTCCTTTGTTACAAAAAGGATTGGGCCACCTACAAATTATCTTATCACAAAACTATCTATTACCTATAATGTGTTTGCAGAGAATACCTTACTGAAAACCGCTTGTCATTTCCTTCTGCTCCTCGTTGGGTTTAACACTCTTACTTATCAAAAGGACTATGATAGATCCCCTATACTTGTGGTTCATCAGCGTCCATGGCGGACAGAGGCAAACTCCGGCGAGCTTGGGCGACTCCAGAGGTCAAATGAGGCGTGGGAGAGGCTTGGGAGCTGCAGGAGGACCTTGGGCATGCATATATAGCCGAGGGGAAGCCTCTCGACCATCACAAGCGAGCTCCAACATGGCTTTAATGGTGGACAGTGGCGGGGCATGGCACGGGCATGGATCTAGCGGCTCATTTATGGGGAAACACGACGAGCCATTGATGCAGGGCGACAAAGGGCATCTCGGGGAAGCTCATGGACAAAGTTTGAGGTCGAGACAAGGAGGGAGGAGACGAGCACAGGGGCGGGAAGAAGCCAGAGCACGTAATTTGCATGAGATCAACGTGATCACCACGCGCACTGGAGAAAACTACGGGTTTATGCCAGGCCTACCATGTCTGCTAGATTGACCCTAGTGCCCTTAGTATAAATGAGGAAACAAATCGTTCCAGGGGCAAAGAAGTGATTTGCAGAAGACCCCAAAGCAAACCAGCAGCCAAGTGTTTGTGTTGTGCAGTGGGGACACCAGCTAGGTAACACATTAAAAACTTTGTCTGGTGATGATCACACACTGAGGTAATGCTGGTCACCAAAAAGCAGGCTAATAGAAGGAGTTTAGAGGAGGATTGCTCTAGAAATTGCCATAATGGCCAGAAATGGTGATTTGGATGATGCACTCACATGGTGTGATGGAATGGGATGCAACTTGGCAAATACTCATGATATGGACATATAAAGATGCTGTAAAAAGCTCATACTAAACGGACAAACCAAAATGGCACTTGCTTCACGAACATCATTTCTGTCTAGAAACTTGGAATAATTTTGGTGATTAAATGGCTTATTGAAATGATGCGAAATTGGGTGGAGAGATGTTTTATGGGTATAAGAATGATCTGGTAATTTATCAAGATTTTTGTAGCAATATAAAATGCACTTGCTTCACAACCTGAAAATATTGCCAGAATCAAAGATTTGCTCCTGTGCTCACATAGATGATTAGATGGGGCTGAAATTGGGTGGAGGGGGTTAATATGAGCATATTAAGGAGTGCGCAAAAGTTTAACTCATTTGGATACTCCTAGCTAGTACTTCCTTCACAAAGCCTTCTGTTTGACAGAAACTCTGAAAATTCACTGAGGACGATTGGCTAGGCAAATAAAGTTGAACATGTGCATGAGGAAATTATTTGGACATATAAGCATTCCCAAAAAGGTTGGGAGCCACTAGGAAAAATATAAATTACACTTCCTTCACAAAGTGCCATTTAGGGTAGAATAGAAAAAGGAATATTGGGGTATTATTTTGAACTGGCCAAGGCAATGTTTGGGCATATTTGAGCTATATATGACCCCAAGGAATTATGAGAATTATTTGGGGATTTTTGGATGGACAGAAATATAGGTTGCTTCACAACCTAAGGCAGATAGGGTTATTCCTTTAATAGAAAAAGGAATATTCCCTAGAAAAAGAGTTTAGAGTTTGGCCAAGGAGTGAAGTGACATGAGCTTGGAAAGGTTTTGAGAATGATGAGCCAGTTGGGAGGGGGAATGAGGATGATTTCCCAGGTGGCAAGGCCACAGAACCACTCCAAAAAGAAAAAACAGAGCAAAAAACAAATAAATCAAAATAAAAAGAAAATGGCCAAAATCCAGGTTGTTACAATCCTTACCCCCTTAAAGAAATCTCGTCCTCGAGATTTAGTTGCTCTGGGAACAAGTATTACTTGAGGACACCATTTCCAACTCGGGTATCCTTTTTCCTTTATTTATTGTTCCATAAAGAATTTCAGATGATCAACTTACCTTGCTCTGGGGTAATTTGCTTCACCTTTCCCCAAATTCTGACGGGTTGTTGCTCACATACCAAATCCTTTTGCTGACGCAAATTTTCTCATATCTGCGGTGATATCCAACGGACCTGAGCATAAATTTTCCTTTGGTCATGAAACCTTTTTCCTCTGTCATGGGGTTGCTTCAAATGAATGCAGGTCCTCTGGTTTCAATAAATGCTGAGAATTATCATGGCCATCTTCTGATGGGATCTGAGTGCTCATAGGTGGCATTGATTTATCTTGATTTATTTCTTTGGCTCTAGCATGTGACATATACCAGATATTTGACTGCCTTCTGTCGTGAGCAATATAACGGTGTATGGAGTTATAGTTGTGTCATACCTCAAATATTTACATCTTGAGACTGGCCCGAAAGGGGGCTGACGGACAAATGATTTTCCTGACAGACTGACCATGTACTTGATTCTGTCGGTGAGTATACCGGGTCTGAGCTGATTGTTCGGCTTTTGATTTTTCTCATGTGGTCGATATACCCATCTGTGGTAATAGGATGTGATATGTTTTAACATTGCCGCTGAGGTCAGACTGCTGAGCTTGCAAAGAATTCTTGGTTCTAACAAAATAGACTTGAATATTCCACACTAACCATGTCAAGCGGGTCAGTGAGATATGAAAATCCTTGTATATAGAGTATGCAGCTGAGAGTATGCCTTTGTGGATCCATATGGAATTATGGCCTCCAACTGATTTGGGTATCCGGACCCTGATGGTCGTGCAAAAATCATCATAACGTGCTGCCAGTCTCATCCTTTTTACGGTCATGATTTTCTTTGTCAGGATACCTTACTAAAATAACTTGGCCACACGTGTCCTTGATTCTTCGTATGACCATGGATGCGATTAGTGCAATATTTTTGACATTAGTCCTTGTGGTTGTTTTCTGACCTGGGTTTACACACATATGACATATACCCGAGGTTTGTAGCTATACAGAGCTCATTGCTGAGGCCAATCATACAAGAAGGTGACAAGGTTTTAGGATATCTCCTTGTTAGTTGCGAGAATAATGACCTTGATGACCATTGTCAACACTATTGTTTCTGTGATGTCATCCCCAAATATTGTCGATCCTTGTAATTCATGATATGTATTTCTGCTCATATTTATTTTCCTTTGCCAGACTCGCGAGGTTGTTGAATCCTTACTTTCCTTTGGTATATCTGCTGGTTCACTGTCGCATCTCGTATGAGTTACTGATATGACTGAGGATGCATGCTCACCGTATATAAGAATCATATGCCACCGAAGAATCGATCCTTGCGGTAGGCATATGTTTTGACTGATTTGTGCTTCCGACAGAAATGTTGCGAGTCTGATTCTTGAGCGGTGCTGCCATATATTGGCAACTCATCATATAATCTCCGTCGATGGTGCAATATTGTGGTACTGACGCGGACTGGGTGGCTTACGAAAGAAGCCATCCGAGTAGCTTGCTGAGGAAGACTTGTTAACTTCCGCTCAAATCTTATGTCTGGATATCGTGCAGAAGAAGGCTATATATCTTACACACGAAGCTTGCTCTGATTATTGTGCTGGAGAAGCCTGAGTTCCGTACTTGAGAAGCTTCTCCTCAGGTTTGCTTGTTGAGAAAAAATCATTTCCATCTGTCAGAAGCTTTTATTGAGGTGTCTTGCTATGAAGGACTGGGTATCGTGGCCGGAAATTGTTCACATATCATGCTGAGGAAAATTGAGGAGCCTTGCATCATAAATTCCTTCCGATGGCGTGTGGAAGAATACTGGGTTTCTTATATCCAAAACTTCATACTAATATGCAAACTGAGATCCATACACTTGCCCATAATGTTCTGAGGTTGATTATTTGCATGAGAAAAATGGTTTGACTATCTTCCTTGAGCATATCACATTCTGACTTTATTTCGGATGATAACATATTTCAAGCATCATGCATTGCTGAGCCAATTTTTTTATATGACCCATACCTCTGTCTGAAAATATACCTGACTTGTCTTGCTGCTGACTTGATCATTACTGTTGTGAGCATTTTGCACTGATGTAGACTCGATGCTGAAAGTCAATTAATGCGGTTGACTGGGTAGACCCAAAATGTTTAGCTGAGTTTCTTCCAAATATTTGAAATCCTTATTACTTCTCCGAGTCCAGTGTCGGTGGATGAGCAACTCTTTATAGGGGAGAAATAATGTAAAACCGCGGCCCAAAAAGAAAGAAGCAAAAGAAAACTCAACTAAACAAAAACACACAACAACAATCAATGTCACATACTACTGCTAGTCACACAATATGCATGCCTACATAAGCACACAAATCTCGAGGGATCTCAGTACTACGATCTAGCATGCTGTGACGATGTGCACGAGGACGAATAAATGTGTCGAAGAGTTTGTGTAAACAGCGCTACACCAAGTGCTAGCTCAGCCAGGTAGCAACCTGGACTAGCTCGGAGGCGAGGACGCACTTGGTAATCATGTAGTGGGACACGAAGGTTGCAACCACCTTATTATCAAGCGGACGGAAAAGTTCCGTACTCATCCAAGAAATAGGATAGCAGGGAAAAACTGAGGCTGCTGACATTGCCCTTTCTTGATTACTAAGATCAATAAAGGTTGCCACCACGACAAAATAAAAGAATGATCTGGGATAGAAGGATGTCCATCACCAAAATGATAGACGGGACTGAAAGAAAGACATCGGCGCGATACCTGAGCACCGTTTTTGTAAACAGTGTCGGGATCACTTGACATGACTCTGCTGGGACAGAAATGACACCAAACACCGTAGGAAAAAGGAACTGGAGAAATGTAGAGGCTGAGCTGTAGTGGATCCGATCCGATGCCAGCTACACTCACCAGATAAACCGTTAGTACAAATACTAAGGCTATATGCATGCTATGCACCAAACAAATGTAGCAACCAAATGCAATAAACAAGCCAGACTCTATACTATCGGTTTCTACCGCTCGCGCTGACTAGGGCGTCCTACATCCATACCTGCTCTGATACCAAGCCTGTGGCACCCTGGCTCAATGAAACCGGAACGCCCTGTATTCCAGCCCAGAGATCGAGGAGAATTCTCTGGAATACGGCACTAATTGACATAGAACAAATCAGCTCTTATTACAAGAGTAATAATACAAGGGTCTGATGTCACACAGAAGCACATCAGCACGGCGACACTATGCCTGCGATACTACACTTGCTCTATGCTAGCAGCAGAACAACTCGTGGCACCGGAAATCTTCTAGCAGCGGAACAGCGATGAAGGTAGTGAACTCCACTCTGCAGGGACTCTGGCTGGGACACGATCTAGCTCGCACGAACGGAAACCACGACAAGCAATCAAGCAATCACGGCATCTCCTGCAATCTGGCATGACACGCCAGGTTAGTACATTGAATGTACTTGCAAGCTCACAACAACTAAAAACATCAAGGCAAGACAATAACATAGCATTAATCAGGTTAATCAAATTAACAGCTACCATGATGAAGCAACTAATAATCACGATATGAACTACTAGAATACTGATAAGCCACCATCTCAGATCTCAAGTACCACATGAACCATCTCACACTTGGCTAACCGGCTAAGCAATATACCACCTCGATCACCTCGTGATCAAAACAAAACGGTGATCACTCATGGATCACAAACGGAACATCCACATGATCACCTCGTGACCACATCACAAACTAAATGATCCTTCTCAAAATCATCCCATCATCGTCATCATCATCTCCTGCCAACTGTTACAGCTCACAATATCAACATATACATCACCTATAAGTCATTCCGTCATGTGAGTGTTGATCGAACGGTGTGACCTAGTACAAACTTATGCCCATGACCGAGGACACGGCTATCGATAGATTAAACACACACACTCTGCAGTGGTAGTGCACTGTACCCACACCACGGAACCCATGGCCTCGCACTCCCATTCGGGTGGACCAACGTTGTTCCGACAAAACCGATCTACTGCCATGACACTCTCCTAGCCACTCCGACTAACTCCCCACTGGGCTAAATCATGGGTGGCCCCGTGTCTACCAAAGACACAAACGGACTCTGTCGTGCCAAAACAAAACGGTCCCAAAAGGGAACAAGAGATCTCAATACCAACTACGGGCACACAATGTTATGTCTACTTACCGGTCCAGGGTACCGCACACCCATAACCTTCCCTCGTTGGAGGCACCGGCAAGAGGCACGACAATAGCATCGCATTAGGGCCTTCCCATAAAAGGCAAATGTGGTTGCACTGGAAAAACCCAGTTCGGTGGCACCCGACCAACTTAATGACGGAATTTAACCCCAAAAATATAACTTTGATAACTGATACTCCAATATCAACTATCAAACTATAACCAAGTCATATCAATACCCCACAAATAATCCGAGCATAATATCATCATCTCAAAATACTCCAAGGGTAGCACAACACTACTGTCATGATGAATCCGAAAACAATAGTCCTACTACTCCAATAACAAGAATAAATCTATTCGGCTAAGATCCACATGTAAACATCATCTCCGAAAATAATACTCCAAGCAACAGAACATCAACTAGCATCATGAAAATGATCATACTAACCACTAGTAATCCAAAGGCAGCATGACATCCAAAATAATACTCCAAAATATAATAACAGATACCATCATGGAAATAATCATAATACCAACCACTAATACTCCAATGACAACATGATACTCATCAACTATAAACATAACTCATAGTAATCCAAATAATAGCATGGCAACAGCAAGATCAAAATAATACTCCGAGAAAATGTCATGCACAAAGTCATGTAGCTAAAGCAATATTTTAAACAAGTTCAAATAGATTAAACCATGTCACTGCATTGCAGTGATGCAAACGGAGGGTTTGGCTTGCCTGGGGATGGAGAAGGCCACCAGGGAGAAGTGCGGTGAAGCCGCAAAAGGATTTGCTGGAACAGTTCTCTCTCGGAGGGTCTGCTTATGTGCAAGGGCAAAAAGGTCATTTACAGAATATTAACACATGGTGAAAGTGTGACCAACAGAACGGGCTCAACGAAACGAAGAAGTGGGCTTTGGATGAGTTACAAAACGAAGAAGTGGGCTTTGGATGAGTTACGAAATGAAGAAGTGGGCTTTGAACGGGCTCACCTCATTTGGAGTTACGAGCAAAAAGTTGTGAGGTGTAGAAGATCAGGGGCCAATCTGTGAATATTTCTTCAGCAAACGGGTCCCTGAGTGGATAAGGCGGAGGCGCAAACTGAAAAATATGCTTCCACTTATCCATGTGGACCTGGGCCTTGGGCCACTTACAGGCGGGTTCCACGCGGTCAGGGCAGGGGCCAGGCTCGGTCGTCCTCTTCCCCCCGCTCGCCGACCGAGGAGAGAAGGGGCGAAGGGGCCGGCCAACTCTGGACATCTTCCTCCCGGCTGAGGGTGCTGGCGGGTGCGCAGAGGCCAGCCGCACCCATTCAGAGGGTCGGCCGTCGCAGGGGTGGAGTAGGGAGGAGGGGAGGCCGCGGCGACGGAGGCTGACAGAGAGGCGGCGATGGAGGCGGTTGACAATGAGCCAGCAGTCCCGGCGACTGGGCGAGGGTTCCGGGCGGACCACGGGGCTGTGGGGAGGCTCTTGGTGGTGACGGGAGAGAGGAGGAGGTCCGGTTGGCCAAGATGGAGGGGCGGCCGAGAGGCGACGGTGGCGGCCGCACGTGGAGGCCGCGACCATGGTGCACCCCGGCGAGGGGAAAGGGGTTGGGGCGGCTCGTGGAGATGAGGGGAATGCAGTGGACAGCTAGGGAGGAGTGGAGAGGGACTTGCCTGGACCAAGGAGGAACCACGACGACCATGGCGGATAGAGGCAAACTCCGGCGAGATTGGGCGACTCCAGAGGTCAAATGAGGCATGGGAGTGGCTTGAGAGCTGCAGGAGGAACTCGGGCACGCTCATATAGCCGAGGGGAAGCCTCTCGAGCATCACAAGCGAGCTCCAACATGGCTTTAATGGTGGGCAGTGGCGGGGCATGACACGGGCATGGAGCTAGCGGCTCATTTATGGCGAACCACGACGAGCCATCGACGCAGGGCATCACGGGGAAGCTCATGGACAAAGTTTGAGGTCGAGACGAGGAGGGAGGAGATGAGCACAGGGGCGGGAAGAAGCCAGAGCACGCAATTTGCATGACATCAGCGTGATCACCACACACACAGGAGCAAACTACGGGTTTTGGCCAGGCCGACCATGTCTACTGGATTGACCCTAGTGCCCTTAGTATAAATGAAGAAACAAATCATTCCAGGGGTAAAGAAGTGATATGCAGAAGACCCCAAAGCAAACTAGCAGCCAAGTGTTTGTGCTGTGCAGTGGGGACACAAGCTAGGTAACGCTGTAAAAACTTTGTCTAGTGATGATCACACACTAAGGTAATGCTGGTCACCAAAAAGCAGGCTAAGAGAAGGAGTTTAGATGTGGGTTGCTGTAGAAAGTGCCATAATGGCCAGAAATTGTGATTTGGATGATGCACTCACATGGTGTGATGAAATGGGATGCAACTTGGCAAATCCTCATGATATGGACATATAAAGATGCCGTAAAAAGCTCATGCTAAATGGACAAACCAAAATGGCACTTCCTTCACGAACATCATTTCTATCCAGAAACTTGGAATAATTTTGGTGATTAAATGGCTTATTGAAATGATGCCAAATTGGGTGGACAGATTTTTATGGGTATAAGAATGATCCGGTAATTTATTAGGATTTTTGAAGCAATATAAAATGCACTTGCTTCACAACCTGAAAATATTGCCAGAATCACACATTTGCTCTTTTGCTCACATAGATGATTGGATGGCGCTGAAATTGGGTGGAGGGGGTTAATATGAGCATATTAAGGAGTGTGCAAAATTTTAACTCATTTGGATACTCCTAGCTAGTACTTCCTTCACAAAGCCTTCTGTATGACAGAAACTTTGAAAATTCACTGAGGAAGATTGGCTAGGCAAATAAAGTTGAACTTGTGCATGAGGAAATTATTTGGACATATAAGCATGCCCAAAAAGGTTGGGAGCCACTAGGAAAAATATAAATTACACTTTCCTTTACAAAGTGCAATTCAGGGTAGAATAGAAAAAGGAATATTTGGGAATTATTTATGAACTGGCCAAGGAAATGTTTGGGCATATTTGAGCTATATATGACCCAAAGGAATTATGAGAATTATTTGGGGATTTTTGGATGGACAGCAATATAGGTTGCTTCACAACCTAGGGAAGATAGGGTTATTCCTTTAATAGAAAAAGGAATATTCCCTAGAAAAGGAATTTAGGGTTTGGTCAAGGAGTGAAGTGACATGAGCTTGGAAAGGTTTTGAGAATGATGAGCCACTTGGGAGGGGGAATGGGGATGATTTCCCAGGTGGCAAGGCCACAGAACCACTCCAAAAAGAAAAACAGAGCAAAAACCAAATAAATCAAAAGAAAAAGAAAAGGGCCAAAATCCAGGCTGTTACATAACTCAGTGCTGGTACTTAAGAAAAACGACACTTGGCATATGTATGTGGATTATGCAGACCTTAATAAGGCCTGTCCGGGTGACCCTTTTTCTCTACCTCGTATTGATCAGATTATTGATGCTATGGCGGGTTATGAGCGTTTGAGGCTTTTTCTGGTTATCATCAGATCAAGATGGCAGTTAAGGACCAGGAGAAGACAACTTTCATCACTCCCTTTGGAGCCTTCTGCTATGTGTTTATGCCCTTTGGGGTCAAGAGTGCCCAGGCGACGTACCAACGGTGTGTTCAGAATTGCCTTCATGGCTAGATTGGACGAAATGTTCACGCCTATGTGGATGATATTGTTGTGAAATCCAGGAAGAAGGAGACTTTGATAGATGATTTGAAAGAGACATTTGACAATCTCCGGGTCTATAAAATGATGCTTAACCTGGCCAAGTGTGTCTTAGGCGTGCCAGTAGGCAAGTTATTGGCTTTCCTAGTTTCTGAAAGGGGCATTGAAGCTAACCCATAGAAAACCAAGGCTATCCCTTCTTTGGCTAAGCCAGCATGTATCAATGATGTCCATTGGTCGGTGGGTCGTATTGCAGCTTTAAGCCGGTTTATATGCCGCCTGGGAGAGAAGGCTATCCCTTTGTATCAAATGATGAAGAAGACAGATGACTTTTTCTGGAGCGATGCTCCTAATGAGGCATTTGAGGCGCTTAAGAGACAGCTGGCTGAGCCGCCGGTTCTTGCACCTCCTATCGAGAAGGAGCCCTTGCTTTTATATGTGGCTGCAAACAATAGAGATGTTAGTGTGGCAGTTGTGGTCGAAAGGAATGAGTCAAGCAATGAGTATCCGGTTCAAAGGCCGGTTTATTATGTTAGTGAGGTGCTCATAGAGTATTTTCACGGCTAGTCGCAAGTTGAAGCAATATTTCCTTGGTCATCCCATCACTGTGGTTAGTTCTGCTCCCTTGGGGGATATTATTCAAAATAGAGAAGCCACAAGTCGGGTAGCTAAGTGGGCCATTGAGCATGGAGCCCATGACTTGAAGTATGTGCCTCGGACGACTATAAAATATCAAGCCACTACAAAAACACTTTCGTGATGATACGTGTTTGTCACAGTAGGTCACGTTTTCTGCCCTACATGTACATCCATGGCGATCTTATGACAGAATCAAGATAGTCATACTGTGTTGTCGTAGAAGTGTTCCATGACATTACCAAAATTATCATCACGGAAGTGTCCACTTCCATGACGATAAATCGCGCGTCATAGAAGTGCTTTTGTCAAGGGTGACTGACACGTGGCATCCCCCGTAACGGCTCGCCATTAAGCTATCGGGTCCGATTTTGGATCCGATAACCCGTTAACAGCCCCGACCAATGGGGATTTTCCACGTGCAAAATCATCATTGGCTGGAAGAAACACGTGTCGGCTCACCGTTGGGACAGATGTCATCCACTCATTGGACCGAAGGCAACTATGATACGTCGACACGTGGCACAGCCCAACAGAGGCCCATTCCTGTGAAAAGGCCGACCCGTTTGACTTGGTCAAAAGGTGGCGGGCCAGCCCACAAAAAGCTTGTTAACGGCCTGTTCGCATATAGCCCATTTACAGCCCGCTAACCCAGGGCCCGTTATGACCTATCGGAATTAGGCCCAGTAGCGTCATTTGGGCCGTCCAATATGATCCCAGCCCATTTTAACTTTCGGCCCATGTATGGGCCATGACGTCTTTCAGCCCATATGAGGCCCTTTGTAACTCTTAGCCCATTAACGGCCTGTGGTGAAACTGGCCCATAATGAACAGTGTATCACTTTATACCCATTAACGGCCCATTATTCCATTGGGTCGTTTCCAGCCCATGTTATCATTCGGTCTTCTCAAGGCCCATTTATTCTTGGGCTCATTTCCACCATTCAGTTACTTACGTCCCGTTACTGTCACTTTCTGCTTGTGGGCCAGTTTCAGCCCGTGGTTACAGTCGCCCCATTTGTGGCCTGTTAATATGTTGGGCCGTTTTCATAGCGTCATCAAATACATCCAATTAGCGACGACCCGTTATGGTCGGTGTCGGTGTCAAAACCGGCGGATCTCGGTTAGGGGGTCCCGAACTGTGCGTCTAAGGCTAATGGTAACAAGAGGTGGGGGACACGATGTTTACCCAGGTTCGGGCCCTCTCGATGGAGGTAATACCCTACTTCCTGCTTGATTGGTCTTGATGATATGAGTATTACAAGAGTTGATCTACCACGAGATCGTAGAGGCTAAACCCTAGAAGCTAGCCTATGATTATGACTGTTGTTGTCCTACGGACTAAACCCTTCGGTTTATATAGACACCGGAGGAGGCTAGGGTTACACAGAGTTGGTTATAGGGAAGGAGATCTACATATCCGAATTGCCAAGCTTGCCTCCCACGCGAAGGAGAGTCCCACCCGGACACGGGACGAAGTCTTCAATCTTGTATCTTCAAGTCTAATAGTTGGCCAAAGTATATAGTCTGGCTGTCCGAAGACCCCCTAATCCAGGACTCCCTCAGTAGCCCCTGAACCAGGCTTCAATGATGATGAGTCCGGCGCGCAGATTGTCTTTGGCATTGCAAAGCGGGTTCTTCTCCAAATCCAGAGTACCTGTTGTAACGAGTAGTGTCCGACTTCCCATTAATGTTGCACTCCTCGGCTTCTGTGCTTTAATAATGGCCATCTCCACGTGTCGACGAATGCGAGAAGTCGGGGCTTTTTACATTTGCCACCCTGACCATGTAAGTAAATCATCTATTAAAGAGACGGGGATCCTCAGATCCAAATCACACCATCCTCTCCTAGCGAGTATCTATCAGAGCGCGCCCGAAAAAAACCAGCCCATCATGGCCAGCCGTCGCAGCTCCTCCTCTCGCTCCCGTAGCACTAAGCCAGGCGATTGGGAGAAGTGTTCCGTCCCCCACGGCCGATTGGTAGAGTTGCAGACCCAGGGGTTTCTCCCGCCTGCATATATAGTCCCCGTCCGAGCCGGACTAGCCACCTACAACGGCGGGGAACAAGCGTAGAGTTTTCCCAACCCATCCAGGGGGAGCGGGTTTGCCTTGTCCCTTACTTGCTGAGGGGACTTGGATTTCCAATCCATCCGTTCCTCCGCGGGCTCCTGGAGTTCTATGGCCTCCAGCTGCATAACTTTACTCCCGCCTCCATATTACACATCGCCGGCTATGTCGCCTTTTGCGAGTTGTTCCTGGGCTGCGAAGCTCATTTCGAGCTATGAAAGAGGCTATTCTGCCTCGTACCCCGCACTCTGGAGGGGTCCATATATCAAGTGGGCCGAGCCGAAATATGGCGCATCGCCTAGACCGGATACCTGTCAGGTACTCCGAAGAAGACATCCGAAGACTATCCTTCAAAGTGGTTTTATATGGAGGACGTCCCCCTTCCGGACCCTATCCGTATGGGCCTTTTTGAGTATGCAAACGCCCCGTTGAAGAAACGCCACAACAGGCACCCCCGGAGCCCCCAGGAGGAAGATAACAAAGAGGTCCTTTACCTGATGGGCAGGATTAAAATGCTGGCCAAATCAGGGATGACAATAATCGAAGTCATGTCAATATGTATAATGCGGGGAGTGCAACCACTTCAATATCGGGGGAAACCCATATGGCACTTCAATGGAGAAGACGATGCCACCCGCTATGGCCGTAATGGTCCGGACTCCGCCGCCACTCTGGCGAAAATACTGTTTGATTTGTACAAAGGAGAAGAAGAGGAGTTCATCCGTATTAAGCCACGGGATGGATTCTCCATGTACAACCCCCAAGCTGGGTGAGCTGCTATCTTTTATTCCAGTCCTTCCCGCATTCTTTATCACAAATATTTACCTTGCCAATTCATAGCAGGAACTGCGAAAATTTGTGAGGGACCTCGACAGCCCGTCTCCACAGCCGGAGGACCCTGACCGGGCCCTCGACCCCGGACTTGAAGAAGATCCGGACATATTTGTGGAGCTTGTCGACAGGACATTTTACCAGTTAAGCTGTGACGGTGCCTTGGTGGCCATCATAGCTGATTATCCTGGCCTACTCCCTGCATAACATGTAAGTAAAACCGAAGTCCCAACTTCCAAGAAGGATCCCCTCTTCGCGCCTTACCCCCCGCACATGTATTGCATTTTATAGGGAAGGCCATCGGGGCGCCGTGCCAAACCTGCGGTGACTTGCCAGCAAGGGGCACCGAAGCCGGGTAGGCTCAAAAGGAAGGCGGTCAGGACCGAGACGCCGTCGCAGAGGTATGATAAAAAACCTGCTCCATGACTATCGTCTTTAAAATGTAATAATGTCTGTGGTTCCTAGCGTAAAAACGCCGCGGATCGGTGCGGAGAGCTCGCGGCAACGCCTCCACCAGCCGGACTCCAGAGCCGGTTTTAGGGGCAGAGGCTAATGCGGGGACAACGCTGGATGGTCCTCCTACACAGGATGCGGATAGACTGTCTGCTACGAACTCCGAACTAGAGAGCGCCATGAATCACAGGCGTCGATGGGCCGTACTCTGCGACCCCATTTTCTTCGAAGAGGCGTTTAATGCCTTCAACTCAGGAGACGCATACGTCCGAGCTTCTCAAGATGTCCTTGCCAGAGCTACGGACCAGTATGTAAAGGATATTCGGGTAAGAGAATCTGATAATTATGTATATCAGTAGCCCCTGAGACTTGAAACAGTTGGCACAACTGATTTAAGGATCATTGTATGCACAGATTCTTACGGAGAAGAATACCCAGTTGTCTCAGGAGCTATGTAACGCCCTCGATGCGGCTATATCTCCCACGTGTCGAAGCACGACTTAGAGGCATAACCGCATTGAAAGCAATGTCGCAAGTGAGGTAATCTTCACACAACCCATGTAATACATAAGGGAAAAAGATACATAGTTGGCTTACAATCGCCACTTCACACAATTACATGAATAAAGCATTACATCATCCAGATACAATCAAGGTCCGACTACGGAACCAAAATAAAAGAAGAACCCCAAATGCGACAAAGGTACCCGATCGACCCCAACTGGGCTCCACTACTGATCAACTAGAACGAAACAAAACACAAAGGGCAAGATCTTCATCGCACTCCTCCTTGAGCTTGGATGCGTCACCTGCTCGGTAACATAGGCACCTGCAAACTGGTTTTGGAAGTATCTGGTGAGTCACGAGGACTCAGCAATCTCGCACCCGCGAGATCAAGACTATTTAAGCTTATGGGTAAGGTAAAGGCATGAGGTGGAGCTGCAGCAAGCGACTAGCATAAACGGTGGCTAACATACGCAAATGAGAGCGAGAAGAGAAGGCAAAGCACGGTCGACAAAAGTATGATCAAGAAGTGATCCTATAGCAACTCTCGGCAAGCATAACTCCAACATCGTGTTCACTTCCGGACTCACGGAAAGAGACCATCACGGTTACACACACGGTTGATGTATTTTAATTAAGGTCAACTTCAGGTTTTCTACAACCGACATTAACAAATTCCCATCTGCCACATAACCAGCACGGCTCGAAAGTTTACACCTGCAGGGTGTCCCAACTTAGCCCATGACAAGCTCTCGCGATCAACGAAGGAATAGACCTTCACCCAAGACACTCCGATCAGACTCGGTATCCCGTACATCAAGACATTTCGACAATGGTAAAACAAGACCAGCAAAGCCGCCGAATGTGCCGACAAATCCTGATAGGAGCTGCACATATCTCGTTCTCGTGGCACACCGGATTGTCCAAACTTCCCAGGCCAGCCCGAGTTGCCCTCGGTACCACCGGCGGTCGACGGTTTGGACCAACACTCACAACGAGCACCGCCCGAGGGGTAACTAAAGATGACCCTTGGGCTCCGGAAACCCAAGGGAAAAAGGCTAGGTGAGGCAAATGGTAAAAGGCAATGTTGGGCCTTGCTGGACAAGTTTTATTCAAAGCGAACTGTCAGGGGGGTCCCATAAATCACCCGACCGCGTTAGGAACGCAAAATCCGGGAACATAACACCGGTATGACGGAAACTAGGGCGGCAAGAGTGGAACAAAACACCAGGCATAAGGCCGAGCCTTCCACCCTTTACCAAATATATAGATGCATTAATTAAATAAGATATATTGTGATATCCCAACAAGTAAACATGTCCCAACACGGAACAACATCTCCATGTTCCAACGAGGAACAAACTTCGTCTTCACCTGCAACTAACAACGCTATAAGAGGGGCTGAGCAAAGCGGTAACAAAGCCAAACAACGGTTTGCTAGGAATGGTGTCAAAGGTTAGGGGTTCATGGCAATTTGGGAGGCTGACAAGCAAATGGTAGGTATCGTAGCATTGGCATAGCAAAAGAGCGAGCAAACTAGCATAGCAAAGATAGTAGTGATTTCGAGGGTATGATCATCTTGCCTGAAATCCCGCAAGGAAGAAGAACGATTCCATGAAGAAGATAAACGGACGAAGTCGAATGGATCCTCACAACTCCGGAACGGAACCGAGGCTAACGAGAGAAACAATCCGGAAAGAAACAAACAACATAGTAAACAACCATCACATAAACATGGCATGATGCGCAAACAAGTATGATGCATGTCCGGTTTAATGAGGCATGGCATGGCAAAGTGCACAAAACAAACTTACAAATTAAATGGAGCCCAATATGCAACGAGTTGCATATTGACGAAACACCACATCGAACTATTTAGTTCTCTCTTGTTTAAGCTACCCAACAATATTAAATGTTGATTAACATGGCAAGGGGTGAAGCATAACAAAACTACCTAACTAGGCAAGTTTAAATGAGGCCGGAAGAACAAACAACAATTCCGGAAAATCCCCATAAGCAATATTCGAATTTGGTACTGTTCTGCCCTAAAACATATTTTAAAGTTGTTAAACAGGAAAATAAAGTGGACCATGATAATCTAGGCATTTTTCCACCCCATTTACATATAAAGTTTAGTAAATTCGGAGTTACGGTTAAATAGTTATGAAATAAATCATTTTAGCATGGCATTGGAGCAAATTTAAACAAACATCATTTTAAACATTTTAAACATGGATGAAAGTTGCATATTATGAAACTAGATGAAAAACTAGTCATTTTACATATATAAATTATTTTAATCCGACGCACGGTTCATGAGTTATTATATGCATGAACAACAAGGGTCAATCTGTAAATATGCAATTCTCTGAATAATTAGGAAATTCGCAGATCTGGGAAAAAACGTATGTGGGCCGAATCTGGCAGGCCCGGTAGTGGACAGGAAAAGGGATCTGGAGGGGCGCTCACCCATGGGCTTGGCCCGTTTGGTGGAGGAGGCCCAAGAGGGGCCGGCTTGGGCCTGGGAGGCGCGGTCAACGGGCACCAGGGAGCGAGCGGCTCCTCTGCTCGCTCCCGAGCGGTCATGGCGGCGGCGGTGGGGAGCACCTCCGGCGAGGGCAGGCGCGGGGAGACCGGGAATGGGTCGCGGGCGGCGCTGGGGGTCCCAACTCCGGCCAGATCGGGGCGGAGGTGACCGGATCCGGCAGGGGGGATGTCGGGGCCGGCGAGCTCGGGTGGGGTCTGCTCCGGCGGTGGTGGCGTCGTGAGGCGGCGGGGAAGCAGATGGGCACGGGCGGCGACTGGCGAAGCGCCGGCGGGCGGCGGCCGGCGTGGGACGGCGCTTCCGCGCCGGAGGTCGGCGGGCGCGCGGGCTGCCGGAGATGGCGGGCGGCGGCGCTGGTCGAGCTGGCGGTAAGGGCGGATCGGGAGCTCCTCTCCCGATCGGGAGCGAGCGGGACGAGCGGGCGTGGGGCACGGCCCGGGTTCGAGTCCGGGCGGGCCAGGACTGGGCCACGGCGGCGGGGAGGAGGCTGAGGGGCGACGTGGCGCTCGCCTAGTGGCTGGAGGCGGTGGCTGGGTGGCGGCTGGCCACTAGGGCACCGCCATGTGGCAGGGATGAGGTGGAGGCGCACCGGATCTGAGGAGGAGGCGGCGGCTGGAAGGTGGCTGGCGCGGAAAACAAGGTAGGGGGGGTTGGAGGAGGCCAAAAATGGCAGGGGAGGTGTATATAAATAGAAGGGGCTAGGGTTAGGGAGTTAGGAGGGGTTTCCGGACCCTCGGATCGCGATCGTGTGCTCCGGACAGAGAGGGGGCCTAGGTGGCTGCAGGTGGGCTGTGTAGAATGCCTCGAGCTGAGAAGAGAGAGAAACAGAGCGACCGGTGGCGGTTTGGAGACCAAACGTCCGACGATTAAACCGACTATATCGCGTTATAAATATAACGGTTGGGCGATCAAGCGAACTCCGAATCATTTAAACTTGACAGAGCGGCCTGTCTACACTATAATAAGACCGCATGACAAGTTGCAACCCATTCCGAGAACATTTTTATGCCACTTAAAAAATAATATTTCGGAGGTGCCGCGGGCGCGTGTGTGTGGTCGGGCTCAGAACGGACAACGGAGAGAACCGGCGGAACCCGAACGGATGCAAGTTTTGAAAAACATGCAGATGAAATGCAGATGATGACATGGTGAAATGCAACATGCAAGCAATGACATGGCAACAACGGCAAATAACTGGCGGACACCTGGCGCATCGGATCCGGGGCGTTACAACACTCCACCACTACGAGAGGATCTCGTCCCGAGATCTAGGATGGCACCGGAGGAAAAGGAAGAGGAGAGGTAAAACAATGTTGCTTGTTTGACCAATGAATGAAACCAAAGAACCTTGAGAGGTTGAGCAATTTAAAAGAAAGAGTACAACAGAGATGAACGAGATTGCAAACAATCCGGTAGAAAAGAGGAACAAGGAGACATTATGGGAACTTGAAGGTTGCAAAGACATGAATCAAGAGTTTAATGGACAAGATAGAATTCGAAACCACTCCGGTTAAAACAAGATGAGAGGGGAAGAATTCGGGCAGCACTCCGGTTGAACACGGACGGAATAGAACATGAACTTGACAAGGTGAGAGGATACTTGATGAAATCAACAACACACCGCCTCCTAACTATTGAAAGAATGGCACAAGGGGTAAGAAAGATTTCGAGATAACAATCTCAAGTAAATGGATAAGCATGAAAAGAACACGATCCTCAACTCGAGATGATGAGTGAAGAGAGCAACGATACAATGCCTCCGAAAGAAATAATAGAAGATAGATCATTGGAATAATAGAATGGAGAAGAAAATGACAACTTCTGCCACAAGTGATCTTGGAAAGCATCCTTGCAAAGAAGAATCGAAAGGAGTTGTTGGAAAATCAACAACGAGAAGCACAAGCTTGTTGTGGGCTTATGGAAAACATCTCAACATTATGAGGTGACAACCGGCCATTGATGGAAACAAATGCTAGCTTGAGATCAACGAAGAGATGAAAATTTCTTCCACCAAGAGGATAAAGAGCAAGCTTGGGTCATGCCTAATCACCATAAATAGCAACAACCCTTAAGGAAAGGCTTTAGGTGAAAACTGACACAAGATAATTCCAACGAAGAAGTTGATTAGGTCGAAAAGATCTCTTGAACGAAGAGAAAAATGATGGATTTAAATATCTCATTCTTAACAACTTGCGAATCATGAAACATGAAGGGAAATTGCCAAGAATGACATAACACCACCTCATAAGATAAGGTAGGAAGAATTGCACTTTGGAATGCAAGATGAAGAATGCTTGAACTCCTCAAAACAAAACATGTGTTGAGCACCATGTTTAATTTTAGAGTATAGCTTGGCGGATCTTAACTTCGAGAGAAAATCTTGATGAACAATTGAAGAATGAAAAGAATCCTTGACGAACCATCATGTAGAACCTCCATGAAGAACTCCGGTTAACAAAAGGAATGAAAAGAAAGAGAAATTGAAAACACAAGGTGAAGCCTTGCAATGATTTAGATGGAGCTTCGCGATGAAATAATACGGAAAAGTTGAAACTCCGGAAAAGAAAAGAATTGAATCACCTCAAGGAAATAATAATAAGATTTATTGTATGCTTATCCTTCATCAAATTTAATTGATGACAAGCAACGGATTTGGCATACTACTTATTCTTGTAGAAAGGATTAAGAGGGGTATAGCGCAACACTTGAGGAAGTCTTCATGAACCACCGGTAGGATTAAAAAGAACGAATGAATTGATATTATAACGAAGGAAGTGAAATCTTGAACGAACCACCGTAAGAATTGAAAATGAACGTAGAAAAGGCACAATTCACCGGGAAGAATTGGAAAACGAATGAAGATATTTGGGGGGATTTAGATACATGAGAACGAAGAGAACATGAACTGATTAGAGGATATTTGAACGAATCACCGGTAAGATTTGGAGAACGATAGCTGAAAGCTTGAATGAATAATACTTATGATGGGCTCCAAAGAATGAAACTGAAAAGACTCCTAAAAATGCTCCGGATGGGTGAAAAAGATTCTCACAATCGAAAACAATTATGAGAGGATGGCTACAAGCTAGCACCATGAATCTTGAAGAGAATAGAGCAAGATTAAAGAGAAACTCTTCTTCGGTCTTCAAATGATGAGAATGACAACGAGAAACATCACCAAGAATTGTTGAGATACTCCGGGAGAATCAAAAGCGAAGAGGTTGAGCCAACTATGAAAAGAATTTAAAAGATCTTGGAGAAAAGCATTTGACTGATGATAACTCATTCTTACGTCAAACTTGGAGAAGAATTTAGGATAGCTCTGGGAAAATAGAAGAGTCAGGTAAGATCCTGGGAAAAGACCTGTGGGTTAGGGCCCACTCAAAAGAACGCCGTTGAAAAGATTTAAAAGAGATGTTGCACCGGTTGAATTAAATGACTTGAATGAGATACCAATCTCGAAAGAGCTTGAACGAATGCAGAGTGGAAACACAAATCTTCGAGATATCTTGAGCACTCCGGAATAACAAATAGCGAGAAGTGAATGATTAAGAGGTGCACCGGTATGAGAAGACATTAGAAACGAGGAAAGGAATATGATGAATATCGAAAGCTTGAATTGGATCCACCGGAGAAGAAACAACAATGAAGGATGATGAACTTGAAACTCGTGAGCATCTTCACGAGGGATCACCGGATCAGAACATCGAAAGAAAAGAATGAAGAGACTTCACATGATTAAATGGATACTTGATTAAGAAATCTGTGTCCTTGAAGAAAAAGGGTGGGAGGGCGGGAAAACAAAGGCAACTTGGAAACAGATGAAACAAACACCGTTGAGAAGAAATGATAATTGGTCTTGCGGATGGGGAGAATGATGGGATCATCTCGAAGAGAAGCACGCCGGTAGGAAAAGAGTTGGCATGACAACCTCAATGATCAAGAAGGATTAGTATTCACATAGCAATATGAGAACACCGTTTAGGAAAAAGTATGGATTCAACATTTGACATTGAAGCAACTCGAATACCACAACTCAAAACAAAAACAAAGGACTGGCTTGCAGAATAAGCCGGAACAAACATATGATAGAGATTTCGTCCAAGTTTTCGTGGTGGGGCCTACACGGCTCGATCAGACAAAGACCATCATGTACAAGGCAATGCACATGACATACGGAAGCGTCCCAGTCGGCACAGCCAAGGGCTCTTTAAGACACAACGAGACCATCAGAAAACCAACCGTGAATAGGCGGACCACTAGACGTCGAACCCCAATTTCATATCATACATCCGCCGGAAAGATATCCTAAGAGCTACTTGAATTCCCACCTATGAAACTCCCAAACTTTCTCGTTATGCAATCTGTGTTGGGGATACAGGGAGCAATATATCTCACTCAAACTAACAATCCCTACATCCAGTTGTATCCATCCGTCAACACATAACCAAGAAACCTTCGAAAATCGTGGTACCTCAACCTTCAAAAGCATCCGTTATACGAAGTCATGGCAATACTCCGTACTCACCTCAAGATCTTTGGGTTAGCGGGTTATCTCACCAACAACCGCATAAAAGAGATTTTCGATGTCGGCATACTAAACTCGGTATTCCGAACTACAACGATAAAATTATGACGACAACACCTCGGAGCTCAACTCCCGTGACATCGCTACAACCCCTAAATGACAGGAGGCACCAAGACAATGTTGTCATCATAAAACCATCGGAACGATTCTAAGATACCCGCGTGATCCTAAAAAAAATTTAGTGAAATTTAAGAAGAGAAGAGTCAAAACTCTACGGGATACCTCACCGAAGGTCAAAGGGACCGGGAGTAAAAAGAATTCCTAACTCTCCGATATATATAATCCTAAATGACTCAAAACATTTTTCTAGACACAAACTCGGCCACTAAAAACGATCAAGCAGTGGGGCTCCTAAGGTCAGGGAAGGCTCTGATTACCAACTTGTAACGCCCTCGATGCGGTTATATCTCCCACGTGTCGAAGCACGACTTAGAGGCATAACCGCATTGAAAGCAATGTCGCAAGTGAGGTAATCTTCACACAACCCATGTAATACATAAGGGAAAAAGATACATAGTTGGCTTACAATCGCCACTTCACACAATTACATGTATAAAGCATTACATCATCCAGATACAATCAAGGTCCGACTACGGAACCAAAATAAAAGAAGAACCCCAAATGCGACAAAGGTCCCCGATCGACCCCAACTGGGCTCCACTACTGATCAACTAGAACGAAACAAAACACAAAGGGCAAGATCTTCATCGCACTCCTCCTTGAGCCTGGATGCCTCACCTGCACGGTAACATAGGCACCTGCAAACTGGTTTTGGAAGTATCTGGTGAGTCACGAGGACTCAGCAATCTCGCACCCGCGAGATCAAGACTATTTAAGCTTATGGGTAAGGTAAAGGCATGAGGTGGAGCTGCAGCAAGCGACTAGCATAAAAGGTGGCTAACATACGCAAATGAGAGCGAGAAGAGAAGGCAAAGCACGGTCGACAAAAGTATGATCAAGAAGTGATCCTATAGCAACTCGTCAAGCATAACTCCAACATCAGTGTTCACTTCCCGGACTCACGAAAGAGACCATCACGGTTACACACACGATTGATGTATTTTAATTAAGGTCAACTTCAGATTTTCTACAACCGACATTAACAAATTCCCATCTGCCACATAACATCATGGCACGGCTCTCGAAAGTTTATACCTGCAGGGTGTCCCAACTTAGCCCATGACAAGCTCTCGCGATCAACGAAGGAATAGACCTTCACCCAAGACACTCCGATCGACTCGGTATCCCAGTACATCAAGACATTTCGACAATGGTAAAACAAGACCAGCAAAGCCGCCGAATGTGCCGACAAATCCGATAGGAGCTGCACATATCTCGTTCTCGGGCACACCGGATTGTCCAAACTTCCGGTAGGCCAGCCCAGAGTTGCCCCTGGTGGCCACCGGCGGCTGACGGTTTGGACCAACACTCACAACGAGCACCGCCCGGGGTAATAAAGATGACCCTTGGGCTCCGGAAACCCAAGGGAAAAAGGCTAGGTGAGGCAAATGGTAAAAGGCAATGTTGGGCCTTGCTGGACAAGTTTTATTCAAAGCGAACTGTCAGGGGGGTCCCATAAATCACCCGACCGCGTTAGGAACGCAAAATCCGGAACATAACACCGTATGACGGAAACTAGGGCGGCAAGAGTGGAACAAAACACCAGGCATAAGGCCGAGCCTTCCACCCTTTACCAAATATATAGATGCATTAATTAAATAAGATATATTGTGATATCCCAACAAGTAAACATGTCCCAACACGGAACAACATCTCCATGTTCCAACGAGGAACAAACTTCGTCTTCACCTGCAACTAACAACGCTATAAGAGGGGCTGAGCAAAGCGGTAACAAAGCCAAACAACGGTTTGCTAGGAATGGTGTCAAAGGTTAGGGGTTCATGGCAATTTGGGAGGCTGACAAGCAAATGGTAGGCATCGTAGCATTGGCATAGCAAAAGAGCGAGCAAACTAGCATAGCAAAGATAGTAGTGATTTCGAGGGTATGATCATCTTGCCTGAAATCCCGCAAGGAAGAAGAACGATTCCATGAAGAAGACAAACGGACGAAGTCGAACGGATCCTCACAACTCCGGAACGGAACCGAGGCTAACGAGAGAAACAATCCGGAAAGAAAGAAACAACATAGTAAACAACCATCACATAAACATGGCATGATGCGCAAACAAGTATGATGCATGTCCGGTTTAATGAGGCATGGCATGGCAAAGTGCACAAAACAAACTTACAAATTAAATGGAGCCCAATATGCAACGAGTTGCATATTGACGAAACACCACATCGAACTATTTAGTTCTCTCTTGTTTAAGCTACCCAACAATATTAAATGTTGATTAACATGGCAAGGGTGAAGCATAACAAAACTACCTAACTAGGCAAGTTTAAATGAGGCCGAAGAACAAACAACAATTCCGGAAAATCCCCATAAGCAATATTCGAATTTGGTACTGTTCTGCCCTAAAACATATTTTAAAGTTGTTAAACAGGAAAATAAAGTGGACCATGATAATCTAGGCATTTTTCCACCCCATTTACATATAAAGTTTAGTAAATTCGGAGTTACGGTTAAATAGTTATGAAATAAATCATTTTAGCATGGCATTGGAGCAAATTTAAACAAACATCATTTTAAACATTTTAAACATGGATGAAAGTTGCATATTATGAAACTAGATGAAAAACTAGTCATTTTACATATATAAATTATTTTAATCCGGGTCTTTGAAGACCCCAACCCCAGTTTTGGTTCAAATCAACGTCTGATTAAGGAAATTTTCGAAAGTAGTTTTGATCAAGAATTTAACATCCATAAACGCCTAAAAATAAGTAACCATTCCGGTCAAGTACAACATAAATAAGGGGACCAAACCCCGGGAATCCTTTGATTGACCCAAGTTTTCCCTACCACAGGTTGAAAACCCCCTATTTCCAGTCTCCAGGGACCTTTCAAAGTTTTCATGCGGGTTCAATTTACCCAAGACCGGGAATTTTAAACCAGCACCCCGTTCAAACCGGTGCAATATTATTTTTAAAACCTAAATGGAGTCCATGTTTAAAACCCCTTAAAACATTTCCAAAAACGGGCCCCCCCATATTCTCACATACCACAAAGGGACCAACTTGGGCCCGGAAAATACAGGCTTTCCCCCACCCCCCAAAAAAAACCCCCCCCCCTGAACGGCCCAAGCTATATGGTTAACTCAAAATGCCCTTTCCCATATGGGAATGGTCCAAGGGGGCACCTCAAATTAAACTAACCGTTTTCCAAACACACTTCCTAACCCACTTGATGTGGTTACCCTCACATTCCCCCATAAATGGACCGGGGTTTTAAAAATTTTAAATCACTTTCCCCCCACGACAAACCCTCCCTTTTAAATTAATTTGCATCCGCCCCCCCAGCAAACCCTCAAAAAGGGGTCCAAGCAAGTATCCAGGATTAAAAACCCCCCCAGGGTTAATTCGCCATGTTTGACACATAAAACTAAAAATAATCTTAAAAAAAACATGCTGGCAAATTTGCCTTGGTTCTTTCTTCAAATCTTCCCGCAAATGCCCCCCTTTTTTACCTAAACACGGGCTCCTGCAAAACAACAAAATAAGGAATAATAAAAAAAATCAAAGGCAAAAAATTTTAATTTTAAAAATTAGGAGGAAAGCAGAAGGGGTAATTTTGGGGCGGGCAAAATGGAATGGATTTTCAAGGCTCATTTAAAGCCAAAAAATTTAAATATTTAAAAAGGGGTATTGGTCTGGTAAAGGCCCTTTGTTGTTTTGGTTTAAAATTGGTCCTTTGGCTATTTTCCCCGGAATTTTGGAAGCACGAAAAGAAAAAAAACGAAAGTAAGGGCCAGGCCACAAAAAAAACCCGGGGGGAAACCCCAGAGGGGACCCGGGGGAAGCAAAAGTTTGGGGGAAAAACCCTTTAAAATACGGGGAAGGATCGGGGGAAAGGCCCCCCCGGGGTGCCCCCCCAAAAAGGGCCCCGGGGGAAAAGGGGAAAGGGGGTCAAAAAAGGCCAGGGGAATGGCCGGGGCCCCAGGGGGGGGGGGCCCCCGGGGCCCGGGGGGCCCCCTCGAGGGGGAAAGCGGGGAAAGACCAAAGGGAGGGGGGCCAACGGGGAAAGGGCGGAAGGTCCCCAGGCCCGCCCCCCGGGCGGCGGACCGAGCCGCCGGCCTGGGCCCCGGGAGCGAAGGGGGGATCCGGTGGATTAGGGAAAGGCCTGGATGCCCTGGGTGCGAAGGGAGAGAGAGAAATGGAGAGAGGAGAGAAATGTTGTCCAGAGAGGACAACTTGATTCCCCTTCCTCCACATTGCTTCTTCTGCAAGAAAGTGTCCAAATGATGAGGGAAGTGAGGAGGGTTGTGGCAAAGAGATTAACTCAAGGAGATTAGTGAAAGTGGCAAAAGAGGCCTTTTAGTATTTTGCCGTAAGGTGTTTGATGGAGTTTTGTTGCTAATGATCCTTACTGGCCAAGGTACTCCAAGGTGAAATGTCACATATATTTAGGGCCTTCCACCCATTTTGAGCTTATTTGGACAAAGTTGCCAATGCAACTTTTGCAAACCCTAGAAATGGGCGAAATAGGTTTGTGTAGATCCAAAGGACTAAATCATTTCTCCTTGATGTGCCACTTGGTGTGGTAGCCTTATTTGGTCACATGATCAGGCCCACCAAAGTTGGGGCCTTGGAGAAAAAGTTGGTAATGCAAAGTGGTTCAAACTTGATTTTGGTCAGAGAGGGTTTTGAGGCACTTTGACCAAGATTTCCTCTTCTCCAACCTGTGCCATTTGGTCCAGTTGCATCATTAGACCAATGAAGCATGTCCACCAAGTTTGAGCACATTTGGACATACTTGGCCATGTAAAGTTGATCAAACCTTAGATTGGACAGAAATGGTTTTGAGGGGTTTTGATGGTGTTATCTTGTTCTCCAAGTCATGAGACTTGGCAAGATCAACAGATATGTCATATGTGACATGATAGAATTTTCCTGGAATTTTGGAGAAGATTTCTTTGTAAATATTTCAAAAGCTTGAAATATCCGTAAAGGGTTTTAGAGGATTTGACCAATATTTTGAACATGACCATGTGTTGAAACTCTTATATATGGACAATATATGTCCTATGAGCTTCTCTAAATTTTGTCAAATATTTTGAAACAGAAAATAATTATTTCCTATTAAAGACCATTTCTGGCCTTAAGAAAAGCCTTTAAATAAAATAGAACAAGAACTTTTAAAATTATACTTTTGTGGTTCCCGGGCATCCTACATCTAATAGGAGTCAAATATATTTTTGAAAGATTTTTACTGCCCTTAATAAAGTACTTGCAAAGGCAAACCTCAATTCGTGGGTTTTGAAAACTAATTTTAGAAAATACTTTCTCGCCAAATTATTTTGTAGGAAAATCCCATATAGCACTATTCACATGGCATGGTCATTGGTCAGGAGCTTGGGGTAAGGAGATGGAATATAGAGGGTAGAGTAGTTGACCTCAAGAAGCACTTGAAAAGAAGCATAGAGAAAACCAAGTTCAAATAAAAGCCAAATAATGCAAAAAGTTTTTGTTGGGCCAAATTTTCATGCTTTATTGATAGAAATGAAATGTTACAAAATGCAGGGTGTGACAGACCTACCCCCCTTACAAGAATCTCGTCCCCGAGATTCCTAAACTAGGCTTGAAAGAGGTACGGAAATTCGGATCTAAGGTAGTCTTCACGCCCCAAGTTGCTTCGCTTGGTGTGATTGCTCCATTGGACTTTGAAGTACTTGATGGTGCGGCTTGAGTGTGTCGCTCAGCCTCATCCGAATGCAGATGGGCCGCCACGATCGTCAAATCAGGTTGAAGATCAATGGCTTGGTGATTGACGCCTTTGTAGAGGTCGGGCTTGTCTCGAACTTGGAGACACTTCCGAGTTGTGACACGTGGAACACGCCAGCACATCGAAAGTTCGTGGAAGTTCCAACTGGTAAGCCACTTCTCCTCGCCAAAGCTGATCTTGAAGGGGCCAATGTATCTCGGTGCGAGCTTTCCTTTGACATGAAAGCGCTGGGCTCCTTTGAGGGGTGACCCGAGATAGACATGGTCTCCAACTCGAAGTTTATGTCTCTGCGACGTGAGTCTGCATAGCTCTTCCGCTTGACTTGGCGACTTCAGACGCCTCGGACAAGCTGGACTTGCTCTTCTCGCTTCACGGCGATATCAGGCCCAAAGACAAGTCCTTCTCCGCCTCCGACCAGTTGAGAGGTGTACGACACTTCCGCCCGTATAACACCTCAAATGGTGCCATCTGGAGGCTGGCCTGATAACTGTTGTTGTAAGAGAACTCGGCGAAAGGGAGGCAATCTTCCCACTTAGCTCCATAAGCTAAGACACAGGCTCGGAGCATGTCTTCGAGTATTTGATTCACTCGCTCGGTCGACCTCCGATGCAGTGGGTGGAAAGCAAAGGTCAAGGACAACTTGGTCCCCATGGCCTCCTGGAATTTCTTCCAAAACCTTGAGGTGAACTGGTTCCTCGATCCGACACAATCTCCTTGGGAACACCATGAAGGCTCACGACTCGGTTGATGTAGAGAGTTGCCACCGGTGGTTGCGTCATGGGTAGTCTTAACAGAATGAAGTGGGCCACTTTGGTCAAATGATCGACTATGACCCAGATGGAGTCATGTCCCTTGTTTGACCTAGGTAGTCCAAAGGATGAAATCCATTCGACTTTATCCCATTTCCACTGGAACCTTGAGTGGTTGGAGTAATCCAAAGAGGTCGCCGATGCTCAGCTTTGACCCTCCGCATACGCCACATTTTGCAACATAGGTGGCAATCTCCTTTTCATCCCGTACACCAAAATCTTTCCTTCGTGTCTTGATACATCTTGGTGCCTCCGTGGTGGATGGAATATGGGCTGTCATGAGCTTCTTGCAAGATCGGGCTCTTGAGCTCAACCTTGTTGGGCACGCAGATGCGATTCCCAAACCACACAATTCCTTCCTCATCCTCTCAGTGAATCCACGAGGCCTTGCCTCGCCTTGATCTTCCTCTTGATGCCTTCAATACTCTCATGCCCCTTCCGAGCTTTCTTGATATCATCCATCAAGGTAGGCTTAACTTCGAGGTTGGCCAAGAATCCTGGTGCAACCAGTTCCAACCCAAGCTTTCAAGTTCCTCATACAAGGCGGGTAGCTTGCGCTTCAAAGATGGCATTCAAGGAGCAAGCCTTCCGCTCAACGATCTGCTACCACATTAGCCTTTCCAGGTGGTATTGAACACCGAGGTCATAATCTTTTATCAACTCCAGCCATTTTCTCGCGCCTCATGTTCAATTCTCTCGAGTGAAAATATACTTCAGACTTTTGTGATCCGTATATCTCACATCGCTTCCCCAAAAGGTAATGTCGCCAAGTTTTCGTGGCATGAACCATCGCTGCTAGCTCAAGGTCATGAGTAGCGTAGTTCTCTTCGTGAGGTCGTAGTTGCCTTGAAAGGTAGGCCACGACTCGCCTTCTTGCATCGTAACACCTCCCATCCGGTTCTTGACGATCACAAGATATCACAAACTCCTTGTGTATATCCGTGTGGCGAATCGAGCGTGGTTAGCCTCTTCTTCAGCTCCCGAAGCTCTCTTCGCACTTCGCGCCCATTCAACTTCTTGTCCTTCTTCAAGAGCTGAGTCATGGGTCGGGCAATGCTTGAGAATCCTTCAACGAACTTGCGGTAGTATCCCGCGAGTCCGAGGAAGCTTCGACTTCCTTCACATTGCTCGGGATTGCCATTCACCACGGCTTCAATCTTAGCAGGTCGATCGACAATCCTCTTCGTTAGAACATGACCCAGAATCCAACTTCACGCAGCCGAATTCACACTTGCTGAACTTGGCATACAGTTGGTGCTCTCGAAGCTTGTCTAGGACCATCCTCAAGTGTTGCTCGTGCTCTTCTTCCGACTTTGAGAAGACAAGAATGTCATCAATGAAGACAACGACGAACTTGTCCAAATATTCCATGAAGACCTTATTCATGAGATACATGAAGTAAGTCAGGGCATTGGTCAATCCAAAGGACATGACCGCATTCATACAGAGCCATATCTGTTACTGAATGCCGCCTTCGAATATCTTGGGGTCTGATCTTCATTGGTAGTACCCAGATCCGAGGTCGATCTTGGAGAACACCTTGGCCCCATTGAGTTGATCAAACAGATCTTCAATCTTGGGAAGTGGGTACTTGTTCTTGATTGTAACCTCATTGAGGGAGCGGTAGTCAATGCATAAGCGGATGGTACCGCCCTTCTTTGCCACAAATGTAACAAAGCGATCCCCAAGGGGAGGCACTAGGGCGGATAAATCCTTCCTCAACTGCTCTTCCACCGCTTCTTCAATTCGCTAACTCCTCCGATCCCATTCTATAAGGCTTTATAGATGGGTCCTGCTCGGTATGAGCTCGATGACGAACTCAATGTCCCGATCAGAGGCATTCCCGTAGCTCGTCAGAAAAACATCGGGATACTCGCATACCATCGGCACTTGTTCCAATCCAACTTCAATGACAGCTTGACTTGGTTGGCTTGAGCAGAGAGGGGTTGGAGGCAACTCGACTTCGACTCCTCGGTCATTGATCATAGTGACCGTCCGGTTGGCGCAATCAATCAAGCCTTGGTGCTTGCTGAGCCAATCCATTCCCAAGATCACATCCAAGCCTTGTGATTTTAGGATGATAAGGTCTGCTAGGAAGTCTACCCGCTAATGGTAATCCCGACTCCTTTACATCCTATCTTGGCTCTCATCTCTGCTCCGGGGTTTGTACCACCATAGGGTTGTTTAGGGTGTAGGGTCATGCCACTCTTTAATGCAAAACTTTGGGTGACAAAAGAATGCGTGGCTCCGTAATCAAACAAAACAGATTATGGTGCTGAATTGACAAGGAACGCACCAAAGACGACGTCCGGTCTTCTGGGCTTCTTCCATGGTGACATGATTCACACGACCCTGCCATTGTTGGGCAAGTTATGGGAGCTTGGTTCCTCGGTGGCATACCACGGCCTTGTCCCGGGTTCTGCGCATTGGGGCGCGGGCGTCGGGCTTCTTGTTGGGGCAATTCTTGAGTAGTGCCTGGCTGTCCACATCCAAACAAGTGACTTGATTGGGGACGACGCCTTGCCAAAGATTGTTATTGGGGTTGTTGTAAGCTGGCCAGGGGTTGGCATACTTCCGAGGTGGATAGTTGGTGCGAGGTGCAGGAGCTCTTGGCTGCCGATAGGTTGGCTTGGCCGGGCTGGCTGCCACGGGCGAGGCTTCGTTGCCGGAGCTACCCTTGCCGATCATCTTGCGCTTATGAGTGTCATCCAAGGCACGCCGCTTGTCCTCAAGCATGAGCGCCTTTGTTCACCGGATCAGGAAAGGTCGGGCAGTCACACACAACGAGCGAGTATTGCGTAGTCCGGTTAAGGCCTTCCATGAAGCGCCCCGCTTGGCAACATCAGTCTTGACATCCTCGGGGCATACCTTGAGAGGACACCGAACTTCTGCATGTACTCCTTGACAAGGTTGCTACCTTGCTTCAAAGGTTCGGAACTCACGCTTCTTGATGGCCATGAGTCCGTAGGATGTGGGCCTTGCGAATTCCGCCTTGAAAGTGTTCCAAGTGATATCTTGCTCAACATGCATAGCCTTGAATCCATCCCACCAAGCTCTGGCAGTCCCCGAGACAAGGCAGATACGCCACTTTGTCACGGTCCTCGGTGCATCCGACTAGTGCCAGCAGATCCTCAATGGTGCGGACCCACTCGTCGCATCCGTGGGTTCAGCAGCCTCGATGAAAGTGGGTGGTGCATGCTTCTTGAACTCCACCAGTGTGGAACGCCCATGGTCGTGCCCGCCGGGCCGGGCGGTTGACACCGAGCAATCATCTGGAGGGCTGCAGTGTTGGCTTGGCGCCTCTCGAAAAAGCTTGGAGAAGCTGAGCCATATCCATGCTTGGAGGAGGTGGTGGCGGTGGAGTCTGTCCTTGGGCTTGGTCCTGGCTGGCTCCGGCCTCAGCAGAACCTCCGGCTTCTTGCGGCTGGGTAGAGGTACCAGTACGTGTTACAACAGGCATCCTGTTGGAGTGGGCAAGGTCTCATGATAGGGAACAACAATGAGGGAAAGCAGTAGAGATGGAATGCCTAGTAAGGGGGTGGTGTGACACAATTTTAAGTAAAGCAAAGGCCAGAAGGGCCAAACTCATGCATTAAACCAAATGGGAAATGTAGTCGCTTACAAGTTCCCAAGGAAAGTACGACTTCATCAAAGCAAGTTGAAAGCAAACACAACATAACATGGTTTCATAAGAACCATTACAAAGACTCGACTTAAAAAAGGGGTACACGACCTATCCTACCATAGGCTACGAGCTAGCCTATCCTAGTCCCGAACGGAGTCTAAGTGGTGGAATGCTCGGTCGGGTATTCTGCTCCTCTGGGTCTTCCTCCTCATCATCATCTGTCTCGGTCTCCTCATCGCCGAGGAAGTGGAGGAGTGAAGGAGCTGAACACGGCGCTGCTTTGCTGGGTGGCGCCTTGAAGAGGTTATGGTACTCCTTTGCCGTCATACACGGCGTGGTGAGGTGCTCCTCGGCAGCCGCGACTGTGGGGTCGCCCGCCTCGAAGCTACCGCGGGCTGTCCAGGGTGCTCCATCCTTCTTGATCCTGTCCGCCTTCGTTCAACTACGCGAGGAGCTCCTTGGTCTCGCTGGAGTTCCTTCCAAGCTCCGCCGACTCGAGGCCAGTGCAGCCGACTGCCGGCACACAAGCTGAAGTAGGTCCGAAGCGGAGAGGAAGTCCCTCGTCCAAGGGTGGTGCTGGTGCTGCTTCTCGTCGCCACCTTCCTTACGATAAGGCAGGTAACGAGTGGTCGGCTCTCTTGCCATCTCTGGCAGGAGATCTCGAGGCGAAGGTGCCTTGAGGGCAGCAGCCTCCACGGCGAGAAGCAAGTGTCGCCATCTGGGGTCCTCAAAGAACCAGCTCGTCGGGCGCCATTCGCCCTCACGACTACCTCCACGTGATACTCCTTCTTGGTGCCGCGACCCAAGTGCTCGTGGTAGGAGAAGGTGGGGACTCGAGTGAACTGCACTTCCCGAGGCTATCCTCAAGAAGCACGGAAACCCAAAGGGTCGAAGTCCTCGCACGCGGCCATCTACAAAAAGTAGAAGGGAAGGGTCAATAAAGGAATGTGTCCGTGTTTGGGATGCTAACATAAAACATAGGTATATGGGTAATCTAGGGATAGTCTCGCCTAACTAACGCCCATGCTAACTAAGGCTTCCTACAACAGATGGCTCGATACCAGCTCTGTGGGGACCCCGACTTGCAAGTCGTGATCACCGAATGCACGTACAAAGATCCCAGAGATCAATGCTCACCAAACACACGTAAGCTGAATAACAAGAGTCTTACATCCATACATACCGCCTTACACAAATAGTGACCATCCCGGTCAAGTCTTACATCGATAAAGCCTTAAGGGCTGAACATCAAATGAAACTTAGCAGCGAAATCATCTTCGATAAGTAGAACCCATGCCATCCGCCTTAACCCTACAGCATTCTCGACCGAAACGCCCTAGTTCGCATGATCGCCTCCAAAGAACTCTTCTTCAACTCCGGTTCTTCCATGCCCGGTCAATTAAATAACCAAGGCAAGCCAATGAGTACTTTGAATGTACTCGCAAGCAACCCATGTTTTGGTTCAAGATACAACGATGCATGATATAGGTAAATTTTTGCGTAAAGCTAGTTTTGAGTGCAATGACATGTTCAACATCCTATAAAGCATGCCTCAAGAGAAGTCAAGTAACCATGAGTACTGGTCACGATATCAACATAAATAGAGTGGGCACCAACCCATCTCGGCGCGTCAAGTCCTTTGACTTGACCCAAGTCATTTCCATCATCACACACACGGTTGAAAACCCCGGACATAGTTTAAGTAGCACCGCCTAACCGGCCCTTGACCGTGGACACGGCTATTCGAATAGTTTTACACTCTGCAGAGGTTGCACACTTTACCCACTAGATCCGGGGAACTTTCGTGTCAAACCACGACCCGCGGTACCTCAAGTACCCGGGGTAAGCACCCGATCATTACCTTTCCCTAGACGACACTAACATGGAGTCCACTCGATTGGTAGTAACCCCCGTGCCAAACATTTCACATCATAAAGTCGCGGAGCCTCGCTCCCATATTCATCACATACCACAAGCACGGGTACCAACGGTGTGTCCGGTGCCTGTGTGAAAACAGTCATGGCCGCCCTACAGCACGACCCGCCCCAAGAGAGAGCACCAACTCTCCCCGCCACTAGTAATGCGGGCTCCAAGCTAGTATCGGTCTAGGTACTCAACAATGCCCTTTCCCATATAAGGGTAGAGTGGTCGCGCATGTAGGGTTGGGACACCATCAAATCTTAAATCTAATCCGCTTTTGAAAACAACACACACTTGCCTCGGTACACCACTTCGCCATCAAGTGGTTACCTTACTCATCATCTCCCTCGGGCATAAATGGCACCCGATGGGGTTTTCAAAATACCTTTGAAATCACTTTGCCTCCCTCATCATGCACAAACCCATCCCATTTATGTAGCACCTACATTTGCATCCTAGCTACTCCCCACCGCATAACCCTCATAAAAGGTAGGGCCATGCACCGCAAGTATCAACGAGGATGTAATCGTGGCAACCACCCACGTGGTTCACCATCTCGCCATGATTCCAATGCATCATCGATAAAGAGCTAAAATGACATGCATATAAAAAGGGGTATCATAGTCATGGTCAAAGGGCTGCTTGCCTTGGTTGGCTTGGTCTTCAAAGTCTTCCCAAGATCGCTCCTCCTTCTTCCTCGGCTACCTCGTCAACACGGGATCTAACGCTGCAAGGAAACAACGGAAAAATAAGGCAATAATAAAACAGAAAAGTCAAAGTGTTCGAAAAATGTCAACTTAATTTTGTAAAATACTAGGAGGAAAGCTAGAAGGGGTAACTTTTGGTTTTGGTTCTGGAGTAGCAAAATAGGAGTTATGGATTTTCAGAGGCTCATTTAAATGCCAAAAACCACATTTAAATATTTACAGAAAAGGAAAGGTGATTGGATCTGAGTGAAAGTTGCACCATTAAATAGATTGCAATATTCTAGGAATTTAGAAATTGGAATCAAAGCATTTGGACTATTATTCTGCCCTGTGGAATTTTTGGAAGTTTCACAGAAAAAGAAAAAGGGAAACGGCGCTGTGCCACTGGGCCAGAGAGGCCACAGCAGCAGCAGGCCCAGGGGGGAAACCCCAGCCCACGCGGCCGCCACGTCGAAGGCGTAAGGGCGAATCGCCGGTCGACGGCGGGTCTGTCTGCACAAGACGTTTTAAACCCGACGGTGGATCCCACCCGCCGTGTGCGTGAGGTCGACAGCCGCCCCACGGCGGCCGCCGCTCTACCTCCGCCAGAGGCGACGCGAGCTTCGCGGGCGGCGATACAGGCACGGAAGCGGAGCGGAGACTACCGCTGATTCGGGAGGGAGTCGCGGATCCAAAGGTGGTGGAGATGGTCGCCGGGTGGCTGCCACGGGCGACGAGGTCCCGCGGCGGAGGTGCTTGGTGCCGGTGGCTCGGCCGCTCTCAGCTGCAAAACGAGGGGAAAGCGAGGGAAGACATCGGTGAGGTGAGGGGAGGCCGAATCGAGGGAGAAACGGGCGGAGGAGGTCTGACACGCAGACGACGGCGACCTGAGGCGGCGGAGCTCGAGCTCGATCTCGAGCTCGGGCGGCTCTGGAGCGAAGGGGTGGATCGAGGGTGGATTAGGTGTGTGGAGAGCGACAGAAGGAAGAGGAGGGCTCGGGAGTGCCTTAAATAGGCTGGCCACGGCTCACCGTGGGCGTGGCCTCTGGCACCATGGGATCTGCTCTGGGAGCCATTGGGGAGAGATTGAGCTGTCCACGGCGCTCGTGGGAGTGGAGTAGGGCGCCAGGAGAAGGAGAGAGAGCGAGGAGGGCTCTGGCGTCCGCGCTGTGAGGCCAGCCATTGGCCGAGCCGGCGGCGCTGGGCACGCGGTGAGGGGGGAGAGAGAGGGGAGACAGAGGGCGGCACGGCGGCGTAGCAGACGCCGAGGCACATCACCGGCCGCGATGGGATGGCACGGCGGTCGGGAGGCGCGGCGTCAACGGTCGGCGCTCAGGCAGCGCCCAGAGCGCGACTTTGGCCGGCATCCGCGGTTTTTCCAAGGCAAGGCAAGGCCCTCCTTTGGCGTCTGGAAGCTACAGCAGGGACACGACCAGAGAAAGGCCTGGGATGCCCTGGGTGCGAAGGAGAGAGAGAAGCTGGGAGAGAGGAGAAAATGTTGTCCAGAGAGGACAACTTGATTCCCCTTCCTCCACATTGCTTCTTCGGTAAGAAAGTGTCCAAATGATGAGGGAAGTGAGGAGGGTTGTGGCAAAGAGATTAACTCAAGGAGATTAGTGAAAGTGGCAAAAGAGGCCTTTTAGTATTTTGCCGAAGGTGTTTGATGGAGTTTTGTTAAGCTAATGATCCTTACTGGCCAAGGTACTCCAAGGTGAAATGTCACATATATTTAGGGCCTTCCACCCATTTTGAGCTTATTTGGACAAAGTTGCCAATGCAACTTTTGCAAACCCTAGAAATGGGCAGAAATAGGTTTGTGTAGATCCAGTGGACTAAATCATTTCTCCTTGATGTGCCACTTGGTGTGGTAGCCTTATTTGGTCACATGATCAGGCCCACCAAAGTTGGGGCCTTGGAGAAAAAGTTGGTAATGCAAAGTGGTTCAAACTTGATTTTGGTCAGAGAGGGTTTTGAGGCACTTTGACCAAGATTTCCTCTTCTCCAACCTGTGCCATTTGGTCCAGTTGCATCATTAGACCAATGAAGCATGTCCACCAAGTTTGAGCACATTTGGACATACTTGGCCATGTAAAGTTGATCAAACCTTAGATTGGACAGAAATGGTTTTGAGGGGTTTTGATGGTGTTATCTTGTTCTCCAAGTCATGAGACTTGGCAAGATCAACAGATATGTCATATGTGACATGATAGAATTTTCCTGGAATTTTTGGAGAAGATTTCCTTTGTAAATATTTCAAAAGCTTGAAATATCCAGAAAGGGTTTTAGAGGGATTTGACCAATATTTTGAACATGACCATGTGTTGAAACTCTTATATATGGACAATATATGTCCTATGAGCTTCTCTAAATTTTGTCAAATATTTTGAAACAGAAAATAATTATTTCCTATTAAAGACCATTTCGGCCTTAAGAAAAGCCTTTAAATAAAATAGAACAAGAACTTTTAAAATTATACTTTTGTGGTTCCCGGGCATCCTACATCTAATAGGAGTCAAATATATTTTGGAAAGATTTTTACTGCCCTTAATAAAGTACTTGCAAAGTGCAAACCTCAATTCAGGGTTTTGGAAAACTAATTTTAGAAAATACTTTCGGCCAAATTATTTTTGTAGGAAAATCCCATATAGCACTATTCACATGGCATGGTCATTGGTCAGGAGCTTGGGGTAAGGAGATGGAATATAGAGGGTAGAGTAGTTGACCTCAAGAAGCACTTGAAAAGAAGCATAGAGAAAACCAAGTTCAAATAAAAGCCAAATAATGCAAAAAGTTTTTGTTGGGCCAAATTTTCATGCTTTATTGATAGAAATGAAATGTTACAAAATGCAGGGTGTGACACGTCGTGAGGCGGCGAGGAAGCAGATGGGCACGGGCGGCGACTGGCGGGCACCGGCGAGGCGGCGGCGGCGAGGGCAGCGCCCCGGCGCGGGAGGTCGGCGGGGCGCGGCGGGGCTGCCGGAGATGGCGGGCGGCGGCGCTGGTCGTGCACGGCGGTGGCTTTCGGATCAGAGCTCCTCTCCCGATCGGGAGCGAAGCGGACGAAGCGGGCGTGGGGCACGGCCTGCTCGAGTCCGGGCGGGCTGTGACTGGGCCACGGCGGCGGGAGGAGGCCGAGGGCGACGTGGCGCTCGCCTAGTGGCTGGAGGCGGTGGCTGGGTGGCGGCTGGCCACTAGGGCACCGCCATGTGGCAGGGATGAGGTGGAGGCGCGCTGGATCTGAGGAGGAGGCGGCGGCTGGAAGGTGGCCGCGAAAAAACAAGGTAGGGGGGGTTGGAGGAGGCCAAAAATGGCAGGGGAGGTGTATATAAATAGAAGGGGCTAGGGTTAGGGAGTTAGGAGGGGTTTCGGACCCTCGGATCGCGATCGTGTGCTCCGGACAGAGAGGGGGACTAGGTGGCTGCAGGTGGGCTGTGTAGAATGCCTCGAGCTGAGAAGAGAGAGAAACAGAGCGACCCGGTGGCAGTTTCGGAGACCGAAACGTCCGACGATTAAACCGACTATATCGCGTTATAAATATAACGGTTGGGCGATCAACGAACTCCGATCGACGAAACTTGACAGCGGCCTGTCTACACTATAATAAGACCGCATGACAAGTTGCAACCCATTCCAAGAACATTTTATGCCACTTAAAAATAATATTTCGAGGTGCAGCGGCGCGTGTGAGTGTGGTCGGGCTCGAACGGACAACGGAGAGAACCGGCGGAACTCGAACGGATGCAAGTTTTGAAAACATGCGATGAAATGCAGATGATGACATGGTGAAATGCAACACGCAAGCAATGACATGGCAACAACGGCAAATAACTGGCGGACACCTGGCGCATCGGATCCGGGGCGTTACAAGCTAGAGGAGTGCAAAGCCTAGCTATGGGCCGCAGTTGCTAGAATGGAGGAGTCCAAGAAGGCCTCGGCTGGTAATACTTTTCTTGATCAAAACGAATGTAATGACATGTACCAGTTAGTATTTGGCATGAATGCAAATCTAACAATAGATTCTGCAGACAATCCCGGAGGTAATACGGAGATCGTACCGGGGGATGAGCAACATGCTTGATGACAGCTAAAGGCTGGCGAGCGCATGCTTACAAAGGTTATACGGGAGAAAAATGATCTCCAGGATGCCCATACCCTGCTGGGCGTTGAACTAAAAGATGTTCGGGCCCAACTTGCTGACTCCATGAAGGAGAATAAGAGGCTTTGATGCGGCATCTTTAGTAAGTGCTTCAATGAACCTTTATAGAGTTCAGCGAAGAAATGGGTTAACAGAGTTATGTCTGTAGGTATGCTGACGGGTCGTCCCAAAGAGGAGATGCCCAGATCTGCAGGCGATCTTCTGCAAGAGCTCTCACAACTACATGAACAAGTGCGGCAGGTGATGCAGGGCATTGCACTGGCCTTGTGGCCATCCGCCTCCCTGCCAGGAGGCATGGGAGAGCTTGTAGAGATGCTCAAGGGAGCGTGGCGGCGCTTCCAATTATGGAAGATATCGGCCTGCCGACAAGGTGCAAGGGAAGCCTAGGCCATGGTGAAGACGCGATACACCAAGGCTGACCCGAACCACATGGCCGAGGTCAGACCTATAGGGTCAGATGGGAAAGAGATCCCCGTTAGTCAGGTATATGACCAGGTAGCATTAGCCGCAAAGTATTCCCAACAGGATTGTAGGCCAGACAGCCTGTTGGATGGTATAGAAGAAGAATTTAGTTAGTCTAAGTGACTGTGTACTTCAAATGACATATTTTGTCCCAAGCCGGATTGTAAATCATTTGTCATGGCGGACCTTTTCGCTTCAACCTCCGGACCTGACAGTTCGGAGTGTATCCGAATACCCGCTCAGTTATGTAAAAACCGGGGTACGCGTGGAAGCCAGGCGTAGGGGTCATAAGTGTTTGAACAGACAAGTACCCAACTACCTATGTTATATTACATGGATAGTAAGAAACATCTTCCAGGGAGAATAGTTTCGTTAAGGGTTCCTTTCCTTGGGTACGCATGCATTAATGTGCATGCCCGAACTGCGAAAAGAGATGCAGGATATAAACGTCTAGGGGCATGTATTGCAGTAGGTAAGAAACATCTTTTGTTCACCGACCGAATATTCCCTTAAGAATGCTAGCTTTTGGCTTCACCCAGTCTGGGGTACACATCCGGCTGACCCGGCAGTAACAATCGCACAGGTGCTCCCCTTATGCCCTAGCCGAACTAACGGGAACGTAGGGCATAAACACAGGAGCCACGCAACCCAGCTTGGCCAAAACTTAAGTCATATCGATGCATATAATGGCGAAAAAAGGGGTACATATGGAAAAATTACACATATGTAGTGGGCATAAAGACCGGGATATAATTCAAGCTTCTGTATAAGAAGCCCCCATGTATAATGAGCGCGCATAGCGCGTAAAGATTGTGTAGTCAAGACACACTTTAAGCTTTTAAGGCCATAAAAAGGAAGAAAGAAAAAAAAGAGGTTATAACTTGAAAAAGAAAGGCGGAGGCAAGGAGACAAACACAGAGTTCGGCACTAGGTGTAGAATCTTCGGAGTCTGGCCACGTTCCATGGGTTTGGCTCGAGTCAATTATCAGATGCATCATGCAGACGATACGCCCCTCCATTGAGAACTTTATCAATGATGAAGGGACCCTCCCACTTGGGCTTAAGCTTGTCCTTTTTCTTCTCCGGTAGGCATAGAACGAGTTCGCCAACGTTATAAGTTTTGGCCCGTACTTCTCTGCTTTGATACCTGCGAGCCTGTTGCTGATAGAATGCGAAACGGGCCTTCGCAACGTCGCGCTCCTCCTCTAGGGCATCTCAACTGTCCTGCCGATCAAGCTCGACTTTTTTCTCTTCGTACATGCGCACTCGAGGTGATTCATAAATGATATCGCAGGGCAATACCGCCTCTGTGCCGTACACCATAAAGAATGGTGTATATACGATAGTGCGATTTGGCGTGGTCCGCAGCCCCCATAGTACGGAGTTGAGCCCTTCGACCCAGTGCGTAACTGATTCCTTCAGGGATCACATTAGTCTGGGTTTAATGCCGCTCATAATAAGACCATTTGCTCGTTCAACTTGACCGTTTGTTTGGGGGTGATAGACGGAGGCATAATCGAGCTTAATGCCCATTTTACCGCACCAAGTTTTCACCTCGTCGGCTGTGAAGTTTGAGCCGTTTATCGGTGATGATGCTGTGGGGGACACCGTAATGGTGTACGACCCCGGATACGAAGTCTATCACTGGTCCGGAGTCGGTCGTTCTAACTGATTTGGCTTCTATCCATTTGGTGAATTTATCCACCATGACCAACATGTATTTTTTCATATGGCTTCCTCCTTTAAGGGGTCCAACCATATCGAGCCCCTAGACCGCAAAGGGCCAAGTTATGGGGATTGTTTGGAGAGCGGTAGGTGGCATATGGCTTTGATTTGCAAAAAGTTGGCAACCGACGCAATGTTGGACAAGGTCCTGTGCGTCTTCTCGGGGTGTCGGCCAGTAGAAACCTGTATGGAAGGCCTTGCTTACGAGTGCCCGAGCTTCGGCGTGGTGGCCGCTGAGTCCGGCATGAATTTCGGCCAAGAGCTGACGCCCTTCCTCTTCAGAGATGCACTTTTGGAGCACTCTAGTCATGCTTTTCTTATAAAGCTCTCCCTCGTGGACCTTGTAGGCTTTAGAGTGCCGCACGGTGAAACGTGCCTCATTTTGGTCCTTAGGGAATTCCTGCCTATTTAAGTAGGCTAAGAAGGGTTCAGTCCACGGGGCGATGACAGCCATAATCACGTGGGTCGAAGGTGTTATTTCGGTGGCGGAGCCTCCGATTATGTCTGAATGTTTGGGATCTGGGGTTGTCTTCGGATCCGAACTGGTATTGTCGGTCTCCCCTTCCATACCACGGATGGCTTGAACAGCCTTTCCAAGAAGATATTAGGTGGGACGGGGGTCGCGCTTGGTGCCGATGCGGGCGAGGATATCCGCCGCTTGATTGTTTTCATGGACCACATGGTGGAATTCGAGCCACTCGAACCGAGCTGACATTTTCAGGACGGCATTGCGGTAAGCCACCATTTTTGGGTCCTTGGCGTCAAAGCTCCATTTATTTGAGATATTGCGAGGTTCGAATCCCCACGCACTTCTAGGCGTTGAATGCCCATGGAGACTGCCATCCGAAGCCCGTGCAACAGAGCCTCATATTCGGCTGCATTGTTGGAGTCTCTATATAGTATTTGGAGTACGTATTGGACTGTATCTCCCGTGGGGAATGTCAGGACAATGCCTGCCCCTATACCAGCCAGCATCTTAGAGCCGTCAAAGTGCATGATCCAATTGGAGTATGCGCCGTACTCTTTAGGTAGTTCGGCTTCTGTCCATTCGGCGACGAAGTCAGCCAGTACTTGCAACTTAATGGCTCGCCATGGTTTATATGCTATGTCGAACGGGAGGAGCTCGATAGCCCATTTAGCAATCCGGCCCGTGGCATCACGATTATTTATTATATCGTTGAGGGGTACTTCAGAGGCCACCATGATTGAACACTCTTGAATTTAGTGCCGTAGTTTCCGGGATGCCATGAAGACCGCGTATGCTATCTTTTGATAATGTGGGTACCATGACTTGCATGGAGTGGGGACAGTGGATATGTAGTATACCGGCTTTTGAAGCGGGAACTTATGTCCGTCCGTCTCTCGTTCGACGACGAGCATTACGCTTACAACCTGGTGTGTTGCAGCTATATATAACAGCATAGGTTCGCCGATATTTGGCGCGGCCAGGATTAGATTGTTGGCCAAGAGGGCCTTTATTTCTTCCAGTCCGGCCGTAGCCGCATCCGTCCACTCGAAATGTTCGGTGCGTCGAAGAAGGCGATAGAGAGGTAGTGCCTTTTCTCCTAATCGGGAGATAATGCGGCTTAGGGCAACCACGCATCCAGTTAATTTCTGGATTTGCTTGAGGTCTGTTGGGGTAGCCAACTATGACAGAGCTCGGATTTTAGCGGGATTTGCTTCAATTCCTCTATTGGAAACGATGAAGCCCAAGAGCTTTCCGGCAGGTACCCCGAAAACGCATTTTTTCGGATTAAGCTTGATGTCATATGTTTGTAGATTGTCGAACGTAAGCCTCAAGTCATCTATCAAAGATTCAACGTGTCTAGTTTTGATGACCACATCGTCTATGTATGCCTCCACTGTTTTGCCGATTTGTGTTTCTAGGCATGTGTGAATCATGCGTTGATAGATTGCTCTAGCGTTTTTGAGCCCGAAAGGCATGGTGTTAAAATAGAAGGGGCCGTATGGAGTGATGAATGCCATTGCGGCTTGATCGGACTCCGCCATCTTGATTTGATGGTATCCGGAGTATGCGTCGAGGAAGCACAATGAGTTGTGTCCTGCGGTAGCGATGATGATTTGATCGATGCGGGGGAGGGGGGAGGGATCCTTAGGGCAAGCTTTATTCAGGTCCTTGAAATTGACACATAGGCGCCAGGATTTATCCTTCTTTGGTACCATCACCAGGTTTGCTAGCCAGTCCGGATGTTTTATTTCTCTGTTGAATCCGGCCTTGAGAAACTTGGCTAGCTCTTCTCCCATCGCTTGTCGCTTAGGTTCTGAAAAGCGCCGAAGAGTCTCCTTGACCAGCTTGTATCCCTTCAGTATGTTTAGGCTATGCTCGGCCAGCCTGCGTGGGATACCTGGCATGTCTGAAGGATGCCAGGTGAAGATGTCCCAATTCTCATGCAAGAACTCTCGCAGTGCGGCGTCTATTGTGGGGTTCAGCTGTGCCTCGATGGATGCTATTTTTGTAGGGTCCGTCCGGTGGACCTGGAATTTGACTATTTCGTCCGCTGGTTTGAAAGAGGTGGACTTGGGCTGTTTGTCGAGTATCACGTCGTCCCTGTCCACCGTGGAGCGCAGCGCAGCTAGTTCTTCGGCCGCGAGGGCTTCGGATAATGCCTCAAGGGCCAGTGCGGCGGTTTTATTTTTGACGCGGAGTGCTACGTCCGGATCACTAGCTGGAGTGATGATTCCATTGGGCCCGGGCATCTTGAGCTTCATGTACCCATAATGGGGTATAGCTTGGAAGCTCATGAATGCATCCCGCCCTAAAAGGGCGTGGTATCCACTACTGAACGGGGCCACTTGGAATGTGGTTTCTTCGGACCTATAATTCTCCGGCGTGCCGAATACCACATCTAGTGTGATTTTTCCCGCACGGCGTGCCTCCCTACTGTGGATGATTCCTCTAAAGGTCTTGCTGCTTTGCTCAATGCGGCTCTTGTCTATTTTCATTTTGTTAAGAGTTTCCTCGTAGATGAGGTTTAATCCGCTGCCACCGTCCATGAGCACTTTAGTAAGCCGGAAGCCGTCCACAATTCGACTAAGGACCAAAGCGGCTAGTGATCGGACTGTTCGGAATTGAGGTTCATCACTAGAATTGAAGGTTATGGCTGTTTCGTTCCATGGATTTATTGCTGCAACGTGGCAGACTTCGGCGAGACTGCGGAGTGCTTGCTTACGCCTATTATTTGAGGCAAAAGTCTCAAAGACTGCCAATACTGTATTGTTATTTTCCGCGGGATGGTGCTCTGCGCTATTGTTGATGAGGAGATCCTCGCCGCTCTTGGCCACCTGCCGGAGTATCCAACTTGCTCTGAGGCTGTGTGTTGGTATGGTATCCGGTGTACTGTGGATTTTGCAAGGCCCATTGAGCCATCCCTCCAATACGGTTCCACGCCCTATAGTGGGCTTTGGTTTCTTTGTAATTGGATCGGGTGACTTGCGCGAGTGCACCCTTTTAGTTCGGACGAGGGGTTTGGTGAGAGCCGGAGGATCCCAGAATTTTGTTTGGGTTTTCCAGGCACTTTCCATCACACAGTACTTCTGTACTATGGTCGTCAAGTCAGCGAAGTGTGCTATGTCACGGCGACTTATGGTGTTGAGGATTCCCTTGTCCGAGCAGTTTTTGCAAAAGAATGAGATTGCGTCTTCCTCGCAACAGTCCTTAACCTTGCTCATTACAAGGAGGAATCTGGCCCAGAACTGATGTACTGTCTCTTGGGCCTCTTGTCTAATGTTGGAAAGATCACTTGTATCTGGGTGGGTGGGTAGATTTAAGTCCAAACCCTGACCTGATCCGAGACCCAGGGGCGGGGGAGCTTCCGAGCTCGGCAGCTTGGGCTCCAGTATGTTGCCCAATTTTTCTGGCCCGCTGTCCGATTCTAGGTTCGGGGCTTGGGCCATGTCCTCCCTTAGACAGGTATCCGGCTTGGAGAGCTCGGGAATCCGGACATAGTTCGTCATCAAAATAGAGGAAAAATCGCTGCATTGCTCCTCCACCACCGCTATCTGATGGGTGACCGGCGGAGAGTTAATCTCCCTTTGGTCGGGTTTAAGCCCGATCCGATCATAGTCCGTGGGGTTGCAATCCAAGAGCTCATTCAGGGAGGAGAACTCCATTGGATCCATCTGCTCGGTGAATTCCGAGCTGACGCGGAGGCTGTTCTTAATGACCTTAGAAGTCATCGTCGGCGCGGCGGCCGAACGGGCGGTCATGACGAAGCCGCCCAGTCGAAGCGTCTGACCTATAGCCAGGGCTCTCCTAGAGGTGATGTTGTCCTTGATAACAAGGCGAGCCATCAAGCCTTATCGTGACGGCACAGTGGAACTCTCAATGAAAGCATCAATGTCGGTGTCAAAACCGATGGATCTCAGGTAGGGGGTCCCGAACTGTGCATCTAAGGCTAATTGTAACAGGAGGCAGGGGACACAATGTTTACCCAGGTTTGGGCCCTCTCGATAGAGGTAATACCCTACTTCCTGCTTGATTGATCTTCATGATATGAGTATTACAAGAGTTGATCTACCACGAGATCGTAGAGGCTAAACCCTAGAAGCTAGCCTATGATTATGATAGTTGTTGTCCTAAGGACTAAACCCTCCGGTTTGTATTGACACCGGAGGAGGCTAGGGTTACACAGCGTCGGTTATAGGGAAGGAGATCTACATAGCCGAATTGCCAAGCTTGCCTTCCACGCAAAGGAGAGTCCCACCCGGACACGGGACGAAGTCTTCAATCTTGTATCTTCATAGTCCAACTCCGGCCAAAGTATATAGTCCGGCTGTCCGAGGACCCCCTAATCCAGGACTCCCTCAGTCGGCCCATGAACGGACGCTAGCCCGTTTACGGCCGTAATGTGGTCTGTTGTTGGCCCATAGTTGGCCAATCGATCATACGGCATGTATAAGGCCCATTGTGTCTATGGCCCGTAGAAGGCCCAAAATTTTTATGCCCTGTAGAAGACCCATTGTTTCTATGGCCCGTAGGAGGCCCAGTGTCACTACAGTAAATACGTAGCCCATGGTTATTGTGGCCTAGTTTTTAAAAAATAGGTTATTGCGGCCACTAGCAAACCGCGAAAAAAGAACTGCACTCACTACAAGCAAACAAATAAGCAAGACAACAAGGAGATAAATAAGTAAGCAACTTACGCTAGGCTATCACGGCTATTACACACATTACATCCACTGGGCATCAAAGTTCGCCACCAGTGCAAATATAGGGAACAAAGCAGCATATCACATACACTGGTTGTCAAAGTTGGCAACCAGTGCAAATAAACGCCGCAGTAAAACAAGTCCAGAACTGAAACCACTTCGAAAGAGCTCAAGAAACAATATTCTGGGTACCCATAATGCTAGCAAGATGCTTAGCAAGCTTATTAACTTTCTCTTATTTGGCGCTTAAATCATCTAGCACTTTGTCACAGACAAGAAAGTATGCATCTGAATCTGCAAAGGATTCCTCGATCCTTCGACTTCTTGCCGCAAAGACACCGATCGATGCCTTTCAGCTTGTAGCTGAGACTGAATAAGCCGAAGTGATTCAGGAAGTGAGTTCGAAGAGCTTGTGCCAGCGGTACTGGCTAGTAACTCGAACGCTACATCAACGCAGGACTGTGGGGTTTTCTCACTGTCTACAAGATTTTTTTATCACCTTTCTTGGATACCAACAGGGTTGTCTCACTATCTTGAACCTTATCTGCATTACATTCTCTACCATTGCATAGTGGGGTGCTCTTCTCCAATATTTTGTTCGCATACTACAGGAGAAACAAGCAGACACATCACAGGTTTAGCATGTAGTATACGAAACTAATTTTGGTAAACCGGTTCAGTAGTAAGGTTGACAGGATAACAGCATGAAACAAACATATATCTATGTACTATGGTCACTGTATTGTCCATAGACACAGTTCAACTCGTATATTTTTAAGACACAGCAGCATAGACAGAATATAAGTGTGAGAAACTACACATCATTGGCAACACTTGTAATGTGCATCACATGAGAACATAACTGTTTATACAACTGAAACTGAAATCAACATAGAGCAAGAAGTTAGAACAACAATCTAGTTAAAGAAATAGGTTTGAAACATAAATGTTGCACCATTGAAGTTTCAATTGGATTCTTCAAATTTGAAAGTAGTTGGTATGAGTAAATACAGTGGTCAACAGCAAAGGAGTATGGACCATAGCTACGGAATCTGACCTGAGAACAGTTGTTCTTCTGCTTTAAATGTAGAGTTTGGGTTCGCTGTGGTGGTCTTCGTGCTTTGGGCACTGCAGTTGCTTTACAAACTGCTCGTGTGGGGGTATTCGGTGGTGGACATGGTGCTTTGTCAACTAGAGGTGGGTTACTATCCACTGGCGTTGCAGTTAGATGGGTTGTAGCTGGTTCTCTGCCCAACGGTGTAAGTGTGCAATCTGGAAGAGTCTCGATTATGTGTGGTGGGGCTAGTTTGTGGGCCAGTACAACCATGGTTCTATCTGCATCGACGGGTAGCACTGTCTTTTGTGAATAACGGGTTTTTGCTCCCTTAGATACTGCCATCACCCCTCCAATTCAAATGGTTGATAAACAATAAAAGAAATTGAACGTACAGACATTGTATGATAGACAGATGTGCTAATTCACATATATGTTGTCTAACTAAACAGGACAGCATGACACAATTTCACATATATGATGCCTAACTAAACAGGATAGCATGACACAGTTTCAGATATATGATGGATAACTTAACAGGATATAATGGCATAATTCAACATATGAGGAGTATCTAAACAGGATGACATGACGAAACTATATGATGTCTTTCTAAAATAGGTTGGAATGAAATAATTCACTTACATGTTGTCTAAGTATACAGGATGGCATGATATAATTGACATAATTGATTCATATACTAAGCAGCTGGCACTCGCATGTATGATATCTAAACTAAGCATATGGAATTCAATATTGTGCATATGATGTCTAAACTAAGCAATGCAAGACACCATATGCATGATGTGAGAAATATAAACATTGCAACTTAGAGCATACACCTTAGGTGGGATATAGGACTGGTCATCTGTCTCTGAATCCTCCTCTGGGGAGTTTCTTGTAACCATCGAGATATATGCTTCAACAAGTACCATTGCTTTCTCTGAAGACCTTGTTTTCACTCTAGATTTTTCCATAACCAGCTCAAATGGTTGATAACATGAAGAGTAGTTCAATATACATAGATTGTCAACAAATGGAATACATAATGAAAAAAAAAGATGGCATGAGATAATTCACATATATGATGCCTGGCTACATGGCGGTGCATAATTCACATATATGATAACTGGCTGAAAAACATGGCATTGCATAATTCACATATCTGATATAGAAAGCAAACAGGAGGCATTCACACAAAGCATGTCTAATCTAAGCAGATGGTATGGCAATGCAAGACACCATAGCATGATATGAGCAATATAACCCTGCCAAGTTAGAGCATGCACCTCGGGGGGGGGGAATACGACTGGTCATCTGTCTCTGAATCCTCCTTTGAGGAGCTATCTCTAACCAAAGAAGAGATCTGCATCGATCGGTAGCACCGACCGCCGTAAGACCTTGTTTCACTCTAGATTTTCCCATGACCGACTCAAATGGCTGATGCACAGGAAGAGTAGATGAATGTATAAAAATTGTTGACAAATGGAATACATTGTGAAAAACATATGGCACGATACAATTCACATATACGATGACTGGCTAAACAGGATGGCATTGCACGATTCGCGTATATGATGCCTGGCTAAAGAAGATGGCATTGCATAATTCCCATATACTCCCTTCGTTCCTAAATATTTGTCTTTTAGAGATTTCAAATGGACTACCACATATGGATGTATATAGACATATTTTAGAGTGTAGATTCACTCATTTTGCTCCGTATGTAGTCACTTGTTGAAATCTCTAAAAAGACAAATATTTAGGAATGGTGGGAGTATGATATAGAAACCAAACAGGTGGCATTCACACAAAGCAAATCTAAACTAATATGATGACATATAAGATGTATAATGTAAGCAATGCGAGGCGCCATATGCATGATATGACCAACATCAGCATGCCAAGTTAGAGCAAACACCTCAGGTGGTAAATAGGAGTGGTCAGCTCCCTATGAATCCCATCTGAACAGTTATCTTCCTTTGGAATACAATCTGGAATGGCGGGAGGGGGCCCCACTTCGCCCACCATGGAGCGGCATCTGCATGACATTATATTCCCACGTAACGGTCTTCTCTTTTTCTCTACATGTTTAGTACGATTGTGTACAATAACTGACATGCATAATAAAAAAAAGTTAGATTTTGTAAGGCCTAAGGGGTGCATGCAGAAATCAAGACTGATGGTAGCAAACGAGTGGATAGATCCAAAACTAATGATCGCAGGTAGATTATAGCTTCAGTTTAAAAAGATAGACAATGGATCATCTACTATTTGTTGCCCACCCAACATAAACCACATAGAAGACCCTAGATGAACCAGATAGTAGACAGATACTATTCGTTGCTGCCTCGATATGAGACCCACGGGCATTTTAAAACTCAAGTTTGAACGATAAAGTAGTAGGTAATAATAACTGATGTATAACGTAAGCAAACACGAAAGACTGCGGCCTCTCTTCTGGAATTGTGTAGTCCTCAGTCGATGATGGTAATGCAGTTGTGTGGCTGCCGACAATGGGGAAGATGATCTGGAGGTGGCGAAAGAAAGTCTTCAGGGGGAATCTCTACTGCAGTGAACGCTTCTATCGATGGTGCATCTTAGGTGGGGTGGATGACGACATGGCAGGAGTAGGACATAACACACAGAGTTTTCTTTGACGCCTATCTGAAAATGAAGTAAATCTGTAAGGGCTCCTTAGAATTGGAGGATTCTATAAATGCAAGGATAGAAAAAACACAGGAATAGGATAGGAATGCATGTGCAAAACAGAGAATTTGGAAACATAGGAATTCTCTCAACCTGGGTTTTTGGTTCACATGAACTGGAAGAACACAGGAATGGAGAAACATGGTCAACTTAAAGTCAACCCATGTGAAAATGAAAAAAATAAGAATCTTATTATGCCATTAATGCAATTAGTTCTATTCTTCATGCATATTAATTTGAAAAGGACGTCCAAGTGGATATTAAAATTCCTACGTTTTTTCTTTGAAAGAGACACCAAAGGAAAAAAATCCTCCAGTTTTGTGCTACCTCTTGAGCACTGCGTTGGATTTCCCCGAAGAGGAGAGGATGATGCAGCAAAGTAGCGTAAGTATTTCCCTCAGTTTTTGAGAACCAAGGTATCAATCCAGTAGGAGACCATGCACAAGTCCCTCGTACCTACACAAAACGATAGCTACTCGCAACCAACGCGATTAGGGGTTGTCAATCCCTTCACGGTCACTTACGAGGGTGAGATCTGATAGAGATGATAAATAATATTTTTGGTATTTTTGATAGATAGATGCAAAGTAAAAAGTAAAAGGCAAAGTAAAAACAAAGCAAGCAAATAAAGTGATAGAGATTGATATGATGAGAATAGACCCGGGGGCCATAGGTTTCACTAGTGGCTTCTCTCAAGAGCATAGATATTCTACGGTGGGTGAACAAATTACTGTTGTGCAATTGACAGAATTAAGCATAGTTATGATCATATCTAGGCAATGATCATGTATATAGGCATCACGTCCAAAACAAGTAGACCGAAATGATTCTGCATCTACTACTATTACTCCACTCATCGACCGCTATCCAGCATGCATCTAGAGTATTAAGTTAAAAACAGAGTAACGCCTTAAGCAAGATGACATGATGTAGGGGGATAAATTCATGGAATATGATAAAAAACCATCTTGTTACTCTCGATGGCAAAAATACAATACGTGCCTTGCAACCCTTTCTGTCACTGGGTAAGGACACCGCAAGATTGAACCCAAAGCTAAGAACTTCTCCCATTGCAAGAACTACCAATCTAGTTGGCCAAACCAAGAAGGATAATTCGAAGAGACTTCAAAGATAACTCAGTCATACATAAAAGAATTCAGAGAAGAATCAAATATTTTCCATAGTTAATACTGGATCATAAACCCACAATTCATCGGTCTCAACAAACACACCGCAAAAAGAAGATTACATCGAATAGATCTCCACAAGAGAGGGGGAGAACATTGTATTGAGATCCAAAAAGAGAGAAGAAGCCATCTAGCTACTAGCTATGGACCCAAAGGTCTGAAGTAAACTACTCACACTTCATCGGAGGGGCTATGGTTTTGATGTAGAAGCCCTCCATGGTGGATGCCCCCTCCATCGGAGCTCCGGAACAGGCCCCAAGATGGGATCCCGTGGATACAGAAGGTTGCGGCAGTGGAATTAGGTTTGTGGCTCCTGTTCTGATCATTCGGGGATACGTAGGTATATATAGGAGGAAGGAGTACATCGGTAGAGCGTCAGGGGGGCTACGAGGTAGGGGGGCGCCCTCCTCCCTCGTGACCGCCTCTGGCACTTCTTGGAGTAGGGTCCAAGTCTCCTGGATCACGTTCGGTGAGAAAATCACATTCCCGAAGGTTTTATTCCGTTTGGACGCCGTTTGATATTCCATTTCTTTGAAACACTGAAATAGGCAAAAAACAGCAATTCTGGGCTGGGCCTCCGGTTAATAGGTTAGTCCCAAAAATAATATAAAAGTGGAAAATAAAGCCCAATATAGTCCAAAACAGTACATGAAGTAGCATGTAGCAATCAAAAATTATAGATACGTTGGACACGTATCAGGCATCCCCAAGCTTAATTCCTGCTCGTCCTCGAGTAGGTAAATGATAAAAAAGAATTTTTGATGCGGAGTGATACTTTGGCATAATTTCAATGTAAATCTTCTTAATTGTGATATGAATATTCAGATCCGAAAGATTCAAGACAAAAGTTCATATTGACATAAAAATAATAATGCTTCAAGCATACTAATCAAAGCAATCATGTCTTCTCAAAATAACACGGCCAAAGAAAGTTATCTCTACAAAATCATATAGTCTGGCTATGCTCCATCTTCCCCACACAAAATATTTAAATCATGCACAACCCCGATGACAAGCCAAGCAATTGTTTCATACTTTACCATTCCCAAAACTTTTTCAATCTTCACGCAATACATGAGTGTGAGCCATGGATATAGCACTTATAGGTGGAACAGAAGGGTGGTTGTGGAGAAGACAAAAAGAGGGAAGATAGTCTCACATCAACTAGGCGTATCAACGGGCTATGGAGATGCCCGTCAATAGATATCAATGTGAGTGAGTAGGGATTGCCATGCAACAGATGCACTAGAGGTATAAGTATATGAAAGCTCTACAAAAGAAACTAAGTGGGTGTGCATCCAACTCGCTTGCTCACGAAGACCTAGGGCATTTTGAGGAAGCCCATCATTGGAATATACAAGCCAAGTTCTATAATGAAAAATTCCCACTAGTATATGAAAGTGACAAAATGAGAGACTCTCTATCATGAAGATCTTGGTGCTACTTTGAAGCACAAGTGTGGTAAAAGGATAGTAGCATTGTCCCTTCTCTCTTTTTCTCTCATTTTTTTATTTGGGCCTTTCTCTCTTTTTTTTGGCCTCTTTTTTTTTATTTTTCATCCGGAGTCTCATCCCAACTTATGGGGGAATCATAGTCTCCATCATCCTTTCCTCATTTGGGACAATGCTCTAATAATGATGATCATCACACTTTTATTTTTCTTACAACTCAACAATTACAACTCGATACTTAGAACAAAGTATGACTCTATATGAATGCCTCCGGCAGTGTACCGGGATATGCAATGAATCATGAGTGACATGTATGGAAGAATTATGAACAGTGGCTTTGCCACAAATACGATGTCAACTACATGATCATGCTAGCAATATGACAATGATGGAGCGTGTCATAATAAACGGAACGGTGGAAAGTTGCATGGCAATATATCTCGGAATGGCTATGGAAATGCCATGATAGGTAGGTATGGTGGCTGTTTTGAGGAAGGTATATGGTGGGTGTATGATACCGGCGAAAAGTGCGCGGTATCAGAGAGGCTAGCAAAGGTGGAAGGATGGGAAAAAGTGCGTATAATCCATGGACTCAACATTAGTCATAAAGAACTCATATACTTGTTGCAAATATCTAGAAGTTATCAAAGCAAAGTATTACGCGCATGATCCTAGGGGGATAGATTGGTAGGAAAAGACCATCGCTTGTCCCCGACCGCCACTCATAAGGAAGACAATCAATAAATAAATCATGCTCCGAGTTCATCACATAACGGTTCACCATACGTGCATGCTACGGGAATCACAAACTTCAACACAAGTATTCTTTGAATTCATAACTACTCAACTAGCATGACTCTAATATCACCATCTTCATATCTCAAAACAATTATCAAGCATCAAAATTATCTTAGTATTCAACACACTCAAAAGAAAGGTTCACATATCTTGAACACCAAGTATATTAACATTAAGCGAATTACGATGCTATTAACGACTCTCAAAATAATCTAAGTGAAGCATGAGAGATCAATAGTTTCTTTAAAACAAATACACCACCGTGCTCTAAAAGATATAAGTGGAGCACTAGAGCAAAAATTAGCAAGCTCAAAAGATATAAGTGAAGCACTATGAGCAAAATTATCAAGCTCAAAAGATATAAGTGAAGCACTATGAGCAAAACTATCAAGCTCAAAAGATATAAGTGAAGCACATAGAGTATTCTAACAAATTCCAATTCATGTATGGCTCTCTCGAAAGGTGTGTACAGAAAGGATGATTGCGGTAAACTAACAAGCAAAGACGGAAATAATACAAGACGCTCCAAGCAAAACACATATCATGTGGTGAATAAAAATATAGCTCCAAGTAAATTACCGATGAAAGTGGACGAAAGAGGGGATGCATTCCGGCATCCCCAAGCTTTGACTTTTGGTGTACTTGATTATCTTTGGGTGCCATGGGCATCCCCAAGCTTAGGCTCTGCCACTCCTTGTTCCATAATCCATCAAAAGAATTCACCCAAAACTTGAAAACTTCACAACACAAAACTCAACAGAAATCTCGTGAGCTCCGTTAGAGAAAGAAAACAAAGAACTACTTAAGGTACTGTAATGAACTCATTCTTTATCTATATTGGTGTTAAACCTACTGTATTCCAACTTCTCTATGGATTATAAACTATTTTATTAGCCATAGATTCATTGAAATAAGCAAACAACACACGAAAAACAGAATCTGTCAAAAACAGAACAGTCTGTAGCAATCTGTAACTAACGCAAACTTCGGAAACTCTAAAACTTCTACCAAAATAGGAAGTCCTGGACAATTTGTTTATTGAACAGCAGAAAAAATAATCAACGCAAAAGCACGTTCCTGTGATTTAACAAAATTATATTCGTGCGCAGAAAGTTTCTGTTTTTCAGCAGAATCAAATCAACTATCCTATAGGTTCTACTTGGCACAAACACTAATTAAAAGATAAAACCACATCCAAACAGAGGCTAGATGGATTATTTATTCCTAAACAGAAGCAAAAACAAAAAACACAAAATAAAAATGGGTTGCCTCCCAACAAGCGCTATCGGTTAACGCCCCTAGCTAGGCATTGAGATTATGATGATGCTCACATGAAAGATAGGAATTGAAGCGCAAAGAGAGCATCATAAAATACATGACAAACACATCTAAGTCTAACATGCTTCTATGCATAGGCATCTTATAGGCAAACAAATTATCATAAGCATATGCAAGGAAGTGGAAACAGACAATAGCAATCTCAACATAACGAGAGGTGAATTATTATCATGAAAATTTCTACAACCATATTTTCCTCTCTCATAATAATTACATGTAGATCATAAGCAAATTCAACAATATAGCTATCACAAAACATATTCTTAACACGATCCACATGTTTGCAAAGTTAACACTCTTCCAAAATAGTGGGATTAACATTAACTAAAGTCATGACCACTCCAAACCCACTTTTATCAAAAATTTCATAAGATTGAAAATTCTCCAAATATGTGGGATCTAAAGTTGACACTCTTCCAAACCCACTTTCAATATTATTGCAAACAATATTATCAATCTCATATTCATCATGGGGATTAAATAAATTTTCAAGATCATAGGAAGAATCACCCTAATCATGATCATTGCAACAAGTAGTAGACATAGCAAAACTAGCATCCCCAAGATTAGGGTTTTGCATATTATTAGCACAATTAACATCAAGAGAATTTATAGTAAAATCATTGAAATCATGCTTTTCATCGAGGGAACTATCAAGCATGGGTGCAATAGCAACGATCTCATGTTTAACATACGGAACTATAGCAAATTCATCTTCATAAATGTTGGCATCATGGCCACAAGAATAGCAAGCATCATGTTCATCAAGGGATATTTCAATCAAATCATCGGAATCACAATTATCTATAGATTCATGCATATCATTATTTTCTTCTGAAGCAACGGTCATTCTTTCAATAAAATCTTGGACATAGACATAATGAGCAAGGTTTTCATTGCAATATTTAAGTATGACGGAATTTTCAGATTTGTTGAGAGTAAAATCATACTTTTCAATCAAAGAAGCAACTTCATGAGCACCCTTAAAAATGACAAATTCTTCAATTTGTTCAATATCATAGTAACTATAAACACCCTTTGCATAAGAAGATAAGATTTCATTATCATTGAACTCACATAGGTAGGGAAGGTGTTTTTAGGGTTCTTAGAGCAACAAGTAAAATCACAAATTTCACAAAGATTCCAAGCATAGCATAGCAAACTATTTATATGATACCATAAGAGTCTCCCTTTTCGCATAAACGGTGACGACAAAATGAGCATGCTCATCTAAAGATTTCCCATCAACTAGGCTAGTTGGGGTTTCAAAGACGAAAGATAAGGATCAAGATGATCCAAGTAGAACACTTTAAGTGGATCCATAACAATAGACTTTTAGCAAGCAAAGATGCAAGCAAATATAAGGCACATGGTAACACAAGCAAACAAGAAGCAAGCGGAAAAGAGAGGAGGAGATTGGGAAAGAGAGGGCGAATAAAACAACAAGGGTGAAGTGGGGGAGAGGAAAACGAGAGGCAAATGGCAAATAATGTAATCCGAGAGATAGGGATTGTGATGGGTACTTGGTATTGTTGAATTGCTTGCGTGAGCCTCCCGGCAGCGGCGCCAGAAATTCTTCTTGCTACCTCTTGAGCACTGCGTTGGATTTCCCCGAAGATGAGAGGATGATGCAGCAAAGTAGCGTAAGTATTTCCCTCGCTTTTGAGAACCAAGGTATCAATCCAAGAGGAGACCACGCACAAGTCCCTCGTACCTACACAAAAACGATAGCTACTCGCAACCAACGCGATTAGGGGTTGTCAATCCTTCATGGTCACTTACGAGGTGAGATCGATAGAGATGATAAATAATATTTTTGGTATTTTTGATAGATAGATGCAAAGTAAAAAGTAAAAGGCAAAGTAAAAACAAAGCAAGTAAATAAAGTGATAGAGATTGATATGATGAGAATAGACCGGGGCCATAGGTTTCACTAGTGGCTTCTCTCAAGAGCATAGATATTCTACGGTGGGTGAACAAATTATCGTTGAGCAATCGATGAAATTGAGCATAGTTATGAGCATATCTAGGCAATGATCATGTATATAGGCATCACGTCCAAAACAAGTAGATCAAACGATTCTCGCATCTATTACTATTACTCCACTAATCGACCGCTATCCAAAGATGCATCTAGAGTATTAAGTTAAAAAGAGTAACGCCTTAAGCAAGATGACATGATGTAGAGGATAAATTCATGCAATATGATAAAAACCCCATCTTGTTATCCTCGATGGCAACAATACAATACGTGCCTTGCAACCCGCTCACATCCTTTGGTAAGGACACCGCAAGATTGAACCCAATGCTAAGCACTTCTCCCATTGCAAGAACTACCAATCTAGTTGGCCAAACAAAAAGGATAATTCGAAGAGACTTGCAAAGATAACTCAGTCATACATAAAAGAATTCAAAGAAGAATCAAATATTTTCCATAGATAATACTGGATCATAAACCCACAATTCATCGGTCTCAACAAACACACCGCAAAAAGAAGATTACATCGAATAGATCTCCACAAGAGAGGGGGAGAACATTGTATTGAGATCCAAAAAGAGAGAAGAAGCCATCTAGCTACTAGCTATGGACCTGAAGGTCTAAAGTAAACTACTCACACTTCATCGGAGGGGCTATGGTGTTGATGTAGAAGCCCTCCGTGGTGGATGCCCCCTCCGGCGGAGCTCCAGAACAGGCCCCAAGATGGGATCTCATGGATCTGTAAGGTTGCGGCGGTGGAATTAGGTTTTGGCTCCTATTCGATCGCTCGGGATACGTGAGGTATATATAGGAGGAAGGAGTACGTCGGTGGAGCGTCGGGGGCCCACGAGGTAGGGGCGCGCCAAGGGGCCGCCCACCTCGTGACCGCCTCTGCATTTCTTGGAGTAGGGTCCAAGTCTCTGGATCCCATTCGTGAGAAAATCACGTTCGAAGGTTTTATTCCGCTTGGACTCCGTTTGATATTCCGTTTCTTGAAACACCAAATAGGCAAAAAAACAGCAATTCTGGGCTAGGCCTCCGATTAATAGGTTAGTCCCAAAAGTAATATAAAAGTGGAAAATAAAGCCCAATATAGTCCAAAACAGTAGATAAAGTAGCATGGAGCAATCAGAAATTGTAGATACGTTGGAGACGTATCATTTTGCTTTGCTCCACTCCTTCTAACCAAATGCACGGATAGTAGTACCATAGTAGTTCCCATAGCAAAGGATCCCTGAGGGATCGACACGAATGTAGAGTAACAAAGTGATGCGACGAGTGTACAACCTCTTTGACATAGCCTTGTGGACCTCAACATCATTGGGTTGGACATGGAGGATGGTGATGCTAGTCTGACTGTTTGAGGTAGGGAAGAAGATCCGAGGCCTCTGGAAACGTTGTCGAGTGTAATACTCCACTGTGATGGACGGTTCCATCGTTGGAGCAGCTCTGGTGAGGTGTACGACGGCGAGACTGAAGCAGGACAAGACAGACAACGTTAATCTAAAGTGGGACTCTAATATCATCTGCAATAGATGATGTAAAATACATCACCAAAAAGTGCTAGATGTAAAATGCATCAGCCGTGCCACGGCCGCTCCGACAGATGCTGTAAATACTGTTCAATCTGAACTTAACTGAAGAAAGTGAACTTTACAGTCGCAACTCAATTTTACTATCGAAACTGATTGAACTAGTAGCAGAGCATTGCAATAGATGTTTAGGGCGTTCGAGCACTAGTAGCAAAGAAGTAGTGATCTAAATTAGCAGACGCTCAAGAAGGGAACGCACTAGCAGAGAGCAAGTCGTGCAGTAGCACCGCGAGCAAGTGCTAAAGCAGCAACTCCTGTAGCTGCCAGAGGTCATGCAGCACCAGCAGCAGCGCGAGCGAGACCAAGAGCAGAGCAGCAGGAAGAACGAGAGCAAGAGCAGAGCAACAACACGACCGACAGCAATAGCAGAGAAGAGCAGCAGCATGAACGAAAGCAAGAGCAGTGCAGCAGTGTGACCGACAGCAAGATCAGAGCCGCAGCGCGAGCGAGAGCCGGAGCAGCTGCAGCTAGTGCTAGTGTGGAAGTCACCGCCGAGGAAGCAACGACATGGGGAGAGACGCCATGGATGAAGTGGCCGGCAACGGCACCATTGATGGAGACCCGCGATGGCTGCTCGGTATCGAGCACCACCAACCCCGTGAGATCGAATAAAAGATAAAATGCAGCAGTGAGTGCAGAACCTCCTTGGTGGCACCGAGTTGGCCTCATCTTCATTGGAGGAATTGGTGAGGGTACTGCAGTTCCGGTGGGGCAGGTCAAGATGGCGCTGTGGGGATGGAGGTGGCGTGATAGATGAGGCGAACGTCGGGGCAGCTCCTTGGAGGTGGAGGACGGGGCGGCTGATCCGGTGGGACGACGAGATCAACGATGAATCCTCATCCGGTGCGGTGGATGAGGGACGGTGAGCTGTTGTAGTGGACGATGTCGTCGGGGAAGAGTCTCCGGCTGGGCGGCGGTCGGGAGGCCGACGGAGGAGCGTGGGGTTTCGCGGGTTTTGGCGGCCTCGGTGTAAGAATGGGGGGAACAAAGGGGAAGATAGGGGGAGCCATGGCTTTAGGACGCGCTTGTCCGAAATGCAGGGTAAGTTACCAGCGTAACCCCACCGGCTTTCACACCGCGACATCGAGCGGGCATTTTCGGCTGAGGGGTAGAAGGGGGATTCGCGTGTCCGGGCTGCGGGACCAATTTCGGATGAGGAGGGAGTTTTCGCGCGCGTCGAAATTTCGGGATAACTAGCCACGGCGCGGGTTGAAGAGGCGGGAGTTTCAAAGCAGGTGAGACAAAAGATACTCGAGCTTGAAAATTTCGGGATAACAAGGTGCAGATTCCTTGTTCGACAAAACAAACTTAACGTGTACAAACAAAACAATTCATACAAGACACAAGAGAGTTATGTCCCCTTTTACTATATTGCTATAAATGCCATTGAAAAAACTACTGGAAAAATGTAAAAAAAATCAGGAGAACAAGATTACCATGTACAGTACCAAATCGATTCGCACTTCCCTCAACAACAACAAAAAACAAATCAATTCCCACCAAAATAAAGAGTAGTGTCCCTTTTTAAACGATTACAAATGCCAGGATCTGGAATTTCAATTTTTGAATCCATGCTATGTTGAATTCGAATATATCGTTAGGTGACCTTGAAGTTTATAATTGATGTAGTCGTACATTTTGATCTTCCATCATATATGAATTTTGCTCCACCCTATGAACATATATATTGTCATCTACCATATGGACTCAATTTGAATCAATTTTCCTTATTTGAATATGATTGTTGTCAAGTTATACAATCATTTAAATATTATCTTGAAAACCAAAAACATGCATATAGCAGTAATCATATTTCACTATGAACTACATGTACCATACGATCTCCAATTCAAATATTTGTATCCATTTTATGTTGAATTCAAATCTAGTACATTGGTCTAGGTAGTGAGATGTTCGGGATAATCTAAACCCTGTTTTCATATGTATAATTTTTGGCTGAACTGGGACAAGTTTTGGTATAAGCTTCTTGCAAAACCGGAGATTCTCTCAACAAGCCTCGTGGTTCCGAGAGGGAACGTGTCACCTTTGTGTGCGAGACGATATACACTGCCTCCCCCTGATTTTCTTTATAGAGGCAACATAGAACTCTATGAGTGCCCTGTTAAATTTTGGAATTATTTCGGGTTTGTTTGGCCTTTTATATATTAATTGAGTTTCTGGACATTTAATGTGCATAATCCAAATTTGAACTGCAAGCACATGCTCCGGTGCACCAAAGTTGGTTGAAAAATCACATGTGTGTCCTTGGTTGAATTTCTAGGTCCCATGCAAGAAATGAGAATGAAATTCAAACGTCTGGGCATCGTGACTCGGCCGAGAACATCGAGAAACTTGGATTTTAAATTCATGTAAATCCAAAACTCGCCTGGAAATCATGAAACTTGGCATGGTGTCATGTCATGGAACTAACATGCTGTGGTAAAAAATTGGGCCGATTTGGAACAAGTTTTGGTATAAACTTCTTGCAAACCGAAGCTTCTCTCAAGAAGGCTCATGCTTCTGAGAGGGACCGTGCCACCTTTGAGTGCGAAACGATATACTCTGCCCCCCTTGAGTTTATTTACATAGGCAACATAAAACTACATGAGTGCCCTGTTAAATTTTGGAATTATTCCGGGTTCGTTTGGCCCTTTTTATACATTAATTGAGTTTCTGGTCATTTAATGTGCATAATTCAAATTTCAATTACAAGCACATGCTCCCGTGCACCAAAGTTGGTTGAAAAATCACATGTGTGTCCTCGGGTGAATTTCTAGGTCCATGCAAGAAATGGGAATGAAATTCAAACATCTGGGCATCATGGCTCGGCCGAGAACATTGAGAAACTTGGTTTTAAAATTCTTCTAAATCCAAAACACACCTGAAAATCATGAAACTTGGCATGGTGTAATGCCATGGTACTACCTTGCTGTGGTAAAATATTGGCTGAATAGGAACAAATTTTGGTATAAGCTCCTTGCAAACCGGAGCTTCTCTCAAGAAGGCTCGTCGTTCTGAGAGGGAACATGTCACCTTTGTGTGTATAATTCAAATTTGAAATACAAGCACATGCTCCAGTGCACCAAAGTTGGTTAAAAATCACATGTGTGTCCTCGGGTAAATTTCTAGGTCCCATGCAAGAAATGGGAATGATATTCAAACATCTGGGCATCGTGGCTTGGCTAGAAACATTGAGAAACTTGGTTTTTTAATTCCTGTAAATCCAAAACACGCTTGAAAATCATGAACCTTGGCTTGGTGCCATGACATGGCACCAATATGCTGTGGTAATTTTGCCGTCCGATTTGCGAAGGCGCACACATTAACAATCAACAAAGTCATTTTGGAACAAGTGATGTCACGTTGCAATCAGAAACACAAGTATTGTTGAAACCGTGGGCATTCTATTTACCATTTACATGCCGCCACATGTCCCCTTTTTTTATTAGCTAGGAGGCACCGTGCACGGTAGCTATTTGAGTACGGGAGGCGTGCGATCAGACCCCTACGCGTGCTTATCGGGAGGAGAGCCCTTTGACCTCCATCTGCCGTCCACCTCTCTCCCAAGGTCTCCATTAATGGCGCCCGAGCCTCTGTTTAATGGCGTGGCTATGTCTCACTCGACTGAGATTTAAGAGAGAAAAAAAGAAAATCTGAACAAAATTTTTTGCACGGATCTTGATGTAAGAGTCGTCGCCTACCCGTGAGACATTTTCCCAGGCCGCCGCGGCGTGGCGGGACATCTCTGCTGCATTCGTGGCACGGCAGGACATCTCTGCTACTTCCGCGACGTGGCGGGACCTCCGTGCTGCTTCAGCAGCGCGGCACGACCTCTGTGCTGCTACTTCCGTGCAGCGGGACATGTCAGCTGCTTTCACGGCGAGGCGGGACATCTCTTGTGCTTCCTCTTCCATGCCCGCCTCTCGCTGGTGGTAATCTCTCGACCCAGAACTCACGCTAGCCATGGCAGACGCAAGGGAAGGATGTTGAATGACTTGTTTGTTTTTGTGGATGAGGAATTGAGGAGGAATGCGCAGTCATCTTGGCATAGTAGTATTTATAACCGAGTACTAATACGCTCCTAAGTGGGAAACTGTTTAGGTTGTGATCGGTGTGAACACGTTTGCAATTAAAAATAGCATGGTAGTAGTAGTAATTTGGAATGTGACGAGACGCAAGCTCAAAAGTTATTGACGGTTCAAGTTTTGAAGTGCGACACTATTACCAGATGGCGTAACGTGGGCATGTGTTCTCGGCCGTGGTGTAGCATATGCCATGGTAGTTCTTTTTCTACTATTGTGTACGTGCAATAACTGGCACCGTCGGATACATATCTTATGGTTATTGGGGCGTTCGACAGGAGGAGCCTCGTTGCGAGCTATAGACTAGTCTCAGGCCGGGGTATTGTGGCCGAAGTTCAGCCCCGGCCAGCAGCTTTGGCGGAACTATGAAGAAGGTCAGCTCCTGCACGGCGACGTCACTGGGATCCTTGCTGCTTGCCACCTCCATTTCTACCTTGACGGTGTCGCTCCTGCCTTTGGGCTCCCCCGGCGGGTCGTTCACCCACAGCTTGGCCATGTAGTGCGGCAGTAGGGACACCCCCGCTCTGATGCAGATGACCGACACGGTGATATGCGCGCCTATGTCGAGCACGCCACCGACCAAGAAAAATGTGCAGTGGTCCTCCTCTGTGAACAGTAAGAGCCATGGTTCCGACAGTGGTACTTGCAGATGGAGCACCTTGCCATACTGGATCCTGTGCATGGGCATGGGATGCGCCATGCTGATGTGGTGGGAGAGCGCTGGCAGTGGGACTTCGTAGCCGCAGACGGGTATAGGGCATTTGCAGGGCGCGAGTGGACACACGCTTTGGTGATCGGCGAGCTTGTGGTAAGTGACATAGAGCCCACAGCCTTCATGGCTCTCGCACTTCTGGCACTGCCGCTGGTTCCCGGGGCGCTCGACGCGGCAGTCCGCGTAGGCAAGGTGCCCTCCCTTGCACTGCACAAATCAATCGAACAACACATCAATCAAGAAACCTGCACCTTGCTTGATCAACCGAACGATGAGGTGTATTCAAATCTCATACACTGGAGGCTTCAAGGGGCGGAGGCACAAGGGGCAGTGGAGCAAGGTGAGGTCCATTGAGACCATAGAGAGCTCCATCGTCGGGTCCTATTCCATCTGCATGATCTCGCCCTCATCATGCACAATCATCTCTCGCTTTAGGGCCGGTGCATTACAAATATTTACCGTCACATATTCATACTACTTCAAGGTGCATTAAATCAACACATGCAAGTATCAGAAGGAGAGTCACGGCATGCATGCATGCGTGTAATTGATGCATCAATAAATGCAAATTAATGAAATATATTGAGTTCAGTGCTTTGATGTGTCGCATCAACTCGTACAACAACGAGAAGTTTGATTATCCTCTCCCTCGCGGACTGAGCTCCGATGCCTTAACTGCACCTGCCTTTGGCTGTATGACAGGTGGACCACCCACCTGTTGGGCCCACCTGTCATACATGCAAAGGCAGGAGCACTAAGTCAATGAAGCTGTGTCCCTCCCTCGCCCATGAGTGTGGTGGCTGGTAGGACTAGGAAAAGCTTTCGCTACACACACTCCCTCCCGCACGCGGTGGACATGCAGCAGTTCAATCGGTGTCAGATGGCCAGAAGCATACTGTAGCACTCCTCCACTGAAGTAGTACTCCATTATTGTTCGACTTCCCAAAGAGGCGAAGAGCCAAGCGCAGCTCAGACACTTGTGTGGCAGTTTCATGTGTAGAGTAGTCTAGGATAGCATGTACCTGTAAGCTTAAAATTGTTGGGGTAGGCTCCATGCTATGTGGCCGTCTTGAAGCTTTTTTATTAAAATAATCTTCTGGCCCTACCTGTCATCCTGGTGATTGTAGTTTGCACGCTCATCTGGTCAAGACAGGAATATATATTTTAATTTGTGGTGGGTAAATGTTAGAGGTTGCAGCAAATATATTGTACACTACGGGTCTTTCAGCCAAGTTTAGAGGCAAGCATGTGGGGCCAGTGCTATGATCTGTCACGTCAACTCGTATAACGAGAAGAAGCTTTATTTTACTACTACACGCCTTCTTCCTCGCCCATGCGCGTGGTGGCTCGCAGACGAGGACAGGCTTTTGATTATAGTACTACAACAAGCTATCCCTCCCGCTCGCGATGGATGGACATGCAGCAGTGGATTCAATATTGTAGAAGAAGTAGTAGTAACATCATTGTTCGTCTTCTCGAAGAGGCGAAGAGCCAAGCGCAACCCGAATGTGGCAGTTGCGAACCTTGGAGCACGCATATAGCCAGGCTCTTGCATGAGACAAAATTGCTATGTGAGCCCACTATTGTAGTACTTGCTAGTATAGCCCTATAAACCATAAAGGAGTATTTTCCTTTCTAGAGATTTCAACAAGTGACTAGACTACACCGAGACGGAGTACATATGGAGCAAAATGAGTGAATCTGCACCATAAATAAATACGTAGTTCTCTCATTGTCCTCTTCGCCTTGGTTGTGATGCATAGTATTGAGTATACTGACTAGTCTCTTTTTGACACACATTTACGTTTTTTTAACACGGTACAGACGCAAGCGCTCATATACACGCGCATACACTCACCCCTATGAACGCACACACGCACACCCTACCCCTATGAGCACCTTCGAAAGACTGAGTACGAAGTCACAATAGGCACCTCGTCGTCGACAGGAACGTCTCCGGACATGCGATAGACGCGAGCGGCAGTTGCCTCCATAGGTGCTTGAATGCCAAGGAGGGAGAGGGTAGGGGTTCCCGAGACGTTTAACGGTCAATGATGCATCCTCAATTACATGCAGAGGGGATTAATAGGAGAAGCAGAATAGAGCCTGCATGATGTAAATGCAATAGAGTTTGGACTCTCATAAAAAGGCGCCCCACCACTCCAATCCATCTACTCCTAGTCCTTATGCAACACTACTCACTACAATCCAAGACCAAGTGACCGGAACCCACAAGCACCTATGGAGGCGATGGATGCGAGTGTAGTCGGCTGTGCCAAATCATCCAAGGCGCCGGCCTGCGGCCCCGCATGGCGCAGCATTTCTAGACGGTGCTAGCGACCGCCGACGTCGTAGCGATCGCCGACGCCGGCTTCGCCACTCACATGCACGACATGATGGTCAACTCCATCCGCAAGTTCACCGCCGTCAAGAAGCACGCGGATGACCTTGTCGTACTGCTCCAACCCGCGTGCCCAGGCTCCTCATTGCCTGCCACCCTCATCGGCCTCGATGGTGACGAACTCTTTCAAGCCCTGGTGGCCCTGCAGACGCCAGAGGTCACGACGAAAAATGTGCACCTCGAGGCCGCGCTCGCCGTGCAGCGCCTCGCCATGCAAGAAACCGTCAACCTGCACATCCACGTCTATGAGGAAATCGTCAACATAGGCCACTACAAGGCAAGCAAGGATAGAAGACGTTGGCCTTCTTCCAGCGGCTGAAATCTTTGGACGCCATTGTTCAGAAGCACGTCGACCTGGCCACGAAAGTCGCTGCTACTTAGCCGCCGTTCGGTGGGCCGGCGCCCTGAGTCGAGGAGGTGGACGTCATCGATGGATGCATCTCTTCTTCTTGCCTCCTATAACCAGCATTACGTTGCCTTGTGGCCTTAATGTTTTATTAGTATAGTACTCCCTCCGTTCCCAAATATAAGTCTTTCTAGAGATTCCAGCAAGTGACTACATACGGAGCAAAATGAGTGAATCTACACACTAAAATATGTCTACATACATCCGTATGTTGTATTCCATTCGAAATACTCCCTCCATTTTTGTATAAAAGGCCACTATCAAAATTACAATTTGCAACTATACAGGGCCACTAAAATCAATCGAGGTAAAATTGATGAGGTTTGCCTCGTACTAGCAAACGAGGACATTAATACCCCTTGCATGCATGTGGGAGTGAGAAGCTTGGTTTTCATGTACCACGTTAATCAACCAACAAGGAGTGAGAGGGTTGTCTTGTTGTGCATTGAATATAAAAATACACATTAATTAACACGTCAAGCGAGGAGAAAAGACAAGCTTCAAACATTGGCTTAAGGAAGCATTAGTTTCTACCTTGGTACCTGTAATATGGGTTTGTGGCCTTGTATACAAAAATGGAGGCAGTATCTAAAAAGGCTTATATTTAGGAACGGAGGGAGTATATGGCATTTTTATTATAGTCGTAACATTTTCACTGTGAGGTGGGGCCGCACTTGAGCAAACCGACCATCGGCAAATCCCCACCCCACCCACCAGGCATCGGCTGAGTTTAGAATTAGAAGTGTAGCGACCAGACCTCAAACGCTCAAGTCTCTGTGCATGAGTGCCATCCCTGGATCGGTAATGCTGACACGCACAGTACTCGAGGATTTATAACAGAGTTTCAATTACACACTTATTACATCGAGAACTCATAAAGAGTATTATTACATAAATAAATCATGGCTGAAGGCCATCTAAACTAGATAACAGCGGCAGGCTTCGAAGGTAAATGAGTCCATCAACTCCAAGGGCACATCTCATTGCAAAACAACGACCTATCGCACCTTATTCGTCGTCTGAGTAGTCTGCAACATAAAACGTTGCAACCCGAAACGGGTCAGCACATGGAATATGCAGGCATAGTTACACAGTAAAGCAATGATAATGCAAAGACTATATCTACATGCAATATTTGGCTGGTGGAGGCTGTAAGTTTCATGGTTTTTCATAAAGCTAGTTTTTCCCTACAACAAAGGAATAAATTTATTTAACTACTCCCATGTTTCTCATTATTTGTGAAGGTTCCTCCAACTCAAATCCCAATTAAAAGTATCATCATTAACCCATCATCAAAATTAATTAGAGTAACGTGTTGAGATCACATCAATAGATTCAAGTACTAGGTACTCAAGAAGTCCATAACCGGGGACACGGCTAACCATGATTAGTTTATACACTCTGTAGAGGTTTGCGCACTTTTCCCCACAAGACTCGGCCGCATGTATGATCGGATGATTGAGATATAGCCTTTTTGAAGCATTAAATATCTACTCCGGGTAGATAGTACCACCTACAACCCTCTACATCTTCTAGTCTACCTCTTCAAGAGCTCACGCAACTTACTCAACTATGCTAGAGCCCATAATGGCTTGTGGCTGCACACGAATGTTTCTAGCATGAATAATCTTATGATCCCTTTGAGCCTGGGTGGCATTCCATAGGATAATCACATGGGTACTACGGGATTTCCAGAATAGACAACACTGGGTAATCCAAGTGCCTCAACCAATCCACCCAGATTTGTATTAAAGTTGCCACCTTAATGTTATCCAATTAAAATAACTCTCAAAGTTCCATGTGTGAATCACGATCCAATCCCCGTCTACCAGCATCGCTAAGCAATAATAACCATAACGTATATTCCCGGGGTGATCAAAAGGTATTAGGTTCCTACCTCAAACACTACAACCAAAACCACATGTTCCCAATCCTACCAATGCAAATATTTGTGGAGCAGAATTAATGCATAGTAAAACTGGGTATGAAAGAGTATGATCAAAGTGTAACATGTCTTACTAACGATCTGCAAACTCTAGAGATTCATAGTAACAAGCTTCGCACTTCGGGTAATTTAGCATAGACAAACAATAGCATACATAAGCAATCACTCAAATGAAACACGAGAAAACTCGCAAAAAGATCCAAGTCGAACACAAAACAAGCAACGACATAAACTAAGAAGAGTGAAAACCTAACAGCATTATTAACATGTGAATTAGATCTTAACAGAAAGTACATGTGATTAGCTACGATTCGCACAAAGACGCAACTCAAACGGAGCAGCGAAACTCAAAATACGAATGAAACAAGATCGTTTACTAATCTGGACTAAAGTCAAATTTTACTGTACCAAAGTCATGTTCAAGTTGGTTAACTGGAAAGAGGGCTACGAGACGAAGATTTAGGCGCTGGTTTCATCTAATTTGGATAAACGAGTAAAAAGTTATACTAGTTTGAAAATCAGGGGTTGAATCGTGATAAAAATAATCGCAGATAAATCCCAGAGGAAATTAAAAATAAAAGACTAACGAACGAACGTTCGCTGTTTGAACCTAACCGGAAAACAACATTCGTTAAAACGAACGAATGTCCTCTAAATAAATAAACTGACAAAAACTGAATCGATCTAATAAAAAAACAGATCTAGGGTTTTAAAAAAACCGACGGTTTCTTATACCTAAACCGAAGAAGACCGGCGGCGATGATGGCAGCTTCCGGCGAGACTCCAGCGAGGTGGGGTGGCGTCTTGATAGCGTGGCGCGATGGCGCGCGGGCGCTGGCGCGTCGGCGTGGCGGTCAAGAGCACCAAAGAAGAGCGTGGGATGGCGGCAGGCGGCGGTGGTGGTGCGGCTGGGCGGGGCGATGGGGGGGAGGGGGGGTGGCGGCAGCTTTTAAGGGGCGGGCGGCGTGGCTTGGGAAGGGGCCGGCCCGAGGAGAGTCCCGCTCGGACTCCCCTCGGCGTCCGTGCATGGCACGGCGACGGGGGGAGGCGGTGGCGCGCGGGAGTGGGCCGGCTGGGCTCCGGCCCAGTCGGTCCGGGAAATATTAATTTTTTCGAAAAAATAATAGATTTCGCCCGAACGGAAAAATCCTATAAAAATATAAAAAGAATACTAAAAATGCCAAAAACAATTTTCTCCGTCTAAATGAAATATTTAGAACAAAGTGAATATTTTTCTAGCCTAAAAATGCAATTTTCAAAAATGCATATTTTTTCTAATTCAAATAAAATACCAGAAATACCATAATTTGATTTCAAAATTCTTTCTCCAATATTTCTCTAAATTTGAAGAAGTCATATTATCTTCTCTCGTTTATTTTTAATATTGGAAATATTTGGAGAGAAAAATTATAAAACCAAATTGATCCTTTCTTCAAATTTGAAATAAATTCAAATATGAATTTTGTGAAACCTCCAACTCTCTCTGTGGGTCCTTGAGTTGCTTAAGATTTCTAGGATCTCAACAAAATGCAAGAATAAATATGATATGCATATGATGATCTATGTATAACATCCAAATTGAAAATTGGGATGTTATAAACCTACCCCCCTTAAGATGAATCTCGCCCTCGAGATTCGGGTTGGTCAACAAAAAGGTTTGGGTGCTCTCTACGAAGGTCTTACTCTCGCTCCCAGGTGGCTTCCTCCTCGGTATGGTGGCTCCACTGAACTTTGCAACACTTCATAACCTTGCTGCGAGTAACTCGGCTAGAAAACTCGAGAATCTTGACTGGCTTCTCCTCATAAGTCAAATCACTATCTAACTGAATTGCTTCCAGTGGCACTGTATCTCTCAGAGGAATATCGGCCATCTCCGCGTGACACTTCTTCAACTGGGAAATGTGAAACGCATCGTGAACTCCTGACAATCCTTCTGGCAATTCCAGCTTGTATGCAACTTCTCCCATACGTTCCAAAACTCGGTATGGTCCCACAAAACGTGGTGCTAGCTTTCCCTTAACTCCATAACGCTTAACTTCTCGAAGTGGGGATACTCGAAGGTATACTCTGTCTCCGACTTCGTAAATTGTCTCCTTGCATTTAGAATCCGCATAACTCTTCTGTCTGGACTGGGATACCTTGAGTTTGTCGCGAATCAACTTAACCTTCTCTTCAGAGTCTTTGATTAGATCTGGTCCGAACAACTGCCGATCTCCAACTTCATCCCACAATAACGGTGTCCTGCACCTCCTTCCGTACAAAGCTTCGAAAGGAGCCATCTTTAAACTGGCTTGATAACTGTTGTTATAAGAGAACTCTGCATACGGCAAATTGTCGTCCCAACTAGATCCATAATCTAGCGCACAAGCTCTCAACATGTCCTCCAGAATCTGATTGACTCTCTCGGTCTGTCCATCTGTCTGTGGATGAAAGGATGTACTAAACTCTAGCCTAGTACCCAAAGTCTCATGCAACTGATTCCAAAACTTCGAGGTAAACTGGGTTCCTCTATCTGATACGATGGTCCTCGAAAATCCATGCAGACATACGATCCTTGTCATGTATATCTTCGCCAACTTAGCACTCATATAGGTGGTCTTTACCGGGATGAAAATGAGCTACTTTCGTCAACCGGTCGACTACAACCCAGATAGAGTCATAGCTTGAACCAGTCCTGGGCAATCCAGTGATAAAATCCATGCCAAGCTTATCCCACTTCCATTCGGGTATCGACAATGGTTGTAGTAATCCAGCTGGCTTCTAATGCTCTGCCTTGACTCTCTGACATACATCACATACTGCTACATATTCAGCAATATCCTTCTTCATTCCTGTCCACTAGAAACTCTCCTTCAAATCTAGATACATCTTAGTGTTTCCTGGGTGAATTGAATACGGCAAATCATGGGCCTCCTACAGAATCAACTTCCTGATCTCGGGGTCATTAGGCACATATACGCGATCCTCAAACCATAAAGTATCGTGCTCATCCTCACGAAATCCTTTAGCCTTTCCTTTGCTCATCCTTTCCTTTATCTCCGCAATCTCCTTGTCAGTCTTCTGGGCTTCTCTGATCTTACCCATCAAAGTGGACTGAATTCCCAATGTTGCTACATAACCTCTCGGAACTATCTCCAAACATAACTCTCGAAGATCCTCGGCTAATTCCTTGGGTAAGCCTCCGGTCATGAGCGTATTAACATAATTCTTGCAGCTCAACGCATATTCTACTACATTGGCATTTCCGGGACGATAATGTAGTTTCATATCATAATCCTTAATGAGCTCCAAGCATCTCCTTTTCCTGAGGTTCAACTCCTTCTGGATGAAGATATATTTCAAACTCTTATGATCCGTGTATACCTCACAGTGGTTTCTGATGAGAAAATGTCTCCATGTCTTCAGCGCATGCACTACGTCTGCTAACTCCAAATCATGCATAGCATAATTCAACTCATGAGGTTTAAGCTGTCGTGAGGCATATGAAACAACTCTTCCCTCCTGCATAAGTACTGCTCCAAGTCCTCGATGTGAAGCGTCGCAATACACTTGATAATCCTTTCGTTGATCTGGAAGAATCAGCACTTAGGCTGTAACCAAATGTTTCTTCAACTCCTGAAAACTGGCTTCACACTCCTCGGTCCATTTGAACTTGGTGTCCTTCTTCAACAACTCTGTCATGGGCATTGCAATCCTGGAGAAATTCTCAATGAACCTCCGATAATATCCTGCGAGTGCAAGAAAACTCCGGATCTCTCCAACTAATGTGGGTGCCACCCATTTAGTTACAGAAACAACCTTAGTAGGGTCTACTGCTATTCCTTCTCCTGATATAACATTCCCGAGAAATCCAACTTCCTTTAACCAAAACTCACACTTGCTGAACGTGGCATACAACTGATGTTCTCTGAGCTTCTCAAGTACCAAACGCAAATGCTCCTTATGCTCCTCTTCGTTCTTCGAGTAGACCAATATATCATCAATGAACACCACGACGAACTTACCCAAAAACTCCATAAACACTTTGTTCATCATGTTCATGAAATAGGCAGGCCCGTTAGTCAGACCAAATGACATAATGGTATACTCATATAGCCCGTATTTTGTGGTAAATGTTGTCTTAGGTATATCCTGCTCTCGAATCTTCAACTGGTGATAACCTGATCGAAGATCTATCTTAGAGAAAACTTTAGCTCCTTGCAATTGGTCAAACAGATCGTTGATCATCGGCAAAGGGTATTTGTTCTTGATCATCACTTCATTCAACGCACGATAATCAACAACCATCCCTAATGTTCCATCCTTCTTCTCCACTAGAAGCACTGGGACTCCCCAAGGTGATGAACTTGGTCGAATGTAACCTTTATCCAGTACCTCCTTAATCTGCTTCTTAATTTCATCGAAATCCTTTGCGGGCATCCGATATGGTCTCTTTGATATTGGCCCGGTGCCTGGCAATAGCTCAATCAAAAACTCAATGTCTCGATCTGGTGGCATGCCTGGCAACTCCTCCGGAAATACGTCGGGGAAATCCTTCACCACTGGTACTTCCTCCTGTACAACTCCTGATAAGGAATTCACTTGGGTCCTCTTCAGCACATGTGTTGGTGGAAACGACACCTATGGGATCACTGGAATCCCTACTACGGTCGGCGGGCGCGCGGTTGTGGAAAGAGCGGGTCTAGGAGCCAGCACAAGGATCGTTTACCTAGGTTCGGGCCGCGAGGATCGCTTAATACCCTAGTCCTTCTTTTGTGTATATCTGAATGCTCTTGTGTTCTTGAACTAGCTACGGTGCGTGCGTAGTCAAAAAAGCCAAATCCCGCTCCTGTATGCCTCGGGCCTCCTTTTATAGGAAAAAGGGGAAGCCATAGTGGAAAACATGAGGTGGAAAGTGCATGCGGTGGCTGAGTCTATCCTCTAGCACCGTCAGACAAATGAATTTAATGCGCTACCGACGTGCCCTTCTTGCTGTCGCCGCTTCGCCTTGCTTCGACACGCATCCAAGCCAGCGCAACTTCCAATGCCATGTAGGCTGGCAGGCTGCTGAGCTGGTGCGGTGGCAGGGTCTTCAAGAAGATCTACATGCCACCACGCAGGTGCTTGCTGAGTTTGTCTTGGGCTGCACGTCACCATGTAGGTGCTCGCCTGGCTGGCTGGGCTGGCAGCTGCATGGGAACGGTGGTGGAATCTTGGTGGGCACGCACCTGGTCACGGCCCCACTGATGTCCTCGGCAAGAGTCTTGTCGGGCCCCCAGCAAGAGTCTTGCCATGGCACCGTGGTCGTCCCCGGCAAGGATCTTGCCGGAGGTCTCATGGATTCCCTCGGCAAGGATCTTGCCGAGGATCGTCGTCTTCTGGTTTTCAGCTGATCTTGTGTGTTTATGATCTTCACGAAGATCTGCATGCCACCATGGAGGTGCCTCCCGAGCCTTGGTTCCAATGTGGTTGATGGCATTGGAACCCTTGGTGCTCAAAGGTGGAGCGCTCTACTAGCGTTGGGCAAGTTGCCCCGGCAAGGCTCTTGCCAGGGCTGCGGAGTCCGCCCCGGCAAGGGTCTTGCCAGGGGTGTCCACCTCGCCCTCTTGCTCTTCGTGTTTCTGGTGTTGGCGTCACCTGATTGTTTTGTGGCTTCGGCTTCCCTCCTCTGCCCTGCTAAGTGTGGCCGTGGGCGTGGCTCCGACTGCCCGTGCACAAGTAAAGGGGTACAAAGGAGAGCCCCTGATGTAGGGTGGAACCCTAATTCGTCGATCTTTCACGTTTGGAGGGGATCCTACGGGGGAAAACACGAAGAACACGCGGAAGCACGAGAGGAAATCACGGGGAAGAACGAGAGAGACACTCAACCGACAAGGGATCAATCACACAAGGTCTAGATCATCGAAGCACGAGTGATACATGGTCCAAAATCAACAAAGGAAAGATACAAAGGTAGCCGTTCTTCTCCCGGAGGAGGTCTTGAATCCACGAGGGGATCTTCTCGTAGAGGGGTCTTGAATCCGATGGATCTTCTCCTAGACGGAGGTCCTGATCTCCGTGGAGAAGTACCGGTGGATGAGCAAAGGCTCTCACACACAAATATGAGCTAATCCAATGCCAACCCTAGAAAGGATGAGGGGATGGTCTATTTATAGTCTAGGTTCTCCAAGGGGTAAGTTGGGGGCGAAACGAGTACATGGGCCTCGGCCCGAAACGCTGCACACAGGCAGGGCGGTAGTACCGGTCCTATGGGCGGTAGTACCGCTTGAGGTGCTTCAGCGGTAGTACTGCCAGAGGGCGGTAGTACCGCTTGAGGTGCTTCAATGGTAGTACCGCTTCGGGAGGGCGGTAGTACCGCCTGGCGCCTGCTCGATTCTGGAGTTTGTCGGGTTCGGCGGACGAGGGCGGATCTCGAGCGGTAGTGCCGCTGGCTCGGCTTAGCGGTAGTACCACTTGGCTTGAGCGGTAGTACCGCTCGTCACGACTCTGCAGCTCCTCCTCTCGCTCTTGATGTCCCTCTTGAGCCGTAGCTTCTTCTAGGTTGACTCCTTGGTACCTAAGCATGCATAGCATTTCCGCTTGAGGTAGTAACCATGTCTCATGTGAATCGAAGGAATTGTGAGAGGAGTGATGTCACCTCGGTTTCAAGAGCTCTTGCACGTGCTCGAGTCATAGGTCCTTGTGGGGTTGGATGTGTTGATGTAGAGTCCATGGGGATGATGGAAGGATGCTCCGCATCATATCCCTTCCCTTCGAAAGGATCCGACCTCGGATCAAGATCTTCATCACCATGGAAAGGCGAGAGGTCTTTGAGGTTGAAGGTGTCGCCACGCTGTACTTGTCGCTTGGTATGTCGAGCTTGTAGGCGTTGTTGTTGTAGCGTGCTAACACCTTGAAGGGTCCATCGGCTCGAGGTAGAAGTTTGACTTGCGCTCGCTGGGGAAGCGTTCCTTGCAAAGGTGTAGCCACATGAGATCACCTATGTTGAAGATCATGGGTTGCTTGTTGATGTTGAGCTTGGTCGTTAGTCGTTGTACTTGGCGCCGATGGTGTGTCTTGTATCTTCATGCATCTTCTTGATGTAGCTTGCACGGGCACTTGCGCCGAGGTTGGTGCGCTCTTGTAGAGGAAGAGGTAGAATGTCCAATGGGGACAATGGGTTGAAGCCGTAGACGACCTCAAAGGGGGACTTCCGGTAGTCGAATGTCTTGCACGGTTGTAGGCGTACTCGGCGATGGGTAGACATGCTTCCCACTCCTTGATGTTCTTCTTGATCAACACGCGAAGTAGAGTGGAGAGAGTCCGGTTCGTCACCTCCGTTTGGCCGTCGGTTTGAGGATGGTATGCGGATGAGAACAAGAGCTTGATTCCGAGCTTGGCGCATAGAGTCTTCCAAAAGTAACTCAAGAACTTGACGTCGCGGTCGGAGACGATTGTCTTCGGTACTCCATGAAGGCGCAAGATTTCCTACAAAAGAGATTTGCAATATGTGAAGCATCGCTCACCTTGTTGCAAGGAATGAAATGTGCCATCTTAGAAAATCGGTCCACAACAACAAACACGGAATCCTTTCCATTTTGAGTTCTAGGCAAACCAAGTACAAAATCCATGCTAATGTCTTCCCAAGGTTGATAAGGAATAGGAAGAGGCATGTAAAGACCATGAGATTGAGCTTTTGACTTAGCTTTGCGGCATGTAGAGCATCGGTGGTGAAGCGTGAGACATCTCAAACATCTTGGGCCAAAAGTAGTTCTTGGAGAGCGTGGCGAAGGTCTTGTCACGTCCAAAATGTCCCATGAGTCCACCTCCATGAGCCTCTTGCAAAAGTAGCAAACGAAGAGAAGACTCGGTATGCAAAGTTTGTTAGCTCTCATAAGATAACCATCCTTAAGGTAATATTGTTCCCAAGATGTATCGTCAAACATTTAGCATAATGAGGTGCAAAAGATGGATCACTAGCATACAAATCTTTTATGTGCTCAAAGCCAATAACATTCAACTCAAGTTGGGTGACAAGCGTGCATATTCGTGAAAGTGCATCGGCAACTACATTTTCCTTGTCCTTAATGTACTTGATCACATATGGAAAAGATTCAATAAATTCACTCCATTTGGCATGACGCTTGTTCAATTTAGTTTGACCTTTTAAGTACTTAAGCGTTTCATGATCGGTATGGATGACAAACTCATGAGGTCTAAGATAGTGTTCCCAAACATTTAGCACACGCACTAAAGCATACAATTCTTTGTCATACACGGATAGTTAAGTTGAGCACGGAGAGTTTTTCACTAAAATAAGCAATGACTCGTTTTTCTTGCATTAAAACTCCGCCAATTCCGTACCACTTGCATCACAATGGACCTCAAAAGTTTTGTCAAAATTGGGCAAAGCAAGAATTGGAGCATGAGTAAGCAAAGACTTGAGCTCATCAAAAGCGTTTGATTGCAAAGGTCCCCAAACAAAAGGAGTATTCTTCTTACTCAAAGCATGCAAAGGGGCTGCAATAGTGCTAAAGTTTTTCACAAAGCGGCGATAAAAACCTGCAAGACCAAGGAAACTTCACACTTGTTGCCAATTGGTGGGTTGGGGCCAAGTTTTAATTGCGTTGATCTTAGTTTCATCAACATGGACACCCTTGGAAGAGACAACGAAACCCAAGAAAACCACTTTGTCAACTCCAAAAGTGCATTTTTTCAAGTTGGCATAAAGACTTTCCTTTCGAAGCGTTTGCAAAACAAGCTTAACATGATCAAGATGGTCTTTCATGGTTTTGCTAAACACAAGAATATCATCGAAGTAAACCACAACAAAGATTCCAATATAAGGTCTAAGCACATGATGCATGAGACGCACAAAAGTTCCGGGAGCTTCCGACAAACCCATAGGCATAACCAACCATTCATATAAGCCAAATTTTGTTTTGAAAGCAGTTTTCCATTCATCACCCTCATGAATGCGGATTTGATAATAGCCACTTTTAAGATCAATTTTTGAGAAAAAGTTGGCTCCACTAAGTTCATCAAGCATATCATCTAAGCGAGGAATGGGATGCCTATAGCGCACGGTGATAGCATTTATGGGTCTACAATCGGAGCACAAGCGGAAACTTCCATCGGGCTTAGGCACAAGTATAACGGGCACGGCACAAGGGCTTAAGCTTTCACGTACATGACCGTTGTCGAGTAGTTGTTGTACTTGCCGTTGAATCTCCTTGGTTTCTTCGGGATTGACACGGTAGGGAGCTTTGTTTGGAAGTGGCGCCCGGGATGAGGTCGATTCGATGCTCAATGCCTCGAAGAGGAGGTAGACCCGGAGGTAGCTCATCGGGGAAAACATCTTGAAATTCCTGCAAAAGAGATTGAAACACCAAAGGTAGCTCATGAGTGGTGTTAGTTTTTGGTTCTCAATCCTTGCACACAAGGACAAAGTGCATCACACTTGATGGGTTCTCACACACTTCTCTCATCTCATGTTTGGTGGCGAATAGTATGAGGTTTTTCTCTCTAGGTGAAGAGGCGCTCAAATTTGGCTTGTGGCTCTCACTCACTTTTTGTTGGCTCACTTTCTCACTCTTCTCTCTTTGGTTGGTGGCTTGTTTGTCGGCTATCACTTGACTAGGAGACATGGGTCGTAGGACATATTCTTTGCCTTTCATCTTGAAGCTATAGTGGTTTGTACAACCATTGTGGTAGACACCACGGTCGAATTGCCATGGCCGACCAAGGAGGAGGTGGCAAACGGTCATTGGGACCACATCACACTCCAAAGTGTCCTCATATGCACCGATTTTGAAGGATACTTGGACCGTATGCTCAACTCGTATAGTGCCGGAGTCACTTAGCCATTGAACCTTGTATGGTTGCGGATGCTTCTTCTTGACCAATTGGAGCTTGGAGCATAGTTCTTCGCTTGCCAAGTTGTGGCAACTACCTCCATCGATGATGACCTTGACGGATCTCCCATTGATGCGGCCTTTGTGTGGAAGATATGGCATCGCTGGTCTTCTTCTTGGTGATGTTGAAGTGTCAAGACCTTGGAGACAACGAGAGCAGGGCTCGTATCTTCATCACAAAAGACTTGATCATCTTCATTCTCATTCACGCGCCGGTGCATGGCCACTTGCTCAATAGCTTCCATTTCATCTTCACTCATTGAGTCGTATGTGCCATCGTCGTTGAGGATCATGGTGCGCTTGTTGGTGCATTCATAGGACTTGCGGCCTCGGCCGCCGCAAGTGAAACACTTGAAGGAGCTTGTCTTGACGGTCTCATCGGTTGGAGTAGATGATGAAGCACGCGGCTTGGAGTTGCTTGTAGTAGGAGGAAGACGACTTGAACTTGTGGAAGTTTTCTTGTAACTTGACTTGTCGTCGTTGCTTGGAAAAGGCTTGATTGATGTCGAAGTTGGAGTAGTTGTTGAAGCTTGGTTGTTGGAGAAGCCGTGTATCTTGGAGGAGTACTTGGCGTACTTGAAGTCATCTTGTACTTGACATTCCGCCTTTGTAGCTTGATGCACGAGCTCAATGAGGTTGGAGTAGGGTTGGAAGTCGGCAATCTTCTTGATGGGATGATTGAGTCCATTCAAGAATCGTGCCATTGTTTGCTCATCATCTTCCTTGACAGTGGCTCGAATCATGGCAATCTCCATTTCTTTGTAGTATTCTTCAACACTCTTTGTTCCTTGCTTGAGGAGTTGTAGCTTCTTGAAGAGATCACGGTTGTAGTAGGTGGGCACAAAGCGTGCTCGCATGACATCCTTCATTTGAGCCCAAGTGGTGATTGGAGGTTCACCTCGTGCTTGTCGGCGTTCAAGGACTTGTTCCCACCATATGAGCACATAGTCTTGGAACTCAAGTGATGCCATAGCGATCTTCTTCTCTTCCTCATAGTTGTGCAAACGAAAGATTTTGTCGACCTTCAATGCCCATGAGAGGTACTCTTCGGGATCATTGGTTCCATTGAACTTGGGCATTGTGAACTTGAGCTTGCCATAGCGATGTTCTTCATTGTTTTGAGGTCGATGGTGATGATGACGTTCTTGACGTGGAGGGTAATCATCCTCATGTTTCTCTTGGCGTGGAGGAAGTCCATTATCAACTTGTTCTTGTTGACCTTGAGGTTGGGGTTGAGCTTGAGGAGCTTGTGGGGCTTGACGTTGCGCATGCGGATGGTAGTTCCTCTCTTGTATTTCTTCACGAAGTGCTTCTTCTTGATTGCGCCTTTCGCGATTGCGGTTGGCGAGAGCTCGAGTTGATGCTTGAAGGGCGCGTTCCGCCTCAAGAGCTTGTGCTTCTCGTTGTTGTTGTTGAAGACGTTGAGCCTCGGCGTCTTGTTGCTCTTGGTGTAGGCGTGCTCGTTCTTGTTCTTGTTGGTGGCGAAGACGTTGTCGTTCTTGAGCTTGAGCAAACGCCATTTGGCTCGATTGATGACGAGGAACTTCTTCATCAACTTGCTCTTAGAGATTCTTGTCGTGTAGCGGGTTGCGAGATGCATGACGGTCTTGACGCGCGGCTCGACGAAGAATGTTCGATGACGGTGTACTTGTGTCGGAGAAGGAGTCGTCGGAGTGGCGACTTGAGTGGCTCCGTCTTGAGTGTGAAGAGGTAGAAGTACGCCGGTTCACCAACAAGGCGCGGATCTCGTCCATTCTTGCATCGTTCTCTTTCTTGTCTTGCGTCGAGTTTGTTGTTGAAGTAATCGCGTGTACGCTTTCTCGAGAGTCGCAAGTCGGTGGAGAGGTTGTCGATCGTTAAGCTCATTGCTTGTTGCTCTTAATGGAGAGCTCGTTCTTGCCGAAGAGGTGGCTCTTGGTGACGATATGATGACATGTCGTCGTCTTGCTCGATGAAGAGTGGATTTGTAGAAGAACTTGGCCTATCCATCATTTCAAACAAATTGTGAGTGGTAGAAGGAGAAGAATGAATACCAATGTACCTTTGACCGAAGTTGAAGATGAATCAAGTTCACTCAAATGCGGACAATGAAATAGCACTATTGGTACCGATCCTTGTCGATTCTCACACCTACACAAGTAAAAGCTTTTGGTGGAGCTTGGTTAGGATGGTGGCACAAAATTTATTGCTATCGTTAGCTTGACTCAAAAATGTTGAAGAAGATTCGCAAATTCGTAAATGTAACAAGTGGACCAAGCAAGTAGTGGTACACGGAAACACACACGCAAATAGATAAATGGGATTGTGCAAACCAAAAGTGAGCCAAAATGTGGAATCCACGAAAATGCTCTTGTTGCACAATACTAGAGAGACGCTAGCACGATTGCACAATAGGCGGATACGGAGCTTGTGCACAACCTACTAGGCAAAAATGCAACGATCTCTATCCCACGTATGCTATATGTATGGTATTTCGGTGCAATGATCCAAGATGATCTTATATGACAATCGTAATGTAGTATGATGCTATGGTTCTTGCTTATAAGCTCTTTGCTTATCTTTCTCTTTTGCTTAAAAGCTTGGGTGGCTCTTTCTCTTATGCAAACTTCACGAACCAAGATAGCAATTGTGTATGCGATGACAACTTTGTGACACACAAGTTGATTCCAAGATATGCACCTCAAAGGTATGTATGATATGGTGTATGATCACTAATGTGCACAAGCCACGTTGCCGGCAATACTCAATGGCTAGTCTCGATGGGTAAGCAACGAAAAGATGGGCTATGTTGGTTATCAATGCAATTGCGAGAGATGACAAAGATGTCGTCGAGGTTACCGTCCTTGGCGAAGATGAGCGGTGGTGATGTTGATGTCGAACCGTACCTATATATCCGAAACACAATAGGACACGGGAACCACAACTCAAATTCTCAAAGAACAAAAACAACAATGGTGGTAGCGGAACACGGAGGTGGTATAGCGTATGATGTGGTGAAAGCCCTAGGCAAAGATGCCAATATTCGGAAAATTAGATGGTGTCCCATGGTGTTGTAGCCTATCTAGGTGGATGGGGAAAGTCAATAGCTACTCAACGAGCTAAAGAACGCGAAAATCGGACTCCGGATGTGGAAGTTATGGTGGAAATGGTGAAACTCGGAAAGCTGGAAATGGTCAGGGCGGTAGTACCGCTGGGAAGGGCGGTAGTACCGCTCGTGTCGGGATTTTTCGACTATTTCGGCTGGAACAGGGCCTGGCGGTAGTACCGTTCGCGGGGCGGTAGTACCGCTTGAGGTTCTCAGCGGTAGTACCGCTCTGTAGGGCGGTAGTACCGCTCGTGTCGGGATTTTCTCGACTGCTCGAATGGTTTCGCGATTTTGGGGCGGAAATGGGTGATTTCGGGGTCAAAATTCGATGGATTTTGTGGATGGAAAGAGGTGAAACTTGGGGAGATGCTAGATCGACTCGAAACCAAGCAAATCCACGGATCAAAATCAACAAAACATCATCAAACCAACAAATCACAAAAAAATTTGGGGGGTATTTTTGTGGGGATTTTCGGGTTTTTAGGACGAAAACAACAAAATCAAGCTAGAAATCACGAGGTAGGGGCTCCAAAAACGTGATCAACGTGGCTCATGATACCATATGATGTAGGGTGGAACCCTAATTCGTCGATCTTTCACGTTTGGAGGGGATCCTACGGGGAAAACACGAAGAACACGCGAAGCACGAGAGGAAATCACGGGGAAGAACGAGAGAGACACTCAACCGACAAGGGATCAATCACACAAGGTCTAGATCATCGAAGCATGAGTGATACATGGTCCAAAATCAACAAAGGAAAGATACAAAGGTAGCCGTTCTTCTCCCGGAGGAGGTCTTGATTCCACGAGGGGATCTTCCCGTAGAGGGGTCTTGAATCCGATGGATCTTCTCCTAGACGGAGGTCCTGATCTTCGTGGAGAAGTACCGGTGGATGAGCAAAGGCTCTCACACACAAATATGAGCTAATCCAATGCTAACCCTAGAAAGGATGAGGGGATGGTCTATTTATAGTCTAGGTTCTCCAAGGGGTAAGTTGGGGGCGAAACGAGTACATGGGCCTCGGCCCGAAACGCTGCACGCAGGCAGGGCGGTAGTACCGGTCCTATGGGCGGTAGTACCGCTTGAGGTGCTTCAGCGGTAGTACCGCTCGGGAGGGCGGTAGTACCGCTTGAGGTGCTTCAGCGGTAGTACCACTCGGGAGGGCGGTAGTACCGCTCTGGCGCCGTTCGATTCCTGGAGTTTGTCGGGTTCGGCGGATGTAGGGCGGATCTCGAGCGGTAGTGCCGCCTGGCTCGGCTCAGCGGTAGTACCGCTTGGCTTGAGCGGTAGTACCGCTCGTCCTGGACTCTGCAGCTCCTCCTCTCGCTCTTGATGTCCCTCTTGAGCCGTAGCTTCTTCTAGGTTGACTCCTTGGTACCTAAGCATGCATAGCATTTCCGTTTGAGGTAGTAACCATGTCTCATGTGAATCGAAAGGGAATTGTGAGAGGAGTGATGTCACCTCGGTTTCAAGAGCTCTTGCACGTGCTCGAGTCATAGGTCCTTGTGGGGTTGGATGTGTTGATGTAGAGTCCATGGGGATGATGGAAGGATGCTCCGCATCAGCCCCTACTTTTGTGCACCGACGGGAGCCCCTGGGCCTGGGCCACACATAAGCATGACGTGTTGTTGTGCTAGGCCTAGAATGGTGCGCGGGCAGGCAGGGCGGATGCTTACCACGGTAACTTTTTCTTCCGCTGCGCTACCCCATGACCCGCGTTGAATGTGTCACATGGGGATCATGCGTGGGGTGACCTAAGCATGCTTGCGTCATCCTGTGGTGAATAGTAAAGAGGCGGCTCGTGTGTCCCTTTAAGACTGGAGGGCCGCTGCTCATTTACTTCCCCCGCCTTGGAACCGTCATTCCACATTTCCCACTACGCCTGTCCCTTGCGCCATGTACGCCACTTGCAAGGCGCGGGGTAAGCCTGCGCGGGCCGATACTCACGTGCCTTCGATTGGGCCGGGAGGGCGGTCGATGGGCTCGCCTGCTGCCACTTGAATGAGCCGGATTCGAGCGGGCTCTCTGGGGGCGTGGAGCCATGTCCTTCGTCCTCCCCTTCCCAATTATAAAAAAGGGACTCACGGGCGGGAGGAAAGGCACCTTCCTGCGTCTCCCTCTTGTCTCCATCTTCTCCCACGGTCATGGCGAGGGGGCATGGCCGAGGCTATTCTTCTGTCGAGGCGACCAGGTCCTCCTCCCGCCAGACAGCTGCGAAGGTCAAGGAAGAGCTCGATGCCCAGGGTGAAGGCCATGCTTGAGGCGGGGCCGTTGGACGGTGCCGCGGTCGGCGAGGCGGTCGAGGCAGAGGTGAGCGTGGAAGGGGGATGCCCGCGTCGTCTCCGTCTCCATCGCCATCTCCTCCAGCTTCGCCGAGCAGCCATGTCGGAGACTCGGTGCTCGAGTTCACCTTGCAGCTGCGTGGACCGCCGTGCTGCAGCCTTTGTCTTCCCCGGGCGTTTGCGAGTGTGTTGGAGGTTGACCAGCCACCGTGGCTGAGGCTTCACATGAAGTGGTGTTGCCATGGCGACATGTGGGTGAACACAAGGTTCCCCGCCCCTCAAGTGATGCTCCTTCGCCGGGGCTGGAAAACTTTTGCACGCGCCCATTGCTTGATGAATGGGCACGTCCTCTGCTTCAAGCTAGCGGAGAGTGATTTGCTCTCCGTCAAGCTCTTCGGGCGCTCGGGACACAGGCTCGGGTGCTGTGCGGAGAGCTCAACTAACAACGAAAGCTCCTCCTCGGGCAAGAGTGACCAGGAGGACAACGATAGCAACTACGAGGGTAGCGGGTGATGACACACAAGTATAGGGGATCTATCGTAGTCCTTTCGATAAGTAAGAGTGTCGAACCCAACGAGGAGCAGAAGGAAATGACAAGAAGTTTTCAGTAAGGTATTCTCTGCAAGCACTGGAATTGTAGGTAACAGATAGTTTTGTGATAAGATAATTCGTAACGGGTAACAAGCAATGAAAGTAAATAAGGTGCAGCAAGGTGGCCCAATCCTTTTTGTAGCAAAGGACAAGCCTGGACAATTTCTTATAATGAGAAAAGCGCTCCCGAGGACACATGGGAATTATCGTCAAGCTAGTTTTCATCACGCTCATATGATTCGCGTTCGTTACTTTGATAATTCGATATGAGGGTGGACCGGTGCTTGGGTGCTGCCCTTTCTTGGAGAAGCATCCCACTTATGATTAACCCCTATTGCAAGCATCCGCAACTACAAAAAAAGTATTAAGTAAACCTAACCATAGCATGAAACTAGTGGATCCAAATCTGCCCCTTACGAAGCAACGCATAAACTAGGGTTTAAGCTTCTGTCACTCTAGCAACCCATCATCTACTTATTACTTCCCAATGCCTTCCTATAGGCCCAAATAATGGTGAAGTGTCATGTAGTCGATGTTCACATAACACCACTAGAGGGGAGACAACATACATCTCATCAAAATATCGAATGAATACCAAATTCACATGACTACTAATAGCAAGACTTCACCCATGTCCTCGGGAACAAACGTAACTACTCACAAAGCATATTCATATTCATGATCAGAGGGGTATTAATATGCAATAAGGATCTGAACATATGATCTTCCACCAAATAAACCAACTAGCATCAACTACATGGAGTAATCAACAGTACTAGCAACCCACAGGTACCAATATGAGGTTTTGGTACAAAGATTGGATACAAGAGATGAACTAGGGTTTGAGAGGAGATGGTGCTGGTGAAGATGTTAATGGAGATTGACCCCCTCCCGATGAGATGATCGTTGGTGATGATGATGGTCATGATTTCCCCCTCCCAGAGGGAAGTTTCCCCGGCAGAACAGCTGCGCCGGAGCCCTAGATTGGTTCCGCCAAGGTTCCGCCTCGTGGCGGCGGAGTTTCGTCCCGTAAGCTTGCTTATGATTTTTTTTCCAGGGTAGAAGACTTCATATAGGAGAAGATGGGCACCGTAGGGCCACCAGGGGGCCCACGAGGCAGGGGCGCGCCCAGTAGGGGTGGGCACGCCCCCCACCCTCGTGGCTAGGGTGTGGGCCCCCTCTGGTACTTCTTTTGCTCAATAATTCTTATTAATTCAAAAAATGACTTTCGTGGAGTTTCAGGACTTTTGAGTCAAAAGTAATAGGTTTCAATATTTGCTCCTTTTCCAGCCCAGAATCCGAGCTGCCGGCATTCTCCCTCTTCATGATAAACCTTGTAAAATAAGAGAGAACAGCCATAAGTGTTGTGATATAACGTGTAATAACAACCCATAATGCAATAAATATCGATATAAAAGCATGATGCAAAATGGACGTATCAACTCCCCCAAGCTTAGACCTCGCATGTCCTCAAGCAGAAGCCGAAATCGAAAAATACGTCCACATGTTTAGAGATAGAGGTGTCAATAAAAATAAAATATGGACATGTGGGCATCATAATGCTCAAGTAAAATTTATTCACCATGTCAAGTATGGTTCTGAAACTTCATTGAGAACTAACAAACAATAATCTCAGTCATTGAAGCAATTGCAATTTATCATAACATCGGAAAGAGTCAAGAATAGAGCTTTTCAGCAAGTCCACATACTCAACTATCATTTAGTCTTTCACAATTGCTAACACTCACGCAATACTTATGGTTATGGAGTTTTAATTGGACACAGAGAAAGATAGGGGCCTATAGTGTTGCCTCCCAGCGTCTTACCTCAAGGGTAATGTCAACAATAATAGTTCATGCTAACTTACATCCAATTGGATATATATATATATATATATATATAGATATATAGATATATATATATATATATATATATATCAGGATCTTTCCAACACGAGGTGCTTGCCAAAGGATAAAATGAAAAAGGGAAAGGTGAGGATCACCTTGACTCTTGCATAATGTAAAAGATAGGCCCTTCACAGAGGGGAGCAGAGGTTGTCATGTGCTTTTAGGATTGGATGCACAAAATCTTAATGCAAAAGAACGTCACTTTATATTGCCACTTGTGATATGAACCTTTTTATGGAGTCCGTCGCTTTTATTACTTCCATATCACACGATCGTATAAAGCTTATTTTCTCCGCACTAATAAGTCATACATATTTAGAGAGTACTTTTTATTGCTTGCAACATGACAACTTACTTGAAGGATCTTACTCAATCCATAGGTAGGTATGGTGGACTCTCATGACAAAACTGGGTTTAAGGATATTTGGAAGCACAAGTAGTATCTCTACTTGGTGCAAATAAATTTGGCTAGCATGAGGGGGAAAGGCAAGCTCAACATGTTGGACAATCCATGACAATATACTTTAACTAAGATGTGAGAAAACATAACCCATTACGTTGTCTTTCTTGTCAAACATCAACTCTTTAGCATGTCGTACTTAATGAGTGTTCACAATCATAAAAGATGTCCATGATAGTATATTTATATATGAGATCTTTCTTTATTACTTCCTATTAATTGCAACGATGACCAAAACTATGTTTGTCAACTCTCAACAACTTTTATGCCTCATACTCTCTATATGTGAAGTCATTACTATCCATAAATTCAATATGAACTCTTTTATTTATTTTTATTCTTTCTATTTTCTCAAGATCATAGCAAGATAGCAAAGCCCTTGACTCAACACTAATCTTTATTATATATAGCTCACGGACTCGATTACATAGAGGGATCACAAAGCAAAATTCAAAACTAATTCATACCAAAACTTTATTCTACTAGATCAAGATATTACCAAAACGGTCGAACTATGAAAAACGGTAAAGATAGGAGTGTGATGGTGATATGATATTGGGGCATGTCTCCCAAGCTTGGCAGTTGCCAAGGGGAGTGCCCATACCCATGTGATTATGTCCTCGGAGGTGATGAAGGTGGTGATGATGATGGTGGATAATCGCACATCGAACGTAAAAGCTCCTCCAACTTGCGGATAATGCCCTTGAATGCGATGATATGATACTTCAACAAAATATTTTCCTGTGTGAGATACTTGTTTTGTATGCGAGCAAACTGAATCATCTTGAAAGCTTCAATATCAGTTGGGGTAAAGAGGTTAGGTAGAGGTTGAGGGATGTTTTCTTCTTCCGCAACCGGAGCTTGATCCTCCATGGCCTTCTTGATCCCTTCATCCTTGTTGATCTCCTCCGGTTCTTCTCTTTTCAGCTCTATCTTCAATAACCAAGCATCCTTGTCTCCATTGTTCGAGGAGGGTGACGTCATGATGCTCTAGCCTGTTAGAAAAACAGCTCGAAACAAAGACATAAATGTTTTGCGTGATACGGTGGTCCAAACCTTCGTGAGATTATATAATGAATTTTTACCGACCAAAAGAAGTAACATGCAAGAAAACGGAGTCCGGAAGGCACACGAGGTGCCCACGAGGTAGGGGGCGCGCCCAGTAGGGGTGGGCGCGCCCTCCACCCTCGTGGAGGCCTCGTGTTCTTCCCGGACTACTTCTTATTTTCCTATTTTCTTAAATATTCCATAACGGAGAAAAATTGCCATTAGAACTGTTTTGGAGTCGGTTTACATACCGTACCACATACCTATTCCTTTTCGGAGTCTGAAACGTTCTGGAAAGTGTCCCTTATGTATTCCTCCGGGGTTACGGTTTCAATAATATTAGGTTCAACATTTATAGGATTACCTGAGATATAATGTTTGATTCTTTGACCGTTCACCACCTTCGGATTTATGCCTTCGAAGTTGTTGATTTTTATGGCACCGAAACGATAGACCTCCTCGATAACGTAAGGGCCTTCCCATTTGGAGAGAAGTTTTCCTGCAAAAAATCTTAAATGAGAGTTGAAAAGTAAAACATAATCACCTACGTTAAACTCACGCTTTTGTATCCTTTTGTCATGCCATCTTTTAACTTTTTCTTTAAATAGCTTGGCATTCTCATAGGCTTGGGTTCCCCATTCATCAACTGAGCTAATGTCAAATAACCTCTTCTCATCGGCAAGTTTGAAATCATAATTGAGCTCTTTAATAGCCCAATATGCCTTATGTTCAAGTTCGAGAGGTAAGTGACACGCTTTTCCATAAACCATTTTATATGGAGACATACCCATAGGATTTTTATATGCAGTTCTATTTGACCATAATGCATCATCAAGTTTCTTCGACCAATTCTTTCTAGATCTATTAACAGTCTTTTGCAAAATTGATTTGAGCTCTCTATTACTCAACTCTACTTGACCACTAGACTGTGGGTGATAAGGAGATGCAATTCTATGATTAACATCATACTTAGCAAGCATTTTACGAAAAGCACCATGAATAAAATGTGAACCACCATCAGTCGTGAGATATCTAGGGACTCCAAACCTTGGAAAAATAACTTCTTTAAGCATCTTAATAGAGGTGTTATGATCAGCACAACTAGTTGGAATAGCTTCTACCCACTTAGTAACGTAATCAACAGCGACTAAAATATGTGTATATCCATTAGAGGCAGGAAAAGGTCCCATATAATCAAAGCCCCAAACATCAAATGGTTCAATAACAAGAGAATAGTTCATAGGTATTGCTAGACGTCTACTAATATTACCAATTCTTTGACATTCGTCACAAGACAAGACAAACTTACGGGCATCTTTGAAAAGAGTAGGCCAATAAAAACCGGATTGCAATACCTTATGTGCAGTTCTATCTCCAGCATGGTGTCCTCCATATGGTTCGGAGTGACACTTGCATAGGATCTGTTCCTGTTCATGCTCAGGTACACAACATCTAATAACGCCATCTACTCCTTCTTTATAAAGGTGTGGGTCATTCCAGAAGTAATGTCTTAAATCATAAAAGAACTTTTTCTTTCGTTGGTATGTGAAACTAGGTGGTATAAATCTAGCAAAATATAATTAGCATAATCATAATACCATGGAGTAGTACGAGAAGCATTTATGACCGCTAGTTGTTCATCAGGAAATCTATCATCAATAGGTAGTGGGTCATCAAGAACATTCTCCAGCCTAGACAAGTTGTCTGCAACTGGGTTCTCAGCTCCCTTTCTATCAATAATATGCAAATCAAATTCTTATAGCAAGAGAACCCATCTAATAAGTCTAGGTTTAGCATCTTTCTTTTCCATAAGATATTTAATAGCATCATGATCAGTGTGAATAGTTACTTTAGAATCAACAATATAAGGTCTGAACTTATCACATGCAAATACAACTACTAAGAATTCTTTTTCAGTGGTAGCATAATTTCTCTGGGCAGTGTCAAGAGTTTTACTAGTATACTGGATGACATTTAGTTTCTTATCAACTCTTTGCCCTAGAACAACACCTACAGCATAATCGCTAGCATCACACATAATTTCAAAGGGTAAGTTCCAATCAGGTGGCTGAACAATAGGTGCAATGATCAAAGCTTTCTTAAGTATTTCAAATGCTTCTACACAATCATCATCGAAAACAAAAGGAATATCCTTTTGTAAAAGATCAGTCAGAGGCCTAGAGATCTTAGAGAAGTCCTTAATGGACCTCCTATAAAAGCCGGCATAACCAAGGAAACTTCTTATACCTTTAATGTCCTTGGGACACGACATCTTTTCAATAGCATCAACTTTAGCTTTATCAACTTCAATACCTCTTTCAGAAATTTTATGCCCCAAGACAATGCCTTCATTAACCATAAAGTGGCACTATTCCCAATTCAAGATGAGACTAGTGTCTTCACAACTCTGCAAAACTCGATCAAGGTTGCTCAAGCAATCATCAAAAGAGGATCCATAAACCGAGAAATCATCCATGAATACCTCACAAATCTTTTCACAGAAGTCAGAGAATATATCCATCATACATCTTTGAAAGGTAGTAGGTGCATTACATAAACCAAAAGGCATACGTGTATAAGCAAAAGTACCAAAAGGGAAAGGAAAAGTAGTCTTTGCTTGATCGTCCGCTGACACAGGTATTTGAGAGAAACCAGAATAACCATCTAGAGAGCAGAAATGTGTATGTTTAGATAGTCTTTCTAGCATTTGATCAATAAAAGGTAAAGGGTAATGATCTTTCTTAGTAGCCTTATTTAATTTGCGGAAATCATTTACCATCCTATAACCTGTAATAATTCTTTGCGGGATCAATTCATCTTTATCACTAGGAACTATAGTAATACCTCCCTTTATAGGAACACAATGGACGGGACTTACCCACTCACTATCAGCAACGGGATAAATTATACCTGCCTCAAGGAGCTTTAGTATCTCCTTTCTTACCATTTCTTTCATCTTAGGATTTAACCGTCGTTGATGATCTCTAACTGGTTTGGAGCCTTCGTCCAATTTTATTTTGTGTTGGCATAGAGTGGGACTAATGCCCTTAAGATCATCAAGAGTATATCCAATAGCAGCACGGTGCTACTTCAGAGTGTTCAATAATCTTTCCTTCCTACTCTGAAAGGTTAGCACTAATAATAACAGGATATATCTTCTTTTAATCAAGATAAGCATATTTAAGAGTATCAGGTAATGGTTTAAGCTCACACACGGGATCACCCTTGGGTGGTGGAGGATCCCCTAGGATTTCAACAGGTAAGTTGTGTTTCAGAATAGGACCTTGTTTAAAGAATACTTCATCTATCTCCCTTCTTTCATTCATAAACATATCATTATCATGGTCTAGCAAATATTGTTCTAACGGATCAGTAGGAGGCACGGCAATAGAAGCAAGACCAATAATTTCATCCTTACTAGGCAATTCTTTATCATGGGGTTGTCTACGAAACTTAGCAAAATTAAACTCATGAGACATATCCCTGAAGCCAATTGTAACAACATCCTTTTTGCAATCAATCCTAGCATTAACAGTATTCAAGAAGGATCTACCAAATATAATGGGACAAAAATATATCTTGTGGGGAACCAAGAACAAGAAAATCAGCGGGATATTTAACCTTTCCACACAAGACTTCAACATCTCAAACAATCCCAACTAGTGAAATAGTATCTCTATTGGCAAGCTTAACTGTAACATCAATATCTTCTAACTTAGCGGGTGCAATATCATGCATAATTTCTTCATATAAGGAAATAGGTATTGCACTAGCACTAGCACCCATATCACATAAGCCATGATAACAATGATCTCCTATTTTAACAGAAATAACAAGCATGCCTACAACAGGTCTATGTATCTTAGCATCGGGTTTAGCAATATTAGACGCTTCCTCACAGAAGTAAATAACATGCCCATCTATATTATTAGCCAAGAGATCTTTAACCATAGCAATACTAGGTTCAACTTTAATTTGCTCAGGAGGTGTATATGTTCTAGTATTACTTTTACGAACTATAGTTGAAGCTTTAGCATGATCCTTTATCCTAATAGGGAAAGGTGGTTTCTCAACATAAGTAGTAGGAACAATAGGATCATTATAAGTGATAATCTTTTCTTCAACTATAACAGGTGCAACTACTTTTACTTCAATGGGAGGATTATATTTAAACCACTTCTCCATAGGGAGATCAACGTGAGTAGCAAAAGATTCACAGAAAGAAGCTACTATCTCGGAGTCAAGTCCATATTTAGCGCTAAATCCACGAAAAGCATCGGTATCCATAAAAGATTTAACACAATCAAACTTAGGTGTCATACCTGACTCCTTCCCATCGTCGGAACCCCAATCTTCAAAGTTGCGTTTAATTCTTTCCAATAAGTCTCACTTGAATTCAATAGTCCTCAGCATATAAGAACCAGCACAAGAAGTATCGAGCATGATGCGATCATTAAGAGAAAGCCGAGCATAAATTTTTTGAATAATCATTTCTCTTGAGAGCTTTGGGGCATGAATATAACATTGACTTAAGCTTCCCCCAAGCTTGAGCGATGCTCTCTTCTTCGCGAGGCCAGAAATTATATATGTAATTACGATCACGATGAACAAGATGCATAGGATAGAACTTCTGGTGAAATTCCAATTTCAATCGTTTATAGTCCCAAGATCCCGTATCATCACATAGCCTATACAATGTCAATGCGTCTCCCTTCAAAGATAAAGGGAAGACCTTCCTCTTAACAACATCATCGGGCATACCTGCAAGCTTAAATAATACAAAAACTTCATGTACATAGATAAGGTGTAAATCGAGATGCAAAGTTCCATCTCCTTCAAAAGGGATTAGCTAGCAGTTTCTCTATCATACCCGAAGGAATTTCAAACTAAACATTTTCAGTAGGTTCAGTAGGTTGAGGAGCAACTATTTGCTCTACTGGTCGGGGCGAAGATGCCCCGAACAAGCCCCTCAAAGGATTAGTTTCCATAGTAACAAGTGACAGTAAATTTCAGCACACTATATAAATGTTTCCTTACCAAGTTCCACTCACCAAAGGCGCTTCACTCCCCGGCAATGGCGCCAGAAAAGAGTCTTGATGACACACAAGTATAGGGGATCAATCGTAGTCCTTTCGATAAGTAAGAGTGTCGAACCCAACGAGGAGTAGATGGAAATGACAAGCGGTTTTCAGTAAGGTATTCTCTGCAAGCACAGAAATTGTAGGTAACAGATAGTTTTGTGATAAGATAACTTGTAATGGGTAACAAGCAATGAAAGTAAATAAGGTGCAGCAAGGTGGCCCAATCCTTTTTGTAGCAAAGGACAAGCCTGGACAATTTCTTATAATGAGAAAAACGCTCCCGAGGACACATGGGAATTATAGTCAAGCTAGTTTTCATCAGCTCATATGATTCGCATTCGTTACTTTGATAATTTGATATGTGGGTGGACCAGTGCTTGGGTGCTGCCCTTTCTTGGACAAGCATCCCACTTATGATTAACCCCTATTGCAAGCATCCGCAACTACAAAAGAAGTATTAAGGTAAACCTAACCATAGCATGAAACTAGTGGATCCAAATCCACCCCTTACGAAGCAACGCATAAACTAGGGTTTAAGCTTCTGTCACTCTAGCAACCCATCATCTACTTATTACTTCCCAATGCCTTCCTATAGGCCCAAATAATGGTGAAGTGTCATGTTGTCGATGTTCACATAACACCACTAGAGGGGAGACAACATACATCTCATCAAAATAACGAACGAATACCAAATTCACATGACTACTAATAGCAAGACTTCACCCATGTCCTCCGGAACAAAGGTAACTACTCACAAAGCATATTCATGTTCATGATCGGAGGGGTATTAATATGCATTAAGGATCTGAACATATGATCTTCCACCAAATAAAACAACTAGCATCAACTACAAGGAGTAATCAACACTACTAGCAACCCACAAGTACCAATCTGAGGTTTTGATACAAAGATTGGATACAAGAGATGAACTAGGGTTTGAGAGGAGATGGTGCTGGTGAAGATGTTGATGGAGACTGACCCCCTCCTAATGAGAGGATCGTTGGTGATGACGATGGTGATGATTTCCCCCTCCCGGAGGGAAGTTTCCCCGGCAGAACAGCTCCACCGGAGCCCTAGATTGGTTCCGCCAAGGTTCCGCCTCGTGGCGGCGGAGTTTCGTCCCATAAGATTGCTTATGATTTTTTCCAGGGTAGAAGACTTCATATAGCAGAAGATGGGCACCGGAGGGCCACCAGGGGGCCCACGAGGCAGGGGCGCGCCCAGTAAGGGTGGGCGCACCCCCACCCTCGTGGCCAGGGTGTGGGCCCCCTCTGGAACTTCTTTTGCTTAATAATTCTTATTAATTCCAAAAATGACTTTCGTGGAGTTTCAGGACTTTTGGAGCTGTGCAGAATAGGTTTCCAATATTTGCTCCTTTTCCAGCACAGAATCCGAGCTGCCGGCATTCTCCCTCTTCATGATAAACCTTGTAAAATAAGAGAGAATAGCCATAAGTGTTGTGATAGAACGTGTAATAACAGCCCATAATGCAATAAATATCGATATAAAAGCATGATACAAAATGGACGTATCAGCGGGCGGGAGGATGACGGATCCGACTAGGCGTCGGTTCCTCGGTCCCTGGGCGGCTCCAGCAGCAGCAACATCTGCACCTGGCCCTTCCCTTGGCAGAGCGATTTGCCGGGGGTGGGGCCAGCTCCTTGAACTTCTCTAGGTCGCCTCCTTGGGCGGCTGGCGTGGGAAGGCCGGAGAAGGTGAAGAAGGCGGGAGGCGGGCCATTAAGTCAGAGTACGATGGCACTGACGCCTTCATAGCTGTCGGTGTACTAAAGTAGGGGGGCACCTTAGTACCCCGAACTTGTGCACGGGCAGTCGTAGCACTCCGCGGCGAGGCTCGCCTGACGCCCGGCAAGGCTCCCCACCACTCCTTACCACTACCATTAAAGAACAAAGTACCAGCCCAAAACGAAGGACCCGAAGAGAAGCTTGCCGGAGGGCTAACCATGGCATCACGGAAAACTTGCCGCGCGCGCCGCGCGCCGGCAAGTTCGATGGCCGACAAGCTTACCGCACGACAAAGGGACATGGCAAGGCACTTGCCGCGGCAAGGCTACTACTCAACTCCAGCGCACCACGTGACGCGTCATCACCAGCCGCCCCAAGAGCACGTGGCAGGATACTACGCAACCATGCAGAGCGAGGTGGCAAACGGAGCGCATAGAGGCACCGCCGTCGTGGCACCGGGAGGCTCACCTAACGGTCACCCACTTGCCTTCGTTAGGCGTCGAGCGGGCATTTAATGCCCTTGTCCCCGCCGTCGAGTTAGGTAGGGGCACCTTTTGTGCACTGCTGTACCAACCCACGCTTTTACGTTTCTACCCCGCTTCCCTGCTGCCACCGTGGGTACCCCTTCAGACTATAAAAGGGAGGCCCATGCGCACGTAGAAGGGTTTCGTTCATTCGACACCCGCAACACCACCATATGCTCGCGTTGAGCTAGATTCTATAACAACTCAAAGCAGCAGTAGGGTGTTATCTCTCGGAGAGCCCCGGCTGGGTAAAGATCGCCCGATTCCCAGCGCGTGCTCGACCTCGATCGCTCTGCGCTGCCCTCGCCCTGCCGAACGAAGGGGCCCCGAGTGCCCCATAGGTGCTCGAGGCCACGGATCTGTGTCCGGACCCGACATCTTTGCGCGCGCGGTAGGGGCGTCGAGGTCGTGAGCATCTGATCCGGTCTCCGCGCGCACTACATTAGCGTCATCGTCAACATGCCACCGAAGAAGAAGCCTTCGGAGGTGGCCGCTCTGTCTACATCAACTCTACCGCCACCGCCGGAGCAAGCAGGCGGTGAGGTGGACACCGGCGGGGCAGCGGGTGCCGCCGGTGGGTCTCGTGTCGTCACCAGATCCAAGAACAAGGCCCCGCAAGCATCGGCGATGGTGCGAACGCCGCGCCCGTCCCAAGAGGTTCAAGGTCAACAACGCCCCGGTGCTCCAAGCACCATGCTCGCATTGGAGCAAGGCCAAGCCGGTGGGTCGCAGGGGCGCTTCATGGGCAGCATGCACGAACGCATGCTGGTGCGAGTGAAGTACGGTCGCCTGGACGAGGTGTTGCTCCTCCCAACCCGATTGGGAGTCCGAGCACGTCTCGCTCCTTGCGCCACCCATCACCACCGCTGCCCAAGACTGCAGAGGAAGCGCTGGCCCGAGCCCAGCTACTTCTAGACTTCCCTCCAGTGCCACACAAGATTGACGACTGGAGGATGGCCATACACAGCCTCATCAGCTTCGCCAATGGCGACAAACCCCGGCGACCGAACGCGTCGAGGGTCCGACAAGACGCCCCGGCGCAGGGCGGCGCCACGGGACGGCTGAAATACCGCTTCATGCGCTCCCAGCCCCACAGCCAAGATCGCCAGCTCGCCGGACCAACCTTGCGCCGACTCCACACGTCGCCGGACCCGCGAACTCGCCGGGATCAGCGCCACGTTCTCCAAGAACGGCAACACGAAGACGCTCGCACTCGCACCGAGCGCCGGAGAGAAGCGCGACGTCAATCTGACCAGCGTGCCGGGCCCGCTGTCGACGCGCACGCACCCGGAGAACCAGGCGACTTGCCGTATGCGGCTGGTTGCCCTGCGTTCACCCGCGAGCTACGGCAAGTCCAGTGGCCCAAAACTAAAAACTTCAAGCCAGATGTACCCGAGAAGTATGATGGCAGGATACACCCGTCGGAGTTTCTCAGCATCTACACCATCGCGGTGCAGGCTGCCGGAGGACGCGACGAGAAGATCCTTGCCAACTACTTCCCGCTGGTACTCAAGCCCAACGTCAGATCTTGGCTCATGCACTTGCCGGATGGCTCCACCTCTTCATGGGCAGACCTGTGTCATCAGTTTGTCGGCGCCTTCACAGGCAGCCACAAGCCTCATGGCCAGGAAAGTGACCTACACTTGCTCGTCCAGAAGGAGGGGGAGCCCCTGCGCAAGTATATACAAAGATTCAGCCAGGTGCAGTGTAACATTCCAGACGTCCACCCTGCCGCGGTTATTAGCGCGTTTCATCAGAACGTGCGTAACCGCAGGATGAGGGAGGAGATGGCGATGATAAAGATCAGAGATGTCAGTGAGCTCTACGCTCTCGCCGACAAGTGTGCACGGGCTGAAGAGGGAAGGAAAATCCCCGGAGATGTTGCCGGAGCAGAAGGATCTGACAGCGAGGACGCCGCCCCGGCAAGAAGGAACCGGAGGCGGAACAATAGGAAGAGGAAAGCTAAGGATGTGCTAGCTGTTGAGCATTCCGGCAACGGAGGCGGCTCCGACAAAGCCAAGACCGACGACTCCGGCGAGGCAGTAGCAGCCGCCGACAAGCAGGACGGCTCCAGCAAGCGTTATTGCAAGATCCACCGCACCAAAGGCCACAACCTCCAAACCTGCAAAAAAGTAGAGCAGATGGCGAGCTCTGAAAGCTGAGTACGAAAGCGCGATAAGGAGAGAGCCCAGGAGGTGGCGGAGGATCCGTAAGAAACTTCCCCCCGGGAGTGAACTGCAAGACAAGGCCAAGCCGCGCAGGAGACAGCCTCCCGCGCGCGCGACAAGGATGAGGAGGAAGATGAAGATGATGAGATGGAGGAAGATGAGACTAAGGATCAAGAATTTCAAGGCAACAGAGGTATTGTGCGTCGGCGGCGGCGCTTCATCAAGACACCTCCCACCGCCAACTCAAACAAAGGTGCGGGAAGTGAATCAGTGAGCCGTCCGTCGAGGCGCCGCAGCCTCTGAAATGGTCCAGCCGCCCCTCGTCTTGACGTTGAGGATCACCCGACCGCATCATCGCGGTCGGGTGCTTGCCGCTGTTGGTCTCACCAACGATCCGCAACCTCAAGGTCACGAAGATGTTGGTTGACGGTGGGGCGGCTGAACCTGATTTCCTCCGCGGTGCTCAAGCTCCAGATCCCCGACAATGAGCTTGAAGAGACCGGCACCTTCAAGGAATAAATCCGGAAGGAGCCAACCTAAGGGAAGATCACATTGCTAGTGACGTTCGGCAATGAGCTGAACTTCGAATCGAGAGGGTCACATTCGGCGTGGCTGATATTCCTTTGCCCTACAATGGGATACTCGGCCGACCCTTTCGCCAAGTTCATGGCGGCCTCTCACCACGCATACAATGTGCTCAAGATGCCTGGCCCGATGAGCGTCATTTCTATCCAAGGCGACAAGAAGGATGCACTCATTTGCGCTGACAAGATATACCGGGAAGCAGCTGCTGCGGCAGAGCGCGAGCCACTTGCCGCTGAAGCTCCCCGGGGGAAGAAGAAGACCAAGTCCGGCAAGAAGGATAGCTCTGGTGCCCACTCCGGCAAGCGCATTTCCCCGGAGCGCTGCGCTGCCGTCGAGGACGCGCCATCGAGCTCCGCCGGCAAGTCTTGACGAAGACAAAGCCAGCCAAAGACCAAGCCCGGCAAGGATGGCAGCTCTGGTGCTCACTCCGGCAGGCGCGTCTCCCCGGAGCGCCGCGCTGCCGTCGAGGACGCGCCATCGAGCCCCGCCGACCAGTCCACCGGACAGTAGGGCAAAGAAAATTGCCAAGCTTCGAACTTTTGAGTTGTACCCCCTGAAAATCCATACCCCGTATGAGGGACCCGGACGCGAAAGGGTCGAATCGTGGTTAGGTTGCGCCGTCGGTTCATCTTGAGTCCGCTCGACGATAAAAGCACGCCGCAACCAGCCCGACAAGTTCTTCCCGCCGGGGGCTGCACCGCCAGTGGGCCGCTGATACCCTGCGCTCAGCAAGCATGTTTGCACTGGCGGGCTCCCCGAAAGCGTAAGGACGAGAACATACAAGGGGGAAGGATCGGGGAAGGAGTAAGGCCTCGACGCCTCATTGGAAATAGAAAAGCTAAGTCGTCCGAGCTTTTGTACAGAGCACTCCTTAGTTTCATGCTTTTTCATGTTATGCTCCTCGCTGCGTTAAGTCCTTTATGCATAATACACTGTGCGCAGAGGAGCCAACTCGCGGTTAAGTTGCGTCCTTGTTTTGTTTCCGAGTCCGCTCAACAATACAAGTGCACGGCGACTGGCCCGAGCAGGTTGCTTGCCGGAAACAACACCGCCAGCAGGCTACTGATGTCCCGCACTCAGTAAGTGTGTTAGCGCCGGCGAGTTCCCTAGAAGCGTAGGGTAAAAGCGCACAAAGGGTGTAAGGTAGAGGGTGTAACATAGCAAGCCTTGCCGTAAGATGCCCTTCGTATGAGAAACTTGTGCGCGGAGGAGCCAACTCACGGCTGAGTTGCATCCTTGCTTTGTTTCCGAGCCCGCTCAACAACGCAAGTGCACTGCAACCGACCCGAGAAGGTTTCTTGCCGGAGACAACACCGCCAGCAGGCTGCTGATGTCTCGTACTCAGCAAGTGTGTTAGCGCCGGCAAGTTCCCTAGCAGCGTAAAGTATAAACATACGAAGGGCAAGGCACGACATCGTTTTGTGAAATCGCGCGCATATATATATAGATAATGAAATTGGTGCAGTACCATCTCAGCTGTTTTCATGGCTGTAATTACAGCAACAAGGAGGAACCAGAAGAGCTCACCAGCACCTGAATTTTGGCGGAGCCAGAGTTGCCGGGAGCTGCGAGTGCAAAGATTCCTTCCCGGCCGGGATAATGGCGCCGGAAGGCCGTGGAGTCAGATAAGTTTTTCATCCCTCGTCATGCATCCTCTTATGGACCGGGGAAGGCGGGGCTGCGTCCCTGTATGAGCATGTCTTGTATGAGAAACCCATGCGCGGAGGAGCTGAGCCGTGGCCCAGTTGGGCCCTTGGTCTGTTTCCGAGTCGGCTCAACAAACACAAGTGCTTGTGCAATCGGCCCGCAAGGTCACTTGCGGAAGCAACACCGCCATGGGCTGCTGATGTCCCGACTCGAAGAAGCGTGTTCAGCCCGCAAGTTCCCGGGCGTGGGATGGGAGCATACAAGGCACGAAATCAAATGAGAGACTCAGTCCGGCAAGCATTCCCCTCTTTTCATTTAAAAAAAACATCCTAGTTTAGTACAAGTCCGTGGATGATGAAAAACATGATAGAGAGGATTACATATTTTAAATACCACTAAGGCCTGAAGGCTTACAAATTGAAAGATAAGATGCCCGTAATCCCTCTCCTGTTTCTCTGTTCAGGAGTTCAGGAGGTAGGTCAAGGAGTCCCCGGCAAGAGAAGCTCACCGGGAAGGGCAAAAGGGGCGCCTAGGAGAGCTACGGGCGCCAGAAGACACCAAGAGAACTTCCCGGGGGCCGGCCAGGAGCTTGGCGGAGGCAGAGGCGCCGGAGGCAGAGCTTGAAGACGAGGTGGTGGAACGTCAGCACGCTGACGAGGGCTCCTCGCCCTCGTACTCCGATTTGACGGCCTTGCCGCCACCCCTCTTCCTCTTCCGCAGCCTCCCTCGCCCGGCCGCCCAAGGAGACGGCCGGGGAGTTCAAAAGGCGGCGACCGGATGATAGGGTCGCCGGTGACCTGAGGCAGCGTCCCGCGCCTAGTCGGACCCGCCATCCTCGTCGTCGTTCTTGCCGCTCCCCTCCTCGTCACTCTCGCTCGAGGAGGGACCTTCGCTATCGGAGGAGCTGTCCACACAACATCTCACCCGGTCCCGGAGTCCCGAAGACCTTGACGGCGAGAAGGTCGCCCTCCATTAACTTGAAATGGAGGGTAAACCCGCCGTCAAGCTGTGGATGCGGCGAACGTCTTCCACCCTCGGTCCGGTACATCACGCCGGGGCTGGGGACACGACACTCACTCGAGTGCCGCTGATCCCGCAGCCCCTCATGCGCAACTCCATCACTTGGGCGGATCCGGTTCCATCGCGCTCGCCTGACAGGGCCGGCAGCCGGAGGTGGCGACGAGGCGCTCGGCGCAGCTTGATGAAGAACTCCTGGGATCGTCTCAAAGATGGACCGCCTCGAGGAAGGAGCCACCGAGGAGACGGGGAGGCGATCGCCACGACCGCCTCTCCCGACCGCCTCGACCACGCCCTCGACCTCGTCCGCGGCCTCGCCCCTCCCTCTCCCCTCGTGGCGGCTCCGCGCCACAAAAGGAGATAGGGAGAAGTGCGCTACTGGGCGGCCCTCGCTGCCACCGTTGAAGAACCAGGATTTCCTCCTTCCATGGCGTAAAGAAGAACGGAAGTGAAGGCGAAGGGAGAAGAGGAAGTGTGAGACCATTGTGCTCCCCTTCCGCCCCTTTTAAAGGGGCGAGGCGGGGCTCAACCGCCCCCCGCCAATCGGGAAGCGAGGAGGGCGAGGAGCGGGCCAACTCGCCGTCCCGCCCGTGGCGGCTCGGTCTCCACCTTTTCGCCGCCCGACCCCCATGCATGAGGGCAGCGTGGCGGCGCGGGCCGGAGCGACGGGTGAAGTGACCTCACCCTGCACCACGATCACGGGGGTGGATGCCCTAAAGACCGCACGCACCGCCCACGCCTCCCACTACGCCGCAATCGACGCATGCCGTTGCGGGAGAGCGCGGTGGGTGCGGAGCCCGTTGCTGTGAGAACTCAGGCCACGTGTGCCCGTGCACTGTCTTGGGCCTGGCCCAACAACGCTCGGCACCGTGTCTGGCCCAGGCCCGGGGGCTCCTGTCGGTGTACTAAAGTAGGGGGGCACCTTAGTACCCCGAACTTGTGCACGGGCAGTCGTAGCACTCCGCGGCGAGGCTCGCCTGACGCCCGGCAAGGCTCCCCACCACTCCTTACCACTGCCATTCAAGAACAAAGTACCAGCCCAGAAAACGAAGGACCCGGCAAGAGAAGCTTGCCGGGAGGGCTAACCATGGCATCACCAGAAACTTGCGCGGCGCCCGTGCGCCCGGCAAGTTCGATGGGTCGACAAGCTTACCGCACGACAAAGGGACATGACAAGGCACTTGCAGCGCGCAAGGCTGCTACTCAACTCCAGCGCACCGTGACGCGTCATCACCAAGCCGCCCCAAGAGCGCGTGGCGGGATACTACGCAACCATGCAGAGCGAGGTGGCAAACGGAGTGACAGAGGCACCGCCGTGGCACCGGAGGCTCACCTAACAGTCACTCCACTTGCCTTTGTTAGGCGGCCGGACGGGCATTTAATGCCCTTGTCCCTGCCGTCGAGTTAGGTAGAACCACCGTTGTACTGTATTGTACCAACCTCACGCTTTACGTTTCTACCCCGCTTCCTCGCTGCCACCGTGGGTACCCCTTGAGACTATAAAAGGGAGGCCCATGCGCACGTAGAAGGGGTTCCGTTCATTCGGCACCCGCAACACCACCATATGCTCGCGCGTTCGAGCTAGATTCTATAACAACTCAAAGCAGCAGTAGGGGTGTTATCTCTCCGGAGAGCCCCGAAGCTGGCTAAAGATCGCCCGATTCCCCGCGCGTGCTCGACCTCGATCTGCTCTGCGCGCGGCCCTCGCCCCCCTGCCGAACCAGAAGGGGCCCCCGAGTGCCCCATAGGTGCTCGAGGCCACGGATACGCGTCCGGACCCCGACAATAGCGTATTGGCGGCCCGCTGCCTCATCTTCCAGCTCTTCTCCTGACACCATCATCACCAGCCCTCTTCTGGATGGCCACCGGGATGTTCTCTTGGTGTCTTTTGCTGCTCGTACCTCGCTTACGTGCTCCTTTTGCCCTCCTGCCATCTTGTTCCCATTCCTGGGGAGGGTGACAAGAAAGGGATTACGGGCATCTTATCTCTTTTTAGTTTGTAAGCCCACGGGCCTTAGTTAAATTTAAAACTTGTAATCCCCTTGCTCATGTTTACATTTTGTACGAACTGTACATGTATGGGATGTATTAATGAAAAAGGGTGCTTGTCGGGTTCTCTATGCGTGAGCAAAGCTCATACCAAGGAGCGAATCCTTGTTATTTTTTAAAATAATCATTGTCGCCCGGCAAAGGCCTTGTCGTCCCCTTACTTCATTCGACCATACTCACGCTCTTGGCGGAGGCAGGGACGAAGTAGAGTTAGGCCACACGCTTGCTTCCTTGTCACCGCGACTACAAACAAGTTCCGACCCAGGGATTAGGTATAGGAAAAGGGGAGCATGGTGGCCTAGGAATAAAGTGAGGTTTCATACGTCCCAATTCCATATGGAAATGCATAACAGGGGATATAGGACTTATGAGAATCTGCAGCCCCCCGGCAACCTCGGTTTGCCATGGTGGGACCCTTGTGTCTTCAGCCCCCGGCAACCTTGGCTTGCCGGGACCGGAGCACTGTCTTGTTCTCCTTCTTCCAAATAGCTCAGCAGAAATGTCCATGTACCCTGCGAACCAAAGAGGACGGAAAGGAACAGAGAGACGCACACTCGACCTCTATGCTAGGGGTTAGTCGCCGCTAAGCACTGTCAACCCTAACCGAGGGAGAGACTCAACCTAGCATGCATGCTATAACTTAGGGCGCCAGCGCTTCATTTATTTATGCTCAGGGTCTGCGCCTGGCTTTGTACAGAGGGTTATATGCCTTGCCAGCAAGGCTTGTACAAAAGGTGGTCTGCCAGGGGGGCCGGCAGACGTTCCTTATAGGCAAAACTTGCGAAGATGCTCGATGTTCTAGGAGTTGCTCACTGGAATGGCATCTTCGGTCTCCAGGCAAACTGCGCCGGGCCTGGTGACTCGTATTACCCGATAAGGGCCTTCCCACTTTGGCGTCAACTTGTTGGAATTCTTGGTCGATTAAACGTGCCGAAGAACAAGGTCGCCTTCCACAAAGCTTCCGCCATGAACCTTGCGACTATGTTAGCGGCGCAAGGCTTGCTGGTAGCGTGCTGCTCTCACAGCCGCCCGAAAACGATCTTCCTCGAGGAGCATTGCGTCATCTTGCCGCAACCGCTCTTGCTCAAGCTCGTCATAAGCGAGCACTCGAGGTGACCCGTATGTGACTGTCACGCCCAATATGCGACCCTATCCAAAAGGAACTCGAAGGCCCCATCAAGGATAGACCCGCATATTGGAACGCTTCTGCAAGGTGGATATCATTACATCAACATTACATAATACATACAAAAGGCATACAATGCCACACGAATACAATATCATCATACAAGAGATCAACATCCAACTACGGATGAATCATAAACAGAAACTGTGACCCCCCCGATTCAATCATACACTAATCATGCACGCAAACGTGTACGATCAAGATCAGGGACTCACGGGAAGATATCACAACACAACTCTAAAAACATAAATAAGTCATACAAGCATCATAATACAAGCCAGGGGCCTCGAGGGCTCGAATACAAGTGCTCGATCATAGACGAGTCGTGGAAGCAACAATATCTGATCTACGACATAAGTTATACAAGTTGCCATAAGATGGCTAGCACAAACCGGGATCTGAGATCGAAGAGGCGCAGCCTCCCGCACTCGATCCTCCTAACTACTCCTGAGTCGTCGTCGGCGGGCTGCACGTAGTAGTAGGCACCTCCAAAGTAGTAGTCGTCATCGACGGTGGCGTCGCTCTGGGCTCCGAGATCTGGTTGCGACAACCGTAAAGAAGGGAAAGGGGGAAAAGGCGGGAGAAAGCAACCGTGAGTACTCATCCAAAGTACTCGCAAGCAAGGAGCTACACTACATATGCATGGGTATATGTGTAAAGGGCCATATCAGTGGACTGAACTGCAGAATGCCAGAATAAGAGGGGGATAGCTAATCCTATCGAAGACTACGCTTCTGGCAGCCTCCGTCTCAAAGCATGTAGAAGAGAGTAGATTGAAGTCCTCCAAGTAGCATCTCCAAGTAGCATCACCAAGTAGCATCTCCAGTAGCATCGCATAGCATAATCCTACCCGGCGATCCTCTCCTCGTCGCCCTGTTAGAGAGCGATCACCGGGTTGTATCTGGCACTTGGAAGGGTGTGTTTTATTAAGTATCTGGTTCTAGTTGTCATAAGGTCAAGGTACAACTCTGGGTCGTCCTTTTACCGAGGGACACGGCTATTCGAATAGATTAACTTCCCTGCAGGGGTGCACCACATAACCCAACACGCTTGATCCCATTTGGCGGACACACTTTCTGGGTCATGCCCGCCTCGGAAGATCAACACGTCGCAGCCCCACCTAGGCACAACAGAGAGGTCGACCGCGGTCTAAACCTAAGCGCCGCAGTGCAGGCCCATCGCCTTAGCACACACACGCGTTCGATAACGCGCCGAAGCGTAACTAGCCCCTTAATACAAGTGCAGGCTTACGTTCCAATCCGGTAGCGCCACTCGATCGGCCGACGTCAAGAAGGCTTCGGTGATACCACGACGTCGGGATACCCATAACTACTCCCATGTAGATGGTTAGTGCGTATAGACCAAATGGCGGACTCGGATCAAATACCAAGATCTCGTTAAGCGTGTTATTATGAAGCAATCATGACGCCGACCAGGCCAGGCCCACCTCTCACCTAGGCGGCCTCAACCTGCCTGTCCGCTCGGCCACAAAGATCCACATAGAGGGCCGTCGGGACAAAGGTCCTTTCAGCCCCAATCCGTGAATCACTCATGGGTACTCTTGAGTGACCCGACTTTAGTCACCATCTGTATAGTATGTATGTATGTATGTATAGTATATACCCATGATCACCTCCAGTGATCACGCCCAATAGTATAGCAAGGCGGTGACAAGAATGTAGAGCCAATGATGATAAACTAGCATCCTATACTAAGTATTTAGGATTGCGGTAAGGTATCAACAGATGTAGCAACAATGTCGGGCTATGCAGCGAGAATAGGATCAACGGAAAGCAGTAACATGCTACACTACTCTAATGCAAGCAGTATAGAGGAGAATAGGCGATATCTGGTGATCAAGGGGGGGCTTGCCTGGTTGCTCTGGCAAGGAGGGGCCGTCAACTCCCTAGTCGAACTGGGGTCGCCAGTAACGGAGGGGGAACACAATAAATAACGGAGCAATCAAAGCATCACAAAGCGTAACAAGACAATACGCGGTGTTCGGTGTGCCCTAACACGGTAGTAGGTGATACCGGCGAAAGGGGGAAACATCCGGGAAAGTATCCCCGGTGTTTCGCGTTTTCGGACAGATGAACCGGAGGGGAAAAGTTGCGTGTTCGATAGGTTAGGGATGCGCGGCGGACAAACGGGCTGCGTATCCAGATTCGTCTCGTCGTTCTGAGCAACTTTCATGTACAAAGTTTTTTCATCGGAGTTATGGTTAATTTTCTATGATTTTCCAATGTTTTAAGTATTTTCTGAAATTTCTGGATTTATTATATTTAGTTTAATCCGAATTGACCAAGTCAATTTGACTAGTCAAAAGGGCATGTGTGGCCCACATGTAATAGACTATTTCCCTAAACAAATAAATAAACCTAATTATCTAAATGAGGACCCACATGTCATCTACTACTAAAGTAACTTAGCACTAATAAAACTAGCTAAGGGGCAAAAATAATCCTAAAACTAATCCATCTAATTAAATTAGACCTAAACTAATTTTGGGGCAGACCCACACACATGGCACATCGGCCACACACACACGCACACACACAGTACACGTAGCTAGGAGTTACTTACATTTCCTTTTAACAAAACAAGGCATTTTGCGATTTTGATAGGATTTAATCCGAGCATCGAAAGGATGTGGTCGATGGAATAAAATGGAGTTTGTCAAGTATACTCTCTACTCATAATTTTCTTGGCCTATTATTAGTTGTTTACCCGCTGATTAGAGGCTGTCAAGGGGTTAGTCGGTAATATTATAAAAGCTAGCCATAGACAGTAGCATTCAGCAGCAGCGATACGTTGAGCAGCAGCGATCATCGGCATGGCGCGGAGGCGGCCAGCAACGCCGCGCATGGCGGATGCGGCCGGGCAGCGTGCGGAGCTAGCGGCGGCGGAGGCGCCACAAGGGTTCGGCGGGCGCGTCTGCAGGACTAGCGAAGCGGCGGCGTCGGCCGGCAGCGGCGCGCAGCGTCGCGAAGCTCGGCGGCGTGGAGGCGTAGCGGGGCCGCTGGAGCGAAGGAGGCGACGCGAGGGCGGCCTCGCAAGCAGCAGAGCAGCTCGGTAGGTGCGGGCGGTCCGTGGCGGGTGAGCAGGCGTGGCAGCAGCAGAGCAGAAAGCGGCGGCGCGCCGCGTGGGAGGCTGGGCGAGCAAGGCGTGGGCAAGGCGGCAAGAGCATCGATGGCGACAACAAGCCAACAACGAATGCAAACGCGGTGCGGGCGACGACGAACTCGACCATGGTGGTGCGGCTAGAGATAATAGATCGAAGGGGAGGCAGAGGGAAGGCCGAGGCTCACCAAGGAGCACAAGGAAGGCTCGGTGATAGCTTAGTAAGCGCGGATGGTGGCGGATTTGACGAAGACAGCGGCGACCGAACAAGTTGAAGAGGAGCTCGATCCGCTCGATGCAGTCCTTCCTGCTCGAGCTCATCCTTGTAGATGAAGTAGAGGAGGTATCTGAAGCTCTGGCGAAGTCCCAACCAGCGAGACTGACGGTGGCAGCGGTGATGAGGCGATCAATGTCGGCGGCAAGATCGGTCGTCGATGGGATCGAGAGAGAGAGAGAACGGCGAGGGATATATGGGGGCTAGGGTTCGATGAGGGGTGTGCGGGGCAGGTTTTGTAGGTGGCGGTGGGCGCCGGATGCCGACAGCGTGGTCGGCCCATGGCGGATGACCGCCACGGCGTCCTCTGCATCTGATGGCAGGAGGAAGGGAAAAGCAGGGGTGTTGGGCTGGTTTTAGTTAGTTGGGACAAATGGCCCGGTAGGATAGGTTTTATTATTATTATCTTTTGTTTTATCTTTTCTTCTTATTTATTATTCTTTTTGCTTTCTTAAATTTTAGTTTTTATAAAATACAAAAGTTGTATCTAAATTAGTATTAATAAATATGTCCTTGCCACAATTAACTTGGCACCTAAAATTAATTAGTTTGTAATTGTTTATTATTTTAAAAGCATTTAAATAATTGTTCTCACTACATTTTATTCATTTTAGAGTATTTAAACAAGTGGTTTCTCCACCATAATTACCTATGCATTATTTGGCACAATCCGAACATTTTAGTTTTGACTTTTGAAAACTTTAATATTTTGACTTGATTTTGAATTTAAATTTTGAATCGGTTTTTGAACTAAATCGAGATTAACTACAGCGAAAGAGGTGATGTGGCATCATTAATGGGGGATTACTGTAGCCTAATTATCTGGGTGTCACAATTCTCCTCCACTACAAGAAATCTCGTCCCGAGATTTAAGAGGTTGTGTAGGGGGGAGTTCTGGTTACGAAATTCTAACGAGTCTTCTCGGTCTTGGATGCTCTTCTCGAAGAGTTCGATCCATTACGTTGATGTCTTCATTTCTCTGCTTCAGGTCATCATGATGAAGTCGACATCCTTTCTTCGGGAGCTCCATCGTACTTACAAAAAAAGAGAGGTATTTCGGGAGAACGGACCCTGGCAAGGTTGACTATCTGGTAGATAACATCGGCGAAGATGGCAGAAAGTAACTCTCGAATTGAAACATACGAAATTATCGAGAGCAAAGTAAGAAGGTGCAAACTAGGAGTTTCAAGCGCATAGGCAATCGTTCGTCGCCTGAAACAAAGTTTGAAAGGGATTCAGAGCAATGAGAATAAGTATTGCGTCTGATTCCAGAATAAATCACTAGGTAGGTGGCCCGTGAATTACGTATGAAGTCAAGCGCGAGGAATATCTTTGGCAATAGGGTCTACAGGAGAGTCAGGTTTCGATCCTGTGGAACTGTGGGTTATGGGCCCACCATGTGGTTTTAAAAGTAGAAAGAGCGGTGACATCTTGCATGGTTAAAATAGCAAGGTATGTCAGAGGATTGCCGGTCAGTTATGTTGGCAACAACGTTGGTACCAAGGGCGAGGGATGAAGAGAACCATTTTCCCGCTTGTTGAACGAGGCGGACCAATAGGCAAAGTTCTCATCCATCGGTGGTTACCGGAATGTCATCGATAAATGCAACAGGGTCTTACTGACACGGTTGTACACCAAGGTGTTTACATAAGCAGAAGAACATTACTGCTTAGATCATATGGATCACAAGGAAGGTTAAACAAATTAATGGAAAGGAAAATGTGTTTGAACACATATTTCAGGGGTATATCATTCCCAAGGACAAGCAGAGCATGATATCGATGACAGGATATAATGTAGAAAACTCTTTAGATGCAGGGTGAGAAATTTCTGACATTACCCATACAATGGTGTTTGGATAATTGAGCAGGAAACATTTAGCATTGGGCTTCAAATGTTCTTGTTGAAAATTGGAGTACCATAGACAAGCTTCGAGATAGCATTCACATGGTCTTCAAGCAAAGGTCATACTTTGGATATACAAAGGATCCATCAAGATAACTTATTAAACAAGGCATTCGATTTCCTCATTGAAAATGGTTAACCTAGTTAAAAAGGGAACTACAACAATAGGTCCTCCGGTTAGGAGTGCTAGGTATGACATCACCTTACCAGGTCATATAAAGACCAATGTCATAGCTCTTGGAAATATGTTCCAACCATCATATCGACCGAGATTGAGATCGATTAGTGTTTGGATACCTCGGGCTCGGGATGCACGAGAAGAAAAGGTGCGACACAAAGTAGCGAGGTGACATCGTAAGATTCTCGGGAGCGAACTATGGAAGAGAGTTCCAAAACAAGAGTTCATCATTAAATCAAGGGAGGGTGAGGAGGTGGTGATGGACTCGGCGACATTCCATTGGGATTTAACAAAAAAATGGATTTCCACGATTATCTGAACAAGGAGATAACCTTTGTCAGATCAAAGGATATAGTGAGGTATGCTCGAGGAAAACATACATAATTAAACATTGGTTGAAAGGTGCACCCGAAATATGGGCTGGGTTGCACGACCAATGTTAGAATGGTGATTCAATTATCAGAAGACTTAGAATGAAACTATCGCCCATTCACTCCAAAGCAATAGGGTTGCTAGAAGTGCAGAATCCAAACAACACCGTTCACTTGTTGGTACCCCGGTTGGAATCAACACGAGGACCAAGAAAGAATGGTGATGGTGAGAAGAATCACTATACCAAGAATTCTTAAGAGGTGGTGAAATTCTCATGACAATCCTGACATAAAAGATGGTAATATTCCAAGGTAAAGAAGAACAAGGCTGGGTAGCAAGGAACTCAAGGTATAACACAAAACACGAACAAGTTTGTGTTGGAGGGAAGGCAGTAAAGTGGTTGATGATAACACAAATCATCGAGGCAAGGATGGTATTTCTCATCATGAACCCGATTGATATCCTGGAAGAGCTCATAAGGTTGATGATGATCACGACACATTTATCGAGAGGTTACACAAAGATGTAATCGATCGGCGATGACATCAAGTCAAGCGAATGATGAAGCGAAAGGTTATTGGAACCACGGTTAGGACACAAACTCAAATCAAGTTTGTGGTTCAAGGAGAAATGATATGGCGACGAAAATCGGCGCAAGCTTAGTTCATCGTCGAAAGTTGTGCTCCGGGAATAAGGACCGGTAGCAAAGTTAAAAAATAGTATGATGATGATATAGCCGATCGAGGCTAGGAATGACTTAAAGGATTATTAAACTCGTAAGCAACGAAAATTACTTAGAGTTCTTGAATGGGAGTGCTGAATCGATTCACTTATCGGTGTTCTCGGTTAACAAACAACCCAGAAGCATGAAGTGACAAAGACAGGGTAAAGGTAGTACTCCATCAAAGGACAGGGTAATGTAGTGCAATGACATGACATCCTCGAGATACTAGGGGTAATGCTCGACAAAGATCAAAGTATAGGTTGGACTTGAAGGAAATATGCCCTAGAGGCAATAATAAAGTTATTATTTATTTTCTTATTTCATGATAAATGTTTATTATTCATGCTAGAATTGTATTAACCGGAAACATAATACATGTGTGAATACATAGACAAACAGAGTGTCACTAGTATGCCTCTACTAGAATAGCTTGTTAATCAAAGATGGTTAAGTTTCCTAACCATAGATAAAGGAGTTGTTATTTGATTAACAAGGTCACATCATTAGTTGAATGATCTAATTGACATGACCCATTCCATTAGCTTAGCACCCGATCGTTTAGTATGTTGCTATTGCTTTTATCCATGACTTATACATGTTCCTATAACTATGAGATTATGCAACTCCGTTTACGGAGGAACACTTTGGGTACTACCAAGCGTCTAACGAATCGGGTGATTATAAAGGAGTACTACGGTGTCTCCAAAGGCGATGTTGGGTTGGCGTATTTGAGTTTAGGATTTGTCACTCCGATTGTCGGAGAGGTATCTCTGGGCCCTCTCGGTAATACACATCACTTAAGCCTTGCAAGCATTACAACTAATAAGTTAGCTGTGAGATGATGTATTACGGAACGAGTAAAGAGACTTGCGATAGCGAGATTGAACTAGGTATTGGATACACATTACAGCGTGCGCTTACTGAGGCCCAGTTTTCACCGTTCTGACTTAAAATTGGCTGGCGGGTGTGTCTCTCACTTTAGTTGACCGAAATGTAGCTCGCCGGTCCTTGTGAAGGTTAAAGCAGTCTATTTGACAAACTATCGTTGTGGTTTTGATGCATAGGTAAACGGTTCTTGCTAAGCCCGTGCAGCCCGTAAAATTTGCAACAACAAAGTAGAGGGCGTCTAACTTGTTTTGCAGGGCATGTTGTGATGTGATATGGTCAAGGCGATGCTATATTTTATTGTATGAGATGATCATGTTTTGTAACGAAGTTATCGACAATGGCGGGAGCCATATGGTTGTCGCTTTATTGTATGAAATGCAAGCGCCATGTAATTGCTTTACTTTATCACTAAGCGGTAGCGATAGTCATAAAGCAATAGATGGTAAGCGACACGATGCTCGATGGAGATCAGGTGTCGCACGGTGGCGATGGTGATCACGCGGTGCTTGGAATGGAATCACAAGCACAAGATGATGATGGCCATATCATATCACTTATATTGATTGCATGTGATGTTTATCCTTTATGCATCTTATCTTGCTTTGATTGCGGTAGCATTTTAAGATGATCTCTCACTAATTATCAAGTGTTCTCCTGAGTATGCACCGTTGTGAAAGTTCTTCGTCTGAGACACCCGTGATGATGGTGTGATAGGCTCTACGTTCAATCTAGCAGGTGCAAAGATTGCACCGCGGAATACTCGAGTTATACTTGGCGAGCCTAGCATATCAGATATGGCCTCGGAACACGGAGGCCAAAAGGTCGGCGTGAATCATATAGTAGATATGATCAACATAGAGATGTTCACCATTGAAACTACTCCATCTCCGTGATGATCGGACATGGTTTAGTTGATTTGGATCACGTGATCACTTAGATGACTAGAGATGTCTGTCTAAGTGGGAGTTCTTTAGTAATATGATTAATTGAACTTAAATTTATCATGAACTTAGTACTGATAGTATTTTGCTTGTCTATGTTTATTTGTAGATAGATGGCTCGTGTTGTTGTTCGTTGAATTTTAATCGTTCCTTGAAAGCAAAGTTGAAAGATGATGGTAGCAATTACGGACTGGGTCCGTCACACGAGATTATCCTCATTCTGCACGAAGAGTTCGTCACTGAAGCCGGCTGGTGCAGAACTGCTTCTGATGCAACTGGCGGCGTTAGAACGTCTGGCGAGCAAAGCTGATGACTACTCTATAGTTCGATGTGCCATGCTACGGCTTAGAACCGGGTCTTCAACGGCGTTTTGAGCGTCATGGAGCATATGAGATGTTCGGGAGTTGAAGTTAATATTTCAAGCAAATGCGGATTGAGAGATATGAAGTCTCCAATAAGTTCTATAGCTGCAAGATGGAGGAGAATAGTTACGTCGGTGAGCATATACTCAAAATGTACGGGTATAATAATCACTTGATTCAAGCAGGAGTTAATCTTCGGATGATAGTCATTGACGAAATTCTCAATCACTGCCACCAAGCTACAAGAGCTTTGTGATGAACTATAATATGCAAGGGATGAACAAGACTATTCGAGCTCTTGGCGATCTTGAAAGCAGCGGTAGAAATCAAGAAGGAGCATCAAGTGTTGATGGTCGACAAGACCACTAGTTTCAAGAAGAAGGGCAAAGGAAGAAGAAGGGGTACTTCAAAAAGAACGGCAAGCAAGTTCTGCTCAAGAAAGAAACCCAAGTCTGGACCTAAGCACTGGCCAGAGTGCTTCTCTAAGCCAGACTGAACACCGGGCCCTGCCCAAGTATTTGGCGGATAAGAAGGATGGCAAAGTGAACAAAGGTATATGTGATATACATGTTATTGATGTGTACCTTACTAATGCTCACAGTGCTTACTGGGTATTTGATCTTGGTTATGTTGCTAATATTTGCAACTCAAGCGAGACTCTGGATTAGCGAAGATTAGCTAAGGGCGAGGTGACGATGCGCGTGAAATGGTTCCAAAGTCGATGTGATCGCGATCGACATGCTACCTCTACATCTACCATCGAGATTAGTTTTAGACCTGAATAATTGTTATTTGGTGCTGCGTTGAGCATGAACATTATATCTGGATCTTGTTTGATGCGAGCGGTTATTCATTTATCAGAGAATAATGGTTGTTCTATTTATTTGAGTAATATCTTTTATGGTCATGCACCCTTGAAGAGTGGTCTATTTTATTGAATCTCGATAGTGGTGATACATATTCATAATGTTGAAGCCAAAAGATGCGAGTTGATAATGATAGTGCAACTTATTTGTGGCTTTACCGTTTGGTCATATCGATTATAAAGCATGAAGAAACTCCATCTTGATGGACTTGGAATCACTTGATTATGAATCACTTGGTACTTGCGAACCGTGCCTCATGGGCAAGATGACTAAATACCGTTCTCGGATCTATGGAGAGAGCAATAGATTTATTGGAAATCATACTACAGATGTATGTGGCCCGATGTTGAGGCTGGTGGCGGATATCGTTATTTTCTCACCTTCACAGATGATTTGGCGGATATGGGTATATCTACTTAATGAAGCACAAATGCGAAACATTTGAAAATTTCAAAAGAATTTGAGTGAAGTAGAAAATCATCGTAACAAGAAAATAAAGTTTCTCGATCTGATCATGGAGGAGAATATTTGACTTCGAGTTTGGTTTACATTTGAAACAATGCGAATAGTTTAGCAACTCACGCATACCTGAACACCTAGCGAAATGGTGTGTCGAGCATCAATGTCGTACCTTACTTGATATGGTTCGATCTATGATGTCTCTTACGATTCCGCTATCGTTTTGGGGTTATGCTTTAGAGGCGGCGCATTCACGTTAAATAGGCACCATCAAAATCCATTGAGGCGGCGCCTTATGAGCTGTGGTTTGGCAAGAAACCAAAGTTATCGTTTCTTAAAGTTTGGGCTGCGATGCTTATGTGAAGAAACTTCAACAGATAAGCTCGAACCGTCGAATGTCTTCATAGGATACCCAAAGGAGACTATGGGTACACCTTCTATCACGAATCTGAAGGCAAGATTTTCGTTGCTAAATTGGATCCTTTCTAGAGAAGGTTTCTCGAAAGAAGTGAGTGGGAGGAAAGTAGAACTTGATGAGATAAGCTGTATCTACTCCCTTATTGGAAGGTAGTTCATCACAAGAACCGGTTCTGTGACAACTACACAATTAGTGAGGAAGCTAATGATATTGATCATGAAACTTGAGATCAAGTTTCTCTTGAACCTCGTGGGTCTACGAGTAAGATCCGCACGAGTGATGCAGTAATCCTATTACGGAAGTCATGTTACTGACCATGATGAACCTCGAACTATGAGAAGCGATGATGAGCCAGATTCCGCAAAATGGCTAGAGGCCATGAAATGCGAGATGGGATCCATGTATGAAAACAAAGTATGGACTTTGGTTGACTTGCCGATGATCGGCAAGCCATTGAGAATAAATGGATCTTTAAGAAAAAGGCGTTGATGGTAATGTTCACTGTCTACAAAGCTCGACTTGTTGCGAAGGTTTTCGACAAGTTCAAGGGTTGACTACGATGAGACTTTCTCACCGTAGCGATGCTTAAGTCTGTCGAATCATGTTGGCTATTTGCATTTCATAATTATGAAATTTGGCGGATGGATGTCAAGGCGCATTCTTGAATGGATTTCTAGAAGAAGAGTTGTATATGATGCAGCGGAAGGTTTGTTGATCAAAAGGTGCTAACAAAGTGTGCAAGCTCCAGTTCCATTTATGGACTGGTGCAAGCATCTCGGAGTTGGAATAAGCCTTTGATAGTGTGATCAAAGCATATGGTTTTATCTGAGACTTTTGGAGAACTTTGTATTTACAAGAAAGTGAGTGGGAGCTCTGTAGCATTTCTAGTTTATATGTTGATGACATATTGTTGGAAAATGATATAGAATTTCTGGATAGCATAAGGGATACTTGAATAAAGTTTTTCAATGAAAGACCTCGGTGAAGCTGCTTACATATTGGGCATCAAGATCTATAGAGATCGATCAAGGCCTTAATAGGACTTTCAGCACATACCTTGACAAGATTTTGAAAAAGTTCAAAATGGATCGAGCGAAAGAAAGGATTCTTGCGTGCTACAAGGTGTGAAGTTGAGTCAAACTCAATGCCGACCCGCAGCGAGAAGATAGAGAAAATGAAAATGTTCCTATGCTTGACCATAGGCTCTATCATGTATGCAATGTTGTGTACGGACTGGCGTATGTAGCAATAAGCTTGGGAAGGTACCAAAGTAATCGAGTGGATCCTGGACAGCGGTCAAGAACATCTGAAATACACGAAAAGGTAAGGATATGTTTCTCGTATATGGGTGACAAAGAGCTAGCGTAAATGGTTACGTCGATGCAAGCTTTGACCGATCGAGACGATTCTAAATCGCAAACCCGGATCGTGTTTTATTAAGCGGTGGAGCGTAAGTTGGTGCAATTCGAGACCTTCTCACCCGTGGCGATGCTTAAGTCCGTCCGAATCATGTTAGCAATTGCCGCATTTATGATTATGAAATTTGGCAAATGGATGTAAAGACTACATTCTGAATGGGTTTACGGAAGAAGAGTTGTATATGATGCAACGAAAGGTTTTATCGATCCAAAGGGAGCTAACAAAGTGTGCAAGCTCCAAATGATCCATTTATGGACTGGTGCAAGCATCTCGGAGTTGGAATAAGCGCTTTGATAGTGTGATCAAAGCATTTGGGTTTATCTGAGACTTTTGGAGAAGCTTCGTATTTACAAGAAAGTGAGTGGGAGCTCTGTAGCATTTCGATATTATATGTAGATGACATATTACTAATCGGAAATGATATAGAATTCTGGATAGCATAAAGGGATACTTGAATAAGAGTTTTTCAATGAAGGACCTCGGTGAAGCTGCTTACATATTGGGCATCAAAATCTATAGAGATAGATCAAGATGCTTAATTGGACTTTCACAAAGCACATACCTTGACAAAATTTTGAAGAAGTTCAAAATGGATCAAGCAAAGAAAGGGTTCTTGCCTGTGTTACAAGGTGTGAAGTTGAGTAAGACTCAATGCCCGACCACCGCAGAAGATAGAGAGAAATGAAAGATGTTCCTATGCTTCAGCCATAGGCTCTATCATGTATGCAATGCTGTGTACCAGACCTGATGTGTGCCTTGCTATAAGCTTAGCAGGGAGGTACCAAAGTAATCCAGGAGTGGATCACTGGACAGCGGTCAAGAACATCCTGGAATACTTGAAAAGGACTAAGGATATGTTTCTCGTATATGGAGGTGACAAAGAGCTCATCGTAAATGGTTACGTTGATGCAAGCTTTGACACTGATCCGGACGAATCTAAATCGCAAACCGGATACGTATTTACACTAAACGGAGGAGCTGTCAGTTGGTGCAGTTCTAAACAAAGCGTCGTAGCGGGATCTACATGTGAAGCGGAGTACATAGCGGCTTCGGAAGCAGCAAATGAAGGAGTCTGGATGAAGGAGTTCATATCCGATCTAGGTGTTATACCTAGTGCATCGGGTCCAATGAAAATCTTTTGTGACAATACTGGAGCAATTGCTTTAGCAAAGGAATCTAGATTTCACAAGAGAACCAAACACATCAAGAGACGCTTCAATTCCATCCGGGACTTGGTCCAGGTGGGAGACATAGAGATTTGCAAGATACATACGGATCTGAATGTAGCAGACCGTTGACTAAGCCTCTTCCACGAGCAAAACATGATCAGCACCAAGACTCCATGGGTGTTAGAATCATTACTATGTAATCTAGATTATTGACTCTAGTGCAAGTGGGAGATCAAGGAAATATGCCCTAGAGGCAATAATAAAGTTATTATTTATTTCCTTATTTCATGATAAATGTTTATTATTCATGCTAGAATTGTATTAACCGGAAACATAATACATGTGTGAATACATAGACAAACAGAGTGTCACTAGTATGCCTCTACTAGACTAGCTTGTTAATCAAAGATGGTTAAGTTTCCTAACCATAGACAAAGGAGTTGTTTTTTGATTAACAAGGTCACATCATTAGTTGAATGATCGATTGACATGACCCATTCCATTAGCTTAGCACCCGATCGTTTAGTATGTTGCTATTGCTTTTATCCATGACTTATACATGTTCCTATAACTATGAGATTATGCAACTCCGTTTACGGAGGAACACTTTGGGTACTACCAAACGTCACAACGAATCGGGTGATTATAAAGGAGTACTACGAGTGTCGCCAAAGGCGATGTTGGGTTGGCGATTTCGAGATTAGGATTTGTCACTCCGATTGTCTGAGAGGTATCTCTGGGCCCTCTCGGTAATACACATCACTTAAGCCTTGCAAGCATTACAACTAATGAGTTAGCTGTGAGATGATGTATTACGGAACGAGTAAAGAGACTTGCCGTAATGAGATTGAACTAGGTATTGGATACCGACGATCGAATCTCGGGCAAGTAACATACCGATGACAAAGGAACAACGTATGTTGTTATGCGGTCTGACCGATAAAGATCTTCGTAGAATATGTAGGAGCCAATATGGGCATCCAGTCCGCTATTGGTTATTGACCGGAGGCGTGTCTCGGTCATGTCTACATTGTTCTCGAACCGTAGGGTCCGCAGCTTAAGGTTTCGATGGCGGTTATATTATGAGTTTGTGTATTTTGATGTACCAAGGAGTTCGAGTCCGGATGTGATCACGGACATGACAAGGAGTCTCGAAATGGTCGAGACATAAAGATTGATATATTGACGGCTATATTCGGACACGGAAAGGTTCCGGAAGTTTCGGAGAAAACCGGAGTGCCGAGAGGTTACCGAACCCCGGGAAGTAATGGGCCTTATTGGGCCGAGAGGGAGAGAGGGCCGCACCAGGAGGTGGCGCCCCCTGTGGGAGTCCGAATAGGACAAGGAGGCGCGCCCCCCCTCTCCCTCTCCTCTCCTTCATTCCCCTTCCTCCTTCCTAGTTGGACTAGGAAAGGGAGTCCTACTCCCACTAGGAGGAGGACTCCCCCCCTTGGCGCGCCTAGGCCGGCCGGCCCTCCCCTTGCTCCTTTATATCACGGGGCAGGGGGCACCCTAGACACACAAGTTGATCCTTGAGATCGTTCCTTAGCCGTGTGCGGTGCCCACCTCCACCATAATCCACCTCGGTCATATCGTTGCGGTGCTTAGGCGAAGCCTGCGCCGATAGAACATCAAGATCGCCACCACGCCGTCGTCTTGACGGAACTCTCTCCCGGAGCTTTGCTGGATCGGAGCCCGAGGAGCGCCACCGAGCTGTCGTGTGTCAAGAATCGGAGGCGCCGAGTAACGGCGCTGGGATCGGTTGGATCGCGAGGAGAACGTCGAACTACTTCTCTACGTTGTGATTGCTTCCGCTTCGGTCTACGAGGGTACGTAGACAACACTCTCCCCTCTCGTTGCTATGCATCACCATGATCTTGCATGTGCGTAGGAAATTTTTTGAAATTACTACGTTCCCCAATAGGACTGGGGTATTGCTCTACAGAAGACAAGTGCTTAAACTTGCACGAGAAATGGTATTTAAAGGAGAACATGGTCAGAACCACGGTTGCAAAAGATCAATCCACCGATACCAAAAGGATAATATATCAAGGAAATAGTTACAAGAAGCTTCCATGATAGGATCTACATCGTGTCCATGGGCATGAACACAAAGTTCAAGGTCGACTCCCACTTTTCCAATGCATAACCTTTCATTCACTTCTCGCGTTCGATGAAGTTGCAGTGTTGAAATTTTATCCGGCGAAACATCAGAAGAGTATGGCTCGTAAAAACTTTCGAGTTCACACATATCAAGGAAGGCATAGGTTCAAGCCATCGGGGCTTCTTAGAACATATACCACGAACTTTAGGAGTAATTACCACAAACTCGATAGTAGAGCAAGTTCAAAAGCAGATGATACAATTTACCAAAGGCATTATATACCCATGGAAAGGTTCTCAAGGTTATTAAATATGAAGGACACTGTCGGATAGAATCCAACAAAGGAACCGATGGTCCACAAGGGATCTGATGTGAGCATCGATACTCAACCAGAGGAAGAAGAATGCACGGGCATCATATTATAGAACATCTGAACAATTCGATGCTTAGATAACAAAGGAATTATGATTTCCAAAACAAGGGATCAGAAGCAGACGCTATGATCAAGGATGGATAAGTTGGATAGACCAGAGGCACAATTGACGACAAATAGTTTGGTCGAGAACCAGCTCATGTTCAAAAATGATGTCGTGCGAAAAGATAATTTAAAAGGATCAATCGATGATTGCGTGCTTTCACACACATGTTGAATCGATAGGATCAAAATGATCGTGTCAAAGGATACTAATGAATATTGCTACACATATGGAAAGCATCCATATTGCAAGCGCACAAGTATTTGCCGAGCAATAATTTGAAGAGGATACTCGGAAGATCGGGTAGTATTTCCAAGTAATTTGAAAAGCATATGAACAATCGGGGATAAGCGGATACTCGATAAGTGCGAGAATTATCCGTAGGGGTATTCAGTGACAAAGAACAGCAAGGCAATAAGCTCAAAGGATTATCGAAACAATGACGAGTATTTCGGGTATCTTGTAATAACAAGACTAATCGATGAATGTAAGAATAACAAGCGTAAGTAGTTATCCATAAGGGTTGACGGTGGAAGGGAATTGCAAACGCGATGAAGACAAGTTCTCGGGTTAACATGCGTGAGTATTTTCGTGGTCTTCATGTGCAATGATTTATCCTTAGTAATAAGGGGCTCTCCGGGTGAAAGTGATAACGAGATCCTAATGTTAGATTTAGCAAAATTCATTTAACCCGAATAAAAGAGAGATCAGAGTCCCAGAGTAAAGGTCGAGGAGTAAAAGATCCTAATACCACCCAATGGCGACGTGGGCCCGTAAGGCACACAGCCAAGTTAGTAAAAGTTTTTGCAATGTCTAGACTCAACTTCGGCCAAGGAGTTGGAAAGGGGATTCCTACAGGCAGTCGGCTCTGATACCAACTTGTGACGCCCCCGATTCAATCGTACACTAATCATGCACGCAAACGTGTACGATCAAGATCAAGGACTCACGGGAAGATATCACAACACAACTCTAAAAACATAAATAAGTCATACAAGCATCATAATACAAGCCAGGGGCCTCGAGGGCTCGAATACAAGTGCTCGATCATAGACGAAGTCGTGGAAGCAACAATATCTGAGTACGAGACATAAGTTATACAAGTTGCCATAAGATGGCTAGCACAAACCGATATCAGATCGAAGAGGCGCAGGCCTCTGCCGAGGATCCTCCTAACTACTCCCGGTGGTCGCCGGTGGCCTGCACGTAGTAGTAGGCACCTCCAGTAGTAGTCGCCATCGATGGTGGCGCCTCGGCTCCTGGCTCCAAGATCCGTTGCGACAACCGTAAAGAAGGAAAGGGGGAAAAGGGGAGAAAGCAACCGTGAGTACTCATCCAAAGTACTGCAAGCAAGGAGCTACACTACATATGCATGGGTATATGTGTAAAGGGCCATATCAATGGACCGAATCTGCGAATGCCGTAATAAGAGGGGATAGCTAATCCCGTCAAGACTATGCTTCAGCAGCCTCCGCCTCGCAAATGTAGAAGAGAGTAGATTGAAGTCCTCCAAGTAGCATCTCCAAGTAGCATCACCAAGTAGCATCTCCAGAGCATCGCATAGCATAATCCTACCCGCGATCCTCTCCTCGTCGCCTGTTAGAGAGCGATCACGGGTTGTATCCGCACTTGGAAGGGTGTGTTTTATTAAGTATCCGGTTCTAGTTGTCATAAGGTCAAGGTACAACTCGGGTCATCCTTTACCGAGGGACACGGCTATTCAATAGATTAACTTCCTGCAGGGTGCACCACATAACCCAACACGCTTGATCCCATTTGGCCGACACACTTTCTCGGGTCATGCCCGCCTCGGAAGATCAACACGCCGCAGCCCCACCTAGGCACAACAGAGGTCAAGACGCCGGTCTAAACCTAAGCGCCTGGGTCTGGGCCCATCGCCCTTAGCACACCTGCATGTTGCGAACGAGGCCGGAAGCAGAACTAGCCCCCTTAATACAAGTGCAGGCTTACGTTCCAATCCGGCGCGCGCCGGTCAGTCGCTGACGTCAAGAAGGCTTCGGTGATACCACGACGTCGGGATACCCATAACTACTCCCACGTAGATGGTTAGTGCGATAGACCAAATGGCGGACTCGGATCAAATACCAAGATCTCGTTAAGCGTGTTATTATGAAGCAACATCATGACGCCGACCAGGCAGGCCCACCTCTCACCTAGGCGGCCTCAACCTGCCTGTCAGCTCCGCCACAAAGATCCACATAGAGGGCCGTCGGGACAAAGGTCCTTTCAGCCCCCAACTGCGTGAATCACTCATGGGTACTCTTGAGTGACCCGACTTTAGTCACCATCTCATATATGTATGTATGTATGTATAGTATATACCGTGATCACCTCCCGAGTGATCACAGCCCAATAGTATAGCAAGGCGATCGACAAGAATGTAGAGCCAATGATGATAAACTAGCATCCTATACTAAGTATTTAGGATTGCGATAAGGTATCAACAGATGTAGCAACAATGTCGCTATGCATCGAGAATAGGATCAACGGAAGCAGTAACATGCCACACTACTCTAATGCAAGCAGTATAGAGGAGAATAGGCGATATCTGGTGATCAAGGGGGGGCTTGCCTGGTTGCTCTGGCAAGGAGGGGCCGTCAACTCCGTAGTCGAACTGGGGTCGCCGGCAGTCTCGGGGTCTACCGGAAAGAAGTAACGGAGGGGGAACACAATAAATAACGGAGCAATCAAAGCATCACAAAGCGTAACAAGACAATACGCGGTGTTCGGTGTGCCCTAACGCGGTAGTAGGTGATACCGGCGAAAGGGGGAAACATCCGGGAAAGTATCCCCGGTGTTTCGCGTTTTCGGACAGATGAACCGGAGGGGAAAAGTTGCGTTTTTGATAGGTTAGGGATGCGTGGCGGACAAACGGGCTGCGTATCCAGATTCGTCTCGTCGTTCTGAGCAACTTTCATGTACAAAGTTTTTTCATCAGAGTTATGGTTAATTTTCTATGATTTTCCAATGTTTTAAGTATTTTCTGAAATTTCTGGATTTATTATATTTAGTTTAATCCGAATTGACCAAGTCAATTTGACTAGTCAAAAGGGCATGTGTGGCCCACATGTAATAGACTATTTCCCTAAACAAATAAATAAACCTAATTATCTAAATGAGGACCCACATGTCATCTACTACTAAAGTAACTTAGCACTAATAAAACTAGCTAAGGGGCAAAAATAATCCTAAAACTAATCCATCTAATTAAATTAGACCTAAACTAATTTTGGGGCAGCCCCACACACATGGCTCATCGGCCACACACACACGCACACACACAGTACACGTAGCTAGGAGTTACTTCTGTTCCCTTTTAACAAAACAAGGCATTTTGCGATTTTGATAGGATTTAATCTAGGCATCGAAAGGATGTGGTCCAGTGGAATAAAATGGAGTTTGTCAAGTATACTCTCTACTCATAATTTTTCTTGGCCTATTATTAGTTGTTTACCCGCTGATTAGAGGCTGTCAAGGGGGTTAGTCAGCGTAATATTCGCAAAGCTAGCCATAGACAGTAGCATTCAGCAGCAGCAGAAGACGCTCGAGCAGCAGCAGCGATCGCGGCATGGCGCGAGGCGGCCAGCAACGCCGCGCATGGCGGATGCGGCGGCGAGCGTTGCGGAGCTAGCGGCGGCGGAGGCGGCCACAAGGGTTCCGGCGAGCGCGTGCAGGATTAGCGGGCGGCGGCAGCGTCAGCGGGCGGCGCCGTCAGAGAAGCTCGAGCGCGCTGAGGCGGCGCGCGGGTCCGCCGGAGTGCAGGAGGCGCTACAGGGCGGCCTCGCAAGCAGCAAAGCAGCTCGGCGAGTGCGGCGGTCCGGCGAAGGGTGAACGGGCGGCAGCAGCAAGCAGCAGCGAAGAAGCAAAGCAGCGCCAAGCGTGGGAGGCTGGGCGAGCAAGGGCGTGGGCGCAAGCAGCGCAAGAGCATCGATAGCAAAGAACAAGCCAACAACAGTAACAGCAAGCACGGTGCGGGCGATTTACGAACTCGACCATGGTGGTGTGGCGGCTAGAGATAATAGATCGAAGGGGAGGCGAGGGAAGGCCCGAGGCTCACCAAGGAGCACAAGGAAGGCTCGGTGATAGCTTAGTAGCGCAGATGGTGGCGGATTCGACGAAGACGGCGGCGACCGAACAAGTTGAAGAGGAACTCGATCCGCTCGATGCAGATCCTTCCCGGCTCGAGCTCATCCTTGTAGACGGCGAAGAGGAGGTGTCTGGCTCTGGCGAAGTCCCAACCATGGGGGACGACGGTGGCAGCGGTGATGAGGCGATCAATGTCGACAAAGAAGATCGGTCGTCGATGGGATCGAGAGAGAGAGAGAACGAGCGAGGGATATATGGGGGCTAGGGTTCGATGAGGGTGTGCGGGGCAGGTTTTGTAGGTGGCAGCAGCGCCAGATGCCGACGCGTGGTCGGCCGCCATGGCGGATGGTCACACGGTGTCCTCTATACATCAGAAAGGTGAGGAAGGGAAAACAGGGGGGTGTTGGGCTGGTTTTAGTTAGTTGGGACAAATGGCCCGGTAGGATAGGTTTTATTATTATTATCTTTTGTTTTATCTTTTCTTCTTATTTATTATTCTTTTTTGCTTTCTTAAATTTTAGTTTTTATAAAATACAAAAGTTGTATCTAAATTAGTATTAATAAATATGTCACTGCCACAATTAACTTGGCACCTAAAATTAATTAGTTTGTAATTGTTTATTATTTTAAAAGCATTTAAATAATTGTTCTCACTACATTTTATTCATTTTAGAGTATTTAAACAAGTGGTTTCTCCACCATAATTACCTATGCATTATTTGGCACAATCCGAACATTTTAGTTTTGACTTTTGAAAACTTTAATATTTTGACTTGATTTTGAATTTAAATTTTGAATCAGTTTTTGAACTAAACCGAGATTAACTACAGTGACAGAGGTGATGTGGCATCATTAATGGGGGATTACTGTAGCCTAATTATCCGGGTGTCACAGAAACTCAAACAATATCCACCCTGCTAGCCCAGGCTGCCGACCTGGAACCTATCCCCTGATCAAAGAAGAAGCAGAAGACGAACTCCAAAACAAAGGAAACATCGCGCTCGCGTCAAGATCATCGCATGACCTGTACCTGCAACTGTTGTTGTAGTAATCTGTGAGCCACGAGGACTCAGCAATCCCATTACCATGGGTATCAAGACTAGCAAAGCTTAATGGGAAAGGAAGGGGTAAAGTGGTGAGGTTGCAGCAGCGACTAAGCATGATATGGTGGCTAACATACGCAAATGAGAGCGAGAAGAGAAACAAAGGAACGGACGTGAAGCTAGCAATGATCAAGAGGTGATCCTGAACTCCTACTTACGTCAAACATAACACAGAAACCGTGTTCACTCCTCGGACTCCGCCGAGAAGAGACCATCACGGCTACACACGCGGTTGATGCATTTTAATTCGGATCTGGTGTCAAGTTATCTACAACCGGACATTAACAAATTCCCATCTGCCACATAACGCGCGGCACGGCTCTCGAAAGTTTAAACCCCGCAGGGTGTCCCAACTTAGCCCATGACAACCTCTCGCGATCAACGAAGGAATAGACCTTCTCCGTGAAGACCCGATCGATCTCGGAATCCCGGTTTACAAGACATTTCAACAATGGTAAAACAAGACCAAGAAGACCTCCCGGCGTGTCGACATCCCGATAGTAGCAGCGTATCTCGTCTCGAGCCACGAATCGGATGAGCACTACGCATAACTAGAACCAGACCTCAAGTTTCCCCGAGGTGGCGCTGCAAGTGGCTCTAGTTTGGACAAACACTTAGACAAGCATTGGCCCGGGGGGCTATAATAAAGATGATCCTTGGGTTAATTACTCCCAAGGGAAAAGGTAGGTGGTGGTGAGGCAAATGGTAAAACCAAGGTTGGGCCTTGCTGTCAAGGAAATATGCCCTAGAGGCGATAATAAAGTTATTATTTATTTCCTCATATCATGATAAATGTTTATTATTCATGCTAGAATTGTATTATCCGGAAACATGATACATGTGTGAATACATAGACAAAACTATAGTCACTAGTATGCCTCTACTTGACTAGCTCATTAATCAAAGATGGTTATGTTTCCTGACCATAGACATGTGTTGTCATTTGATTAGTGGGATCACATCATTAGGAGAATGATGTGATTGACATGACCCATTCATTAGCTTAGCACTTGATCGTTTAGTATTCTGCTATTGCTTCCTTCATGACTTATACATGTTCCTGTAACTATGAGGATTGTGCAACTCCCATTTACCGGAGGAACACTTTGTGTGCTACCAAACATCACAACGTAATTGGGTGATTATAAAGGAGTACTACAGGTGTCTCCGAAGGTACATGTTGGGTTGGCATAATTCGAGATTAGAATTTGTCACTCCGATTGTCGGAGAGGTATCTCTGGGCTCTCTCGGTAATACTCATCACCTAAGCCTTGCAAGCATGTAACTAATGAGTTAGTTATGAGATGACGTATTACGGAATGAGTAAAGAGACTTGCCGGTAACGAGATTGAACTAGGTATTGGATACCGACGATCAAATCTCGGGCAAGTAACATACCGATGACAAAGGGAACAACGTATGTTGTTGTGCGCGTTTTGACCGATAAAGATCTTCGTAGAATATGTAGGAACCAATATGGGCATCCAGGTCCCGCTATTGGTTATTGACCGAGATGTGTCTCGGTCATGCCTACATTGTTCTCGAACCGTAGGGTCCGCACGCTTAAGGTTTCGATGATGCTTATATTATGAGTTTATGTATTTTGATGTACGAAGTTTGTTCGAGTCCGGATGTGATGACGGACATGACGAGGAGTCTCGAAATGGTCGAGACATAAAGATTGATATATTGGACGACTATATTCGGACACCGGAAAGGTTCCGGAAGTTTTCGGAGAAAACCGGAGTGCCGGGGGGGTTACCGGAACCCCCCGGGAGAGTTAATGGGCCACTTGGGCCTAGGTGGGAAGAGAGAGGGGCGGCCAGGGTGGGCGGCGCACCCCCTCTCCCTCCAGTCCGAATTGGACTAGGAGGGGGGCGGCGCCCCCCTTTCCTTCCCCCCTCTCCTCTTTCCTTCCCCCTCCTAGTAGGAGTAGGAAAGGAGGAATCCTACTCCTACTAGGAGGAGGATTCCTCCTCCCTTGGCGCGCCCCAAGGGGGCCGGCCGTCCTCCCCCTCCCTCCTTTATATACAGGGGTACGGGGGCACCCTAGACACACAAGTTGATCATTGAGATCGTTCCTTAGCCGTGTGCGGTGCCCCCTTCCACGATATTACACCTCGGTCATATTGTAGCGGTGCTTAGGCGAAGCCCTGCGACAGGAGAACATCAAGATCGTTACCACGCCGTCGTGCTGACGGAACTCCCTTCCCCCCTCGCCTCTGCTGGATCGGAGATTGGGGGTGCGCCATCGAGTTGTACGTGTGTCAAGAACTCGGAGGTGCCGGAGTAACGGTGCTTGGATCGGTTGGACCGGGAGGACGTACGACTACTTCCTCTACGTTGCGTCAACGCTTCGCTTGATCTCACGAGCGTACGAGACAACACTCTCCCCTCTCGTTGCTATGCATCACCATGATCTTGCGTGTGCCTAGGAAATTTTTTGAAATTACTACGTTCCCCATCAGTGGCATCCGAGCCTAGGTTTTATGCGTTGATGTTATTTGCACGAGTAGAACACAAGTGAGTTGTGGACGATATAAGTCATACTGCCTACCAGCATGTCATACTTTGGTTTAGCGGTATTGTGAGATGAAGCGGCCCGGACCGACATTACGCGTACGCTTACGCGAGACTGGTTTCACCGTTACGAGCACTCGTGCTTAAAGGTGGCTGGCGGTGTGTGTCTCTCTCACTTTAGTTGAACTGAGTGTGGCTACGCCCGTCCTTGTGAAGGTTAAAACGAGTCTATTTGACAAACTATCGCTGTGGTTTTGATGCATAGGTAAGAACGGTTCTTGCTAAGCCCGTAGCAGCCACGTAAAATTTGCAACAACAAAGTAGAGGACGCCTAACTTGTTTTTGCAGGCATGTTGTGATGTGATATGGTCAAGACGTGATGCTATATTTTATTGTATGAGATGATCATGTTTTGTAACCGGTTATCGGCAATCGGCAGGAGCCATATGGTTGTCGCTTATTGTATGAAATGCAAACGCCATGTAATTGCTTTACTTTATCACTAAGCGGTAGCGATAGTCATAGAAGCAATAGATGGCGTAACGACAACGATGCTACGATGGAGATCAAGGTGTCGCACCGGTGACGATGGTGATCACGACGGTGCTTCGGAGATGGAGATCACAAGCACAAGATGATGATGGCCATATCATATCACTTATATTGATTGCATGTGATGTTTATCCTTTATGCATCTTATCTTGCTTTGATTGACGGTAGCATTTTAAGATGATCTCTCACTAATTATCAAGAAGTGTTCTCCCGAGTATGCACCGCTAGTGAAAGTTCTTCGTCTTTGAGACACCACGTGATGATCGGTGTGATAGGCTCTACGCTCAAATACAACGGTGCAAAACAGTTGCACACGCGAATACTCGAGTTATACTTGACGAGCCTAGCATATACGAGATATGGCCTCGGAACACGGAGACCGAAAGGTCGAGCGTGAATCATATAGTAGATATGATCAACATAGAGATGTTCACCATTGAAACTACTCCATCTCACGTGATGATCGGACATGGTTTAGTTGATTTGGATCACGTGATCACTTAGATGACTAGAGAGATGTCCGCCTAAGTGGGAGTTCTTTAGTAATATGATTAATTGAACTTAAATTTATCATGAACTTAGTACCGATAGTATTTTGCTTGTCTATGTTTATTTGTAGATAGATGGCTCGTGTTGTTGTTCCGTTGAATTTTAATGCGTTCCTTGAGAAAGCAAAGTTGAAAGATGATGGTAGCAATTACACGGATCGGGTCCGTCACCGAGGATTATCCTCATTGTGCATGTAAGAGTTACGCCCCGAAGCACCGCTGGGTGCCAGCTGCTTCTTGATGTAACCGACGACGTTAAGAACGTCTGGCGAGCAAAGCTGATGACTACTCTATAGTTCAATGTGCCATGCTTTACGGCTTAGAACCGGGTCTTCAACGACGTTTTGAACGTCATGGAGCATATGAGATGTTCCAGAGTTGAAGTTAATATTTCAAGCAAATGCCCGGATTGAGAGATATGAAGTCTCCAATAAGTTCTATAGCTGCAAGATGGAGGAGAATAGTTCGTCGGTGAGCATATACTCAAAATGTCCGGGTATAATAATCACTTGATTCAACCGGGAGTTAATCTTCCGGATGATAGCGTCATTGATGAATTCTCCAATCATCGCCACCAAGCTACAAGAGCTTTGTGATGAACTATAATATGCAAGGGATGAACAAGACTATTCCGAGCTCTTCGCGATGCTTTGAAAGCAGCGGAGGTAGAAATCAAGAAGGAGCATCAAGTGTTGATGGTCAACAAGACCACTAGTTTCAAGAAGAAGGGCAAAGGGAAGAAGAAGGGAACTTCAAAAGAACAGCAAGCAAGTTGCTGCTCAAGAGAAGAAACCCAAGTCTGGACCTAAGCCCGAAATCGAGTGCTTCTCTGCAAGCAGACTAGACACCGGAAGCGGAACTGCCCCAAGTATTTGGCGGATAAGAAGGATGGCAAAGTGAACAAAGGTATATGTGATATACATGTTATTGATGTGTACCTTACTAATGCTCACAGTAGCACCTGGGTAGTTGATACTGGTTATGTTGCTAATATTTGCAACTCGAAACAGGGACTACGGATTAAGCGAAGATTAGCTAAGGACGAGGTGACGATGCGCCTGGGAAATGGTTCCAAAGTCGATGTGATCGCGGTCGGCATGCTACCTCTACATCTACCATCGAGATTAGTTTTAGACCTGAATAATTGTTATTTGGTGCCTGCGTTGAGCATGAACATTATATCTGGATCTTGTTTGATGCGAGACGGTTATTCATTTAAATCAGAGAATAATGGTTGTTCTATTTATTTGAGTAATATCTTTTATGGTCATGCACCCTTGAAGAGTGGTCTATTTTTATTGAATCTCGATAGTGGTGATACACATATTCATAATGTTGAAGCCAAAAGATGCAGAGTTGATAATGATAGTGCAACTTATTTGTGGCACTACCGCTTAGGTCATATCGGTGTAAAACGCATGAAGAAACTCCATACTGATGGACTTCTGGAATCACTTGATTATGAATCACTTGGTACTTGCGAACCGTGCCTCATGGGCAAGATGACTAAAATACCGTTCTCCGGATCTATGGAGAGAGCAATAGATTTATTGGAAATCATACATACAGATGTATGTGGCCCGATGAATGTTGAGGCTCGTGGCGGATATCGTTATTTTCTCACCTTCACAGATGATTTGAGCAGATACGGGTATATCTACTTAATGAAGCACAAGTCTGAAACATTTGAAAATTTCAAAGAATTTCAGAGTGAAGTAGAAAATCATCGTAACAAGAAAATAAAGTTTCTACGATCTGATCATGGAGGAGAATATTTGACTTTCGAGTTTGGTTTACATTTGAAACAATGCGGAATAGTTTCGCAACTCACGCCACCTGAAACACCACAACGAAATGGTGTGTCCGAACGTCGTAATCGTACCTTACTTGATATGGTTCGATCTATGATGTCTCTTACCGATTTACCGCTATCATTGTGGGGTTATGCTTTAGAGACGGCCGCATTCACGTTAAATAGGGCACCATCAAAATCCATTGAGACGACGCCTTATGAACTGTGGTTTGGCAAGAAACCAAAGTTGTCGTTTCTTAAAGTTTGGGGCTGCGATACTTATGTGAAGAAACTTCAACCAGATAAGCTCGAACCCAAATCGGAGAAATGTGTCTTCATAGGATACCCAAAGGAGACTATTGGGTACACCTTCTATCACAGATCTGAAGGCAAGATTTTCGTTGCTAAATTCGATCCTTTCTAGAGAAGGAGTTTCTCTCGAAGAAGTGAGAGGGAGGAAAGTAGAACTTGATGAGATAATCAGTATCTACTCCCTTATTGGAAGGTAGTTCATCACAAGAACCGGTTCTGTGACAACTACACCAATTAGTGAGGAAGCTAATGATATTGATCATGAAACTTGGATCAAGTTTCTCTCGAACCTCGTGGGTCTACGAGTAAGATCCGCACTGAGTGGTACGGCAATCCTATTCGGAAGTCATGTTACTTGACCATGATGAACCTACGAACTATGGGGAAGCGATGATGAGCCCAGATTCCATAAAATGGCTAGAGGCCATGAAATCGAGATGGGATCCATGTATGAAAACAAAGTATGGACTTTGGTTGACTTGCCCGATGATCGGCAAGCCATTGAGAATAAATGGATCTTTAAGAAGAAGACCGACGCGATGGTAATGTTATCGTCTACAAAGCTCGACTTGTTGCGAAAGGTTTTCGACAAGTTCAAGGAGTTGACTACGATGAGACTTTCTCACCAGTAGCGATGCTTAAGTCTGTCTCAATCATGTTGGCTATTGCTGCATTTCATAATTATGAAATTTGGCGGATGGATGTCAAGACTGCATTCTTGAATGGATTTCTAGAAGAAGAGTTGTATATGATGCAGCCGAAGGTTTTGTTGATCCAAAAGGTGCTAACAAAGTGTGCAAGCTCCAGCGCTCCATTTATGGACTGGTGCAAGCATCTCGGAGTTGGAATAAACGCTTTGATAGTGTGATCAAAGCATATGGTTTTATATGAGACTTTTGGAGAAGCTCAGTATTTACAAGAAAGTGAGTGGGAGCTCAGAGCATTTCTAGTTTTATATGTTGATGACATATTGTTAATTGGAAATGATATAGAATTTCTGGATAGCATAAGGGATACTTGAATAAAAGTTTTTCAATGAAAGACCTCAGTGAAGCTGCTTACATATTGGGCATCAAGATCTATAGAGATCGATCAAGACGCTTAATAGGACTTTCACAAAGCACATACCTTGACAAGATTTTGAAAAGTTCAAAATGGATCGTGCAAAGAAAGGATTCTTGCTCTGCTACAAGGTGTGAAGTTGAGTCAAACTCAATGCCCGACCACAAAGCAGAAGATAGAGAGAAATGAAAAATGTTCCTATGCTTCAGCCATAGGCTCTATCATGTATGCAATGTTGTGTACCGGACTGACGTATGCTTAGCAATAAGCTTGGCAGGAAGGTACCAAAGTAATCCAGAGTGGATCATCGACAGCGGTCAAGAACATCCCGAAATACACGAAAAGGACTAAGGATATGTTTCTCGATATGGAGGTGACAAAGAGCTAGTCGTAAATGGTTACGCCGATGTAAGCTTTGACACCGATCCCACGATTCTAAATCGCAAACCGGATACGTGTTTTTATTAAACGGTGGAGCTGTAAGTTGGTGCAATTCTAAACAAAGCGCCGTGGCGGGATCTACATGTGAAGCGAAGTACATAGCTGCTTCTGAAGCAGCAAATGAAGGAGTCTGGATGAAGGAGTTCATTTCCGATCTAGGTGTCATACCTAGTGCATCGGGACCAATGAAGATCTTCTGTGACAATACTAGTGCAATTGCTTTGGCAAAGGAATCCAGATTTCACAAGAGGACTAAGCACATCAAGAGACGCTTCAATTCCATTCGGGACCAAGTCCAAGTGGGAGACATAGAGATTTGCAAGATACATACGGATCTGAATGTTGCGCACCGTTGACTAAGCCTCTCTCACGAGCAAAACATGATCAGCACCAAGACTCCATGGGTGTTAGAATCATTACCATGTAATCTAGATTATTGACTCTAGTGCAAGTGGGAGATCAAGGAAATATGCCCTAGAGGCAATAATAAAGTTATTATTTATTTCCTCATATCATGATAAATGTTTATTATTCATGCTAGAATTGTATTATCCGGAAACATGATACATGTGTGAATACATAGACAAAACTATAGTCACTAGTATGCCTCTACTTGACTAGCTCATTAATCAAAGATGTTTATGTTTCCTGACCATAGACATGTGTTGTCATTTGATTAGTGGGATCACATCATTAGGAGAATGATGTGATTGACATGACCCATTCTGTTAGCTTAGCACTTGATCGTTTAGTATTCTGCTATTGCTTCCTTCATGACTTATACATGTTCCTGTAACTATGAGGATTGTGCAACTCCCATTTACCGGAGGAACACTTTGTGTGCTACCAAACGTCACAACGTAACTGGGTGATTATAAAGGAGTACTACAGGTGTCTCCGAAGGTACATGTTGGGTTGGCATAATTCGAGATTAGAATTTGTCACTCCGATTGTCGGAGAGGTATCTCTGGGCCCTCTCGGTAATACTCATCACCTAAGCCTTGCAAGCATGTAACTAATGAGTTAGTTATGAGATGACGTATTACGGAACGAGTAAAGAGACTTGCCGGTAATGAGATTGAACTAGGTATTGGATACCGACGATCAAATCTCGGGCAAGTAACATACCGATGACAAAGGGAACAACATATGTTGTTGTGCGGTTTGACCGATAAAGATCTTCGTAGAATATGTAGGAACCAATATGGGCATCCAGGTCCCGCTATTGGTTATTGACCGAGACGGTCTCGGTCATGCCTACATTGTTCTCGAACCGTAGGGTCCGCACGCTTAAGGTTTCGATGATGCTTATATTATGAGTTTATGTATTTTGATGTACGAAGTTTGTTCGAGTCCGGATGTGATCACGGACATGACGAGGAGTCTCAGAATGGTCGGGACATAAAGATTGATATATTGCACGACTATATTCGGACACCGGAAAGGTTCCGGAAGTTTTCGGAGAAAACCGGAGTGCCGGGAGGGTTACCGGAACCCCCCGGGAGAGTTAATGGGCCACTTGGGCCTAGGTGGGAAGAGAGAGGGGCGGCCAGGGTGGGCCGTGCGCCCCCTCTCCCTCCAGTCCGAATTGGACTAGGAAGGGGGGCGGCGCCCCCCTTTCCTTCCCCCCCTGTCCTCCTTCCTTCCCCCTCCTAGTAGGAGTAGGAAAGGAGGAATCCTTCTCCTACTAGGAGGAGGATTCCTCCTCCTTGGCGCGCCTCAAGGGGCCGGCCGCCCCCCTCCTCCTTGATATACGGGGTAGGGGGCACCCTATACACACAAGTTGATCATTGAGATCGTTCCTTAGCCGTGTCGGTGCCCCTCCACGATATTACACCTCGGTCATATTGTAGCGGTGCTTAGGCGAAGCCTGCGACAGAGAACATCAAGATCGTCCCACGCCATCATCTTGACGAACTCCCTTCCCCGCGCCTCTGCTGGATCGGAGATCGGGGTGCGCCATCGAGCTGTATGTGTGTCAAGAACTTCGGAGGTGCCGAGTAACGGTGCTTGGATCGGTTGGACCGGGAGGACGACGACTACATCCTCTACGTTGCGTCAACGCTTCGCTTCGGTCTCACGAGGGTACGAGACAACACTCTCCCTCTCGTTGCTATGCATCACCATGATCTTGCGTGTGCGTAGGAAATTTTTTGAAATTACTACGTTCCCCATCATGCTGGACAAGTTTTATTCAAAGCGAACTGTCAGGGGGGTCCCATAAATCACCCGACCGCGTTTGGAACACAAAATCCGGGAACATAACACCGGTATGACGGAAACTAGGGCAGCAAGAGTGGAACAAAACACCAGGCATAAGGCCGAGCCTTCCACCCTTTACCAAATATATAGATGCATTAATAATATAAGAGATATTGTGATATCCCAACATAACCCTGTCCACCATGGAGCAATCTTCAACTTCACCTGCAACTAGCAACGCTATAAGAGGGGCTGAGCAAGCAGTAACATAGCCAAACAACGGTTTGCTAGGAATGGTGTCAAAGGTTAGAGGTTCATGGCAATTTGGGGAGGCTTGAAGAGCAAAAGATAGGTAACGCAGCATAGCGATAGAACGAAGCAACTAGCATAGCAATGATAGTAGTGAGATCCAGGGTAGCGGTCATCTTGCCTGAAATCCCGCAAGGAAGAAGAACGAGTCCATGAAGAAGATGAAGCCACGAAGACGAACCAAGCGTAGACGAACGAATCCTCACGATCGCAACGAAATGGGAACTATCGAGAAGAAGCACACAACATGGTAAACACACCACACATGAACAAGGCATGATGCACAACAAGCATGATGCATGACAAAGGTACATGAAGCTACTCATGGCAAGAGATGATGCAAACAAGACCAACACATCAAGGCAAGTTTAAATGAGGCCGGAAACAACATATAACAATTCCGGTAAGTCCTCATATGCAAATTTCGAAATTGGTCCAGAACTGAATAAACCTTATGTTCAAGTTGTTAAACAGCAAGTTAAAGAGCACCAAGAGGATCTACACGAAATTTTAGTCAAGTTACATATAAAGTTCATTAGATTTGGAGCTACGGCCTAGAAGATATGAGCAAAACAAGTTAAACATGGCATTGATGCAAAATGCATACAAACATCAAGCAAACACACCAAAACAAGGATGCAACATGATAATGTGGAACTACATGTGAAAACAAGCAAGTTTCATATAGAGCACACTCAAAACGGAGCAACGGTGCAACACATACACTCTATACAAGTCATAACAACAATCTGTCCATAACAGCAACTAGGCATATTGCAAGCATCAAAATAATAAGCTACAGCACCCCAACATAATAACAAAAGGCATGGGCATGATGTACAGGTAAAGCATTACAAAACATGAACACTGAGCTATCTCCAGAAACAACTAGAACATGCTCAAAAGGACATGGTAAGATTGCAAATAATAACAGTTTTAGACTTTGCAGGAATAACATCAGGTTGCAATGTTTAGAGCAAGCAAACAACATGTTACAGGAACATATCATGGCAAACAAAGGCATGGCATGAATCTACTAATTGCATAGATCAAAAGTCCCTTACTGACCATGAGCCAAAAAGGCATAGAAAATATGATGGCACCCATGTAAACATGGCAAGTTATATGACAGATTCATACATGACAGGAACAACAATAAGTAGGCATGTTCGTGAGCTTGAACCACTCACCACAGAGCAATACATGGCATGGCAAGGAAACCAACAGTAAGAAGGCATGTTTGTGAAGCTAAGCATGGCAAGAACAAGGTCATAGGATGCATGGATCACTAGCAAACCATCATGGAAACATTGAACTTAATGTTAACAGGCTGATAGCAACATTATCAAGCAACTTTAGAGCAAGATAACAACATGTTCCAGCAGGCTATAATTGCAACCAGTGGCATGAATGGATAGAGCAACACATGTAGATCAAAACATGTTTATAGAACATCTCCAGATTATGCACACAATGACTTGTAGGAGCAGGTTTACATAGCAACAAAATATAACAGAATCTGCCTAGCAAAACAGCAACAGCAAGTACCCTACTTAACAAGCTTGATGCACTCAGCATACAACTCACAAAAATACATGGTTAACACCCCTGGAAGATGACATGGCATAGATCAAAACATATATAGACATCAACCTCATAGGATGCACACATAAAACGTGGCAAAAATGACAAATGAGCAAGTTATAACAGCCAAAGAGTTAACATCAACATGCACTCTTCCAACAAAGATTTCGCATCAAGATGAGCTCAAATAAAAATGATGCAATGGAATGAAATGAAGTACTCTTTGAGGCGAACAATTTGACATATTACACGCACAAAACGGAGCTATGGATGCAGAGATACAGAATGATGAACATGGCATGATAATGTGCAAATACTGGGACTTAGGCGTTTTCTGGAAAACAAACGGACGAGCGCCAAAATGCTAAACGACGCCCAGGGCGTGGGATAGGGGGCGGCTCACCCTGGGCTTCGGCCCGTGACGAAGAGGAGGCAGCAGGCCGGCGAGGATGGGCCAACGGGGGAGCGCGGTCCACGTGGCCGGCGGGCTGCAGCTGGGCCATGGCCCACGCGGAGGGGTTCGTCCTCCTCCTCGATCCAGCCTGGATCGAGCGAGGTAGGGGCGGCGCTGGCGAGGCAGATCCGGGGCGGATCCGGCCTTGGGGCCGCGGATCTGCGAGAGGGCCGGCGATCCAGCAGAAGCGGCGGAGCTGCTGGTCGGCGGCGGAGGCCGCCGGGCGAGGCGCGGGCGACGCAGCGGGCGGGTCCGGCGAAGCGGCGCGGAGGCGACTTCGGCGGCGACGCGCGCGCTCGGGCGCGGTGGAGGAGGACGGGGCACTCACCGGGCGGCGCGGCGAAGACAGCGCCGGGGCTGTGCCGAGGCCGGCGACGGCCGGCGGCGGAGGAGGCAGGGCGGCCACGGCAGCGGCGCTGGCGGCGCTTCAGCGGCGCGCTGGGCGGCGCGGGCGGCGCGCGGCCGCCGGGCTGTGGACGGCTCGGCGGGCAGCAGCGTCTTGCGGTGGCCGGGAGGCCACATGGCGCTTCCTGGTTGGCCGGGCGGCGGCGGCGACTTTGTCCGGCTCGGGCCGAACGTGTCCGGCGGCGCGGAGGGGAAAAATGCTAGGGTTTGGGGGAATTAGACCGCGAATTTGGACGGGGAGGGCATATTTATAGTTAGAGGGAGCTAGGAGAGTCCAAATGAGGAGCGGTTTTCGGCCACGCGATCGTGATCGAACGACTGAGAGCATGGAGGGGAGTTAGATGGGTTTTGGGCCACTTTGGAAGGGTGTTGGGCTGCAAACAAAAGAGGCCTTTGCGGTTACCCGGTTAACCGTTGGAGTACCAAACGACCTCCAAATGGCACGAAACTTGACAGGCGGTCTACCGGTGCTATACCAAGGCCGTTTGGCAAACCTCAGTCCATTCTAAGAACGTTTAACACCCGCACATGAAAAGAGGCAAAAGGGGAACGCCGGGGGACATAGGAGCGCCGGATTGCAAAACGGGCAACGGGGAAAATGCTTGGATGCATGAGACGAACACGTATGCAAAATGAGATGCACATGATGACATGATATGAAATGCAGATGATGACATGGCAAAGTGCAACACGCAAGCAAATGACATGGCAACGACGGCGAATAACTGGAAGACACCTGGCGCATCGAATCCGGGGCGTTACAACACTCCTCCACTAACAAGAGATCTCGTCCCGAGATCTTAGGACCGAGATGGAAGGGAAAATGGATGAGGTGAAACAAGAACTCAAGAGAAGAGGTAACGAATCGAGATCACTCGAGAAGAAGAGAGGAACGACAAGAATGACGAGAACCAAAAGCTCATGGAAAACAAGATAGACTCTGGAATCACTCTGGTAAGAACGAGAAAAGAAACGAATAAGACTGAAAGGATTTAGGCAGCACTCCGGCTGAACATGGAAGGATTAGAACAAGAACTTGAGAGGATGGAATGATACTTGATGAACTCTTGAAGAATGAATTAAATCATGAAGAATCGCCATGAAGTACTCCGGTGACAAAAGGATGATGAGATAGAAATGAAGGATGAAAGAATAAGATGAACCTTGCGATGATTTAGATGGAGGTTCCGACGAAATGGCTGAGGAAAATTTGAACTCCGGAAAAGAAAAGATGAAAACACTTGGAACTAGAATTTATTCAACAAGAACAAACTCCAAAGAAAAGGGATTACTCGCTTGGATGAAAATAAGAATAAGGCTTATTGTATGCTTATCCTTCATCAAATTAAATTGATGACAAGCAATGGATTTACATATTACTTATTCTTCTTGAAAAGGATTAAGGGAAATATGGCGCAAAACTTGAGAAAGTCTTCATGAACCACTGGTAGAATTGAAAAGAACGAAAGGATTAAAATGATAATCAAGGAAAAAGAATCTTAAACGAACCACCGTGATAAATAGCGAACGATAACTGGAATGATGGCCTCCGGTGAAATGAAAAGAAATCAACTCCTGAAATACTCCGGATCGGTAAGGAAGAATATCTGACAAATGGAATAATTAAAAGAGGATAACATGAACTAGAACCACGAATCTCTGGGAGAATGGACAAGATTTAGAGGAAAAACTCTTCTTCGGTCTTCAAATGACAACGAGAAATGTCACCAAAATTACTGAGATACTCCGGGAGAATGAAAAGCGAAGAGGTTGAGGAAACCATGAAAAGAATTTGAAAGCGATCTTGGGGAAGGCCTGTGACTGATCGAATTCATTCTTACGTCACACTTGAAAAGAATTATGAATGACTCCGGGGGAATTAGAAGAGTCAGGTAAGATCCTGGAAAAAGACCTGTGGGTTAGGGCCCACTGAAGAGAAAAACAACGTTGGAAAATGGATGTTGAACAGATAGATGATGCATCGGAACAATAGAATGATTAGAATGAGGTGACAACCTCGAATTAACTGGAACACAGACGAATCTCTTGAGATGTCTTGAACACTCTGGAAGGATAAACTGGCGAGAGGCGAACGAGCGAGGAAAACACTTCGAGGAAAAGAATATGATCAACCCGAAAAACTTGAATTGAGTCCACCGGAGAAGAAAAGAGATGAAGAATGTCCACAGAGACGAGAATTCACCGGTTGAAATAATTGAGGGAAGACTGAAGAGGCTTCGTACGAATGAAATAGATGGTCGAGAGAGAGTCAGACTCCGGGAAGAAAAAGGGTGGGAGGGTGGCAAAACAAAGGCAACTGGAAGGGGGAATCAATGAATATCTTGAAGAGAAAACACCGGTTGAAATAACTGAGGAAAGAAAGCAAAGACTTCTCACGAGTAGGATGGATACTCGATTACGGACTCCAGTTCCGAGAAGAAGAAGGGAGGGCGGGTGGGAAAAACAAAGACAACTTCGGACAGGGAAAAACAACGATGTCGAAAATAGCTGAGGATTGATCTCCCAAAGAGAGAGAGGTTCGAATCAGCTTGACGAGGAATGCGCCGGATAAAAGAGGATGGACAACGAACGAAAACTAACCGTGATCCTAAAGAAAAATTTGAACAGAAGAGGGTAATTCAAAACACCTACGCCAAGATTCCTCACCAAATACGACGAAGAGGCCGAGGAGTAAAAGAATTCCTACTCTCCGATATAACTAGACTCCGAAAACAGTTTTCTTCTAGACTCAACAACGGCCAAACTACACGATCAATCAAGGGGGCTCCTAGGGTGGGTCGAGGCTCTGATACCAACTTATCAGCGTTCCAATATGCGGGTCTATCCTTGGTGGGACCTTCGTGTTCCTTTTGGATAGGGTCGCATATTGGGCGTGATAGTGAGTTTCTTGGGTAGAACTGCCTCTGCCCCGTATACCAGGGAAAAGGGTGTCTGGCCGGTGGCTCAATTTGGCGTCGTCCTAATCGACCAAAGAACCGCCAGCAACTCATCAAACCAGCGCCTTCCGCTTTTGAGTAGCCTATCAAAAGTCTTTGTCCTTAGGCCTCGCAGCACTTCGGCATTTTCACTCTTCGCCTGGCCGTTGCTCCATGGGTTTGCCATGGAAGCGAAACAGACCTTGCTGCCGAGGTCTTCGATGTATTGCATGAAGGTGCAGCTTGTGAACTGCGTGCCGTTGTCGGTGATGACTCTGTTTGGCACACCAAAACGGCAGACGAGCCCCTTGAAGAATTTGACGGTTGACTGCGCTGTCACCTTCCTCACTGCTTCCCCCTCCGGCCACTTTGTGAACTTGTCGATTGCAACGTACAAGTACTTAAAGCCCCCGACAGCACGAGGGAAAGGGCCCAGTATGTCAAGCCCCCAGACCGAGAATGGCCAGGAGAGAGGAATTGTTTGAAGGGCTTGAGCTGGCTGATGAAACTTATTTGAATGGAACTGACACGCTTCACACTTGGTTACTAGTGTCGTTGCATCCTGGAGGGCAGTGGGCTAGAAGAAACCTTGCCGAAAGGCCTTGCTGGCAAGGGCCCTCAACCCTATGTGGGAGCCACATATGCCTCCATGTATTTCTGCCAACAGCTCCAGTCCTTCCTCCCAGGGGATGCACTGTTTGGTCTTTTTCTGTACAGAATGTTGTCAACAAACTGGTACATGGCAGACCCACGGGCAACTTTCTCCGCTTCTTCTTGCTCCTCAGGAAGCTCCCTGTTTGGAGGAATCGGACGGTATGTTGTTCCCATGCCGGAGCCTGGGGCTCGACAGCAAGGACTAAAGGCCTTTCCTCTGCCATGGGGGCGGCTGTCTCTATGGCAGGGCTTGACGCCCTGTCGGAGTCGGTTGCCCCACGGTAGGCTCAGTGTCCACGGCAGCATCTTCGCCAGCGGCTCCTGGGAGCTCGGTGGGAAAGTACTTGCCGAGGCCTGATTTCCTCCGCTTGTTCTGCTTTGTCAATGGTTCAACGGATGGTTGAGTTAACCGAAGCACAAAAGTACATGGTTCCACAGGTAGTTTGAGGGCAGCACGCTTCAATAGGTAGTCGGCGATCCGTTCTCCACTCGGGCTTCCTCACCTCATCCATGTAGGCCTCCATCAACGGGCTTTGATAATCCTTGTTGATTTTTCTAACGACAAGCTGTGAATCACCTCTAACGATAAGCGTCTTGACCTCGAGATCTGCCGTGATCCTGATACCGGCAAGCAATCCCTCATATTCAGCAGTGTTGTTCATCTACATCACCCTGGGAAAATGCATCAGGATCACATACTTGAGGTGCTCTCCGGTGGGTGCGACGAGTATCACACCGACACCGGCGCCTTGCAGCGAGAAAGCCCCGTTAAAGTAAATAATCCAGTTACGGCTTGTTTCCTTGCCGGGAAGAGTGGTCTCCTGGATTTCTTCGTCAGGCGTCGAGGTCCATTCTTCAATGAACTCTGCCAAGACTCTGCTCTGGATCGTCGAAGTACTTTCAAACTTCAAACCAAAGCTCAACAACTCCAAGGCCCATTCCACAATCCTCCCTGTTACGTCTGGGTTATGAAGTATCCGTTGCAACGGGATGCGAGTCACGACGGTGATCTTGTGCGCTTGGAAGTAATGACACAGCTTCCTCGAGGCCATAAGGAGGCCGAAGAGCAGCTTCTGCACACCGGAGTACCTTGACCTAGCCCCCCTGCAAGAGGCAGCTGACAAAGTAGACCGGGTGCTGCATCATCTTCTTCTTCCGCAGCACTTCACTTGGTTGCATAGGCCCTGTCCCGCTGGCATCAGACCCTGCCGGGGGCCTCGCCTTGCCAGGACCAGGCCTTGCCAGGGGGAGCTATGGCTTCCATTTGCCAGTCCTGCCGTTGCCACTGCCTCCTCGCCAACCTCCCTCTGCGCCACTAGCGCGGCGCTGACCACTTCGTTGCCGCTAGATACAGCAGCAGCGGCTCTTGTGGTTTAGGCGCGACCAGTATCGGCGTGGAGGAGAAATATTTCTTCAAATCCTACAGCGCTGCTTCGGCCTCCGGGGTCCACTCCATCGGGGCCACCTTTTTCAAGATTTTGAAAAAGGGAAGGGCACGCCCAGCAGACTTGGAGATGAATCTGCTCATGGCGGCAACATAGCCAGTGAGCCGATGCACATCCTTGATCCGTCTAGGCGCCTCAATCTGCTCGATAACCTTGATCTTGTCAGGATTTGCCTTGATCCCATGCTGTGACACAAAGAACCCGACAAGTTTTCCAGGCAGAACACCGAAGACACACTTCTCAGGGTTCAGCTTGAGGTTGATCTTGCGCAAATTTGCAAATGTCTCTTCCAAATCTTGCACAAGTGTTGCCTTGTCCTTGGTTTTGACCACTATGTCATCCATATAAGCTTCCATATTCTATGTAGTTGGGGCTCAAAACCAATTTGTACTGGTCTTGAAAACGTCGAGCCAGCACTCTTCAACCCGAAAGGCATCCGTAAAAAGCAATACGTACCACATGGGGTGATGAACGCTGTCTTCTCTTCATCTTCTCTCATCATGAAAATCTGATGATATCCTCAATAGGCGTCAAGGAATGATAAGAGGTCACACCCGTCCGTGGAGTCAACAATCTGGTCAATGCGCGGCAATGGGAAAGGGTCTTTTGGATAGGCCTTATTGATATCTATGTAATCAATACACAGCCTCCACTTCCCATTTGCCGTGCGCACCACCACCGGATTGGCCAACCACGTCGGATGGAGTACCCCTCTCACCAAGCCTGCTGCTTCTAGCTTTCTGATCTCTTCTGTGATAAACTCTTGCCTTTCCAAAGCTTGCTTCTTGAACTTCTGCTTGACGGGCCGCGCATGAGGATAGACGGCATGATGGTTCTCAATCACGTCCCTGGGAACGCCGGGGATGTCGGATTCTTGCCATGCAAACACATCGACATTCACTCGCAGGAAAGTGACGAGCTTGCCTTCCTATTTGCTATCGAGGGTGGAGCTTATGGTGAAAGCTCCTCCCGTGCCATCCTCCTTGACGGACACCTACTTGGTCTCTGATGGTGCAGCTCTGGCTTTCTTGCTCTTGCCAGTGGAGCTCTCTGGCACGTCCTCAACGGGAGCACAACACTCCTAAGAGGTGCGCTTGCCGGAGTGGGTGCGAGAGGCCTTGCTGGTCTCATTCCCTTCCGGGGCTTCGGCGGCAGGAGCAAGTGCCTTGCTGCAACTACTTCCTGGTAGAGTTGGTCAGCGCAGATCAGCGCATCCTTCTTGTCGGAGGATACGGTTATGATGGTCATCGGCCCAGGCATCTTCAGCGTGTTGTAGGCGTAGTGTGACGCCGCCATGAACTTGGCTAGTGTCGGGTGACCTAGGATCCCGTTGTAGGGCAAGGGGAACTTGGGTACATCAAAGACAATCCTCTCCGTCCTATAGTTCAACTCACCTCCAAATGTCACAAGCAAGATGACCTTACCCTTTGGCTGACTCCTTCCCGGGTTGAACCCTTGAAGCGTGCCCGTCTCTTCGAGGTCTCCATCAGGAATCTGCAGCCTTTTGATCACAACAGGCGAGATCAAGTTCAGACCGGCCCCGCCGTCAACTAGCATCTTCGTCACCTTGAGGTTGCGTATCGTTGGTGAAACCAACAACGGCAGACACCCGACCCGAGTTGTGCTATCAGGGTGGTCCTAGGTGTCAAAGATGATAGGCGTGCTGGACCACTTCAGTGGCTTTTGTGCATCGAACGATGGCTCCGCCACTGTGATCTCACGCGCCCACTTCTTGAGGTGGCCGTGAGAGGTGTGCAGTGAGGCGCCACCATCGACGCACATGGCCTCCGTAGCTTTCTGAAACTCGTGGTCGCCGGACTCGTCATGATCATCATCTTCATGCTTCTTGTCGTGGCCCTAGGCGGGCCTCTCTTGCTGGTTATCCTTGCCGCGGCAGCCTCCTTGGCCGCCATTCTTCTTGCCGGATCCTTCGGCACCATCTTGACCCTTCTCCTTGTCCTACCTCTACTCAGCTTTTTGCTTCTCAGCAAGCAGCTCAACTTGTCAGCAATTCTGGAGGTCGTGGCCCTTGGTGTGGTGGATCTTGCAATACTGCTTGTCGGAGCTTCCTGGCTTGTCGGCAGCCACCAAGGCCCGGCAAGAGGCACACTCGGCAACTTCCTTGCCGAGGTCGCTTGCCTTTGCCTTCTTGGTAGCGCTGGTGTCGTCGGATCCTTCGACGGCAAGCACAGCCTTGCCCTTGTGCTTTCTATTATGGCATCGACCCTTCTTCGTCAGGGTGGCGGTGTCGTCTTCTATGGAGTTGGTTTCTGCACCGGGGTACTTCCTCCCCTCTTTAGCCCGAGCGCACCTATCGGCCAGAACATAAAGTTCGGCCATGTCTTTGACCTTGTTCATCGCCATCTCTTCACGCATCTTGCGGTTGCGCACATTCTGATGGAATGCGCTGATCACGGTGGCTGGGTGAACGTCTGGGATGTTGTATTCCACCCAGCTGAAACTCTGGATGTACTTGCGTAGGTCTTCCCCTTCCTTCTGGTGGATGATATGCAGATCGCTCGCCTGGCCATGAGCTTGATGGCCTCCAGTGAAGGCGCCAACAAATTCATGACACAGATCCGACCAAGAAGAAATGGAATCCGTCAGCAAGTGCATCAACCATAACATGACATTGGGCTTAAGTGCTAACGGGAAGTAATTGGCAAGAACCTCGTCGTTGTGGGCTCCAGCAGCTTGGAACGCAATGGTCTAGATGCTGAGGAACTCTGACGGGTGAATCTTGCCGTTGTACTTCTCGCCAACGTCAGGCTTGATCATGCAGTGGGAGGGCCACTGGAACTGCCGCAGCTCACGGGTAAAGGTCGGGCTGTTGGGGAACGTAGTAATTTCAAAAAAATTCCTACGCACATGCAAGATCATGGTGATGCATAGCAACGAGAGGGGAGAGTGTTGTCTACGTACCCTCGTAGACCGAAGCGGAAGCGATCACAACGTAGAGGAAGTAGTGGTACGATCTCCTCGCGATCCAACCGATCCCAGCGCCGTTACTCCGGCGCCCCCGAGTTCTTGACACACGTACAACTCGATGACGCTCCTCGGGCTCCAATCCAAAGAGAGCCGGGAGGAGAGTTCACAAGACGACGGCGTGGTGACGATCTTGATGTTCTATCGCGCAGGCTTCGCCTAAGCTTTGCGACGATATGATCGAGGTGGAATATGGTGGAGGGGGCACCGACACGGCTAAGGAACGATCCGTAGATCAACTTGTGTGTTCTAGGGTGCCCCCGCCTCAGTATATAAAGGAGCAAGGGGTGCGGCCGCCCTTGGAGGAGGCGCTGGAGGAGTCCTACTCCCACCGGAGTAGGACTCCCCCTTTCCTAGTTGGATTAGGACTTGGGGAAGAAAGAGGAAGGGGGCGCCTCTCTCCTTGTCCTATTCGGACTAGGGGAGGGGCGCGTGGCCTGCCCCGGCCGGCCCTTCCTCTTCTCCCTCATGGCCCACTAAGGCTCAATAACCCCGGAGGGTTCCGTAACCCCGGTGTTCCTAAAAATCCCGATTTCACCCTAACCATTCAACTCCAAATATAGGCTTCCAATATATCAATCTTTATGTCTCGACCATTTCGAGACTCCTCGTCATGTCGTGATCACATCCGGACTCGAACTTCTTCGGTACATCAAAATACACAAACTCATAATATAACCGCCATCGAAACCTTAAGCGCATGGACCCTACGGTTCGAGAACAATGTAGACATGACCGAGACACGCCTCGGTCAATAACCAATAGCGGACCTGGATGCCCATATTGGTTCCTACATATTCTACGAAGATCTTTATCGGTCGATCCGCATAACAACATACGTTGTTCCTTTGTCATCGGTATGTTACTTGCCCGAGATTCGATCGTCGGTATCCAATACCTAGTTCAATCTCGCTACGCAAGTCTCTTTACTCGTTCCGTAATACATCATCTCACAGCTAACTCATTAGTTGTAATGCTTGCAAGGCTTCATGATGTGTATTACCGAGAGGGCCCATAGATACCTCTCCGCAATCGGAGTGACAAAACCTAATCTCGAAATCGCCAACCCAACATCCGCCTTTGGAGACACTGTAGTACTCCTTTATAATCACCCGATTCGCTGTGACGCTTTGGTAGTACCAAAGTGTTCCTCCGTAAACGGAGTTGCATAATCTCATAGTTATAGGAACATGTATAAGTCATGGAAAAAGCAGTAGCAACATACTAAACGATCGTGTGCTAAGCTAATGGAATGGGTCATGTCAATCGATCATTCAACTAATGATGTGACCTTGTTAATCAAATAACAACTCTTTGTTCATGGTTAGGAAACATAACCATCTTTGATTAACAAGCTAGTCTAGTAGAGGCATACTAGTGACATATTGTTTGTCTATGCATTCACACATGTATCATGTTTCCGGTTAATACAATTCTAGCATGAATGATAAACATTTATCATGAAATAAGGAAATAAATAATAACTTTATTATTGCCTCTAGGGCATATTTCCTTCAGTCTCCCACTTGCACTAGAGTCAATAATCTAGATTACATAGTAATGATTCTAACACCCATGGAGTCTTGGTGTTGATCATGTTTTGCTCGTGGAAGAGGCTTAGTCAACAGTTCTGCTACATTCAGATCCGTATGTATCTTGCAAATCTCTATGTCTCCCACGGACTAAATCCGGATGGAATTGAAGCGTCTTTTGATGTGCTTGGTCCTCTTGTGAAATCTGGATTCCTTTGCTAAGGCAATTGCTCCAAGATTGTCACGAAGATTTTCATTGGACCCGATGCACTAGGTATGACACCTAGATCGGATATGAACTCCTTCATCCGCACTCCTTCATTAGCTGCTTCGAAGCTGCTATGTACTCCGCTTCACATGTAGATCCCGCCACGACGCTTTGTTTAGAACTACACCAACCGACAGCTCCTCCGCTTAGTGTAAATCGTATCCGGTCTGCGATTTAGAATCGTCCGGATCGGTGTCAAAGCTTGCATCAACGTAACTGCCATTTATGAGCTCTTTGTCACCTCCATATACGAGAAACATATCCTTAGTCCTTTTCGGTATTTCAGATGTTCTTGACCGCTGTCGATGATCCACTCGGATTACTTTGGTACCTCCTGCTAAGCTTATAGCAAGGCACACATCAGTCCGTACACAGATTGCATACATGATAGAGCCTATGGCTGAAGCATAGGAACATCTTTCATTTTCTCTCTATCTTCTGCAGTGGTCGGGCATTGAGTCTTACTCAACTTCACACCTTGTAACACGTGCAAGAACCCTTTCTTTGCTTGATCCATTTTGAACTTCTTCAAAATTTTGTCAAGGTATGTGCTTTGTGAAAGTCCAATTAAGCGCCTTGATCTATCTCTATAGATTTTATGCCCAATATGTAAGCAGCTTCACCGAGGTCTTTCATTGAAAAACTCTTATTCAAGTATCCCTTTATGCTATCCAGAATTCTATATCATTTCCGATCGGTAATATGTCATCTACATATAATATCGTAAATGCTACAGAGCTCCCACTCACTTTCTTGTAAATACAAAGCTTCTCCAAAAGCTCAGATGAACCCAAATGCTTTGATCACACTATCAAAGCGCTTATTCCAACCCGAGATGCTTGCACCAGTCCATAAATGGATCGCTGGAGCTTGCACACTTTGTTAGCTCCTTTGGATCGATAAAACCTTCGTTGCATCATATACAACTCTTCTTCCGTAAATCCATTCAGAATGCGCTTTACATCCATTTGCCAAATTTCATAATCATAAAATGCGGCAATTGCTAACATGATTCGGACAGACTTAAGCATCGCTTCGGGTGAGAAGGTCTCATCGTAGTCAATCCCTTGAACTTGTCGAAAACCCTTTGCACAAGTCGAGCTTTGTAGACGATAACATTACCGTCGCGTCGGTCTTCTTCTTGAAGATCCACTTGTTTTCTATTGCTTGCCTACCTCGTGCAAGTCAACCAAAGTCCATACTTTGTTTTCATACATGGATCCCATCTCGATTTCATGGCCTCAAGCCATTTTATGAATCTGGGCTCACCATCGCTTCTTCATAGTTCGTAGGTTCATCATGATCTAGTAGCATGATTTCGAACAGGATTACCGTACCACTCAGTGCGGATCTTACTCGTTGATCTACGAGGTTCTCAGAGTAACTTGATCTCAAGTTTCATGATCAACATCATCAACTTCCTCACTATTTGGTGTAGATGTCTCGAAACCGGTTTCTGCGACAAACTACTTTCAAGTAAGGGAGAAGGTACAATTACCTCATCAAGTTCTACTTTCCTCCCACTCACTTCTTTCGAGAGAAACTCCTTCTCTAGAAAGGATCCATTCTTAGGAACAAATGTCTTGCCTTCGGATCTGTGATAGAAGGTGTACCCAACTGCCTCCTTTGGGTATCCTATGAAGACACATTTCGATTTGGGTTCGAGCTTATTAGGTTGAAGCTTTTTCACATAAGCATCGCATCCCCAAACTTTAAGAAACGACAACTTTGGTTTCTTGCTAAACCATAGTTCATAAGGTGTCGCCTCAATGGATTTTGACGGTGTTCTATTCAAGGTGAATGCGGCCGTCTCTAGAGCATAACCCCAAAACGATAGCGGTAAATCAGAAGAGACATCATAGATCGCACCATATCTAGTAAAGTGCGATTCGACGCTCGGACACACCATTACTGTGTGGTGTTCCGGTGGCGTGAGTTGCTAAACTATTCCGCATTGTTTCAAATGTAGACCAAACTCAGAACTCAAATATTCACCTCCACGATCGGATCGTAGAAATTTAATTTTCTTATTACGATGATTTTCAACTTCACTCTAAAATTCTTTGAACTTTTCAAATGTTTCAGACTTATGTTTCATTAAGTAGATATACCCATATCTACTTAAATCATCTGTGAAGGTGAGAAAATAACGATATCCGCCACGAGCCTCAACATTCATCGGACCACATACATCTGTATGTATGATTTCCAACAAATCTGTTGCTCTCTCCATAGTACCGAGAACGGGTTTTAGTCATCTTGCCCATGAGGCACGGTTCGCAAGTGCCAAGTGATTCATAATCAAGTGACTCCAAAAGTCCATCAGTATGGAGTTTCTTCATGCGCTTTATACCGATATGACCTAAACGGCAGTGCCACAAATAAGTTGCACTATCATTATCAACTCTGCATCTTTTGGCTTCAACATTATGAATATGTGTATCACTACTATCGAGATTCATCAAAATAGACCACTCTTCAGGGTGCATGACCATAAAAGATATTACTCATATAAATAGAACAACCATTATTCTCTCGATTTAAATGAATAACCGCCTCGCATCAAACAAGATCCAGATATAATGTTCATGCTCAACGAGGCACCAAATAACAATTATTTAGGTCTAAAACTAATCTCAAGGTAGATGTAGAGGTAGCGTGCCGACCGCGATCACATCGACTTTGGAACCATTTCCCACGCCGCATCGTCACCTCGTCCTTTGCCGTGTTCGCAATCCGTAGTCCCCTGCTTTGAGTTGCAAATATTAGCAATGTAACCAAGATCAAATACCAGTGCTCTGCGAGCTCTAGTAAGGTACACATCAATAACATGTATATCACATATACCTTTGTTCACCTTGCCATCCTTCTTATCCGCCAAATACTTGGGGCAGTTCCGCTTCAAAGGACTATCCTTGCGCAGAGAAGCACTCGGCCAGTGTTTAGGTCCAGACTTGGGTTTCTTCTCCCGAGCAAAGAACTTGCTTGCTGTTCTTCTTGAAGTTCCTTCTTCTTCCCTTTGCCTTTCTTCTTGAAACTAGTGGTCTTATTGACCATCAACACTTGATGCTCCTTCTGATTTCTACCTCCAGCCTTTAGCATTGCGAAGAGCTCGGTATAGTCTTTACTAACCCTTGCATATTATAGTTCATCACGAAGCCTTTGTAGCTTGGTGGCGTGATTGAAGAATTTCACAATGACACAATCATCCGGAAGATTAACTCCCAGTTGAGTCAAGTGATTGTAATACCTGGACATTTTGAGTATGTGCTCACCGACGTAACTATTCTCCTCCATCTTGCAGCTATAGAACTTATTGGAGACTTCATATCTCTCAATCCGCATTCTGTTGAATATCAACTTCAACTCTGGAACATCTCATATGCTCCATGACGCTCAAAACGCCGTTGAAGTCCCGGTTCTAAGCCGTAAAGCATGGCACATCGAACTATAGAGTAGTCATCGCCTTTGCTCGCCAGACGTTCTTAACGTCGTCGGTTGCATCAAGAAGAAGTTCGGCACCTAGCGGTGCATCCAGACGTAACTCTTCTCGTGCAAAGAATGAGGATAATCCTCGAATTACGGACCCGATCCGTGTAATTGCTACCATCATCTTTCAACTTTGCTTTCTCAAGGAACGCATTAAAATTCAACGAACAACAACACGAGCCATCTATCTACAATCAAACATAGACAAGCAAGATACTATCAGTACTAAGTTCATGATAAATTTAAGTTCAATTAATCATATTACTTAAGAACTCCCACTTAGACGTACATCTCTCTAGTCATCTAAGTGATCACGTGATCCAAATCAACTAAACCATAACCGATCATCACGTGAGATGGAGTAGTTTTCAATGGTGAACATCTTATGTTGATCATATCTACTATATGATTCACGCCGACCTTTCGGTCTCCGTGTTCCGAGGCCATATCTGCATATGCTAGGCTTTTCAAGTATAACTCGAGTATTCTCGTGTGCAAAACTGGCTTGCACCCGTTGTAGATGGACGTGAGCTTATCACACCCGATCATCACGTGGTGTCCGGGCACGACGAACTTTGGCAACGGTGCATACTCGTGGAGAACACTTCTTGATAATTTAGTGAGAGATCATCTTATAATGCTACCGTCAATCAAAGCAAGATAAGATGCATAAAAGATAAACATCACATGCAAATCAATATAAGTGATATGATATGGTCATCATCGCCTTGTGCTTCGTGATCTCCATCTCGTAGCACCATCATGATCACCATCGCCACCGGCGCGACACCTTGATCTCCATCGTAGCATCGTTGTCGCCTCGCCAATCGTATGCTTCTCGACTATCGCTACCGCTTAGTGATAAAGTAAAGCATTACAGTATGATTGCATTTCATACAATAAAGCGACAACCATATGGCTCCCGCCATTGCCGATAACTTCGGTTACAAAACATGATCATCTCATACAATAAAATATAGCATCACGCCTTGACCATATCACATCACAACATGCCCTGCAAAAACAAGTTAGACGTCCTCTACTTTGTTGTTTGCAAATTTTACGTGGCTGCTACGGGCTTAAGCAAGAACCAATCTCACCTACGCATCAAAACCACAACGATATTTCACAAATAGACTCCGCTTTAACCTTCTCAAGGACCGGGCGTAGCCACACTCAGTTCAACTAAAGTGAGAGAGCAGACACCCGCCAATCACCTTTAAGCAACGAGTGCTCGTGGCGGTGAAACCAGTCTCGCGTAAGCGTCGCGTAATGTCGGTCCGGCCGCTTCATCTCACAATACCGCTGAACCAAAGTATGACATGCTGGTAGGTAGTATGACTTGTATCGCCCACAACTCACTTGTGTTCTACTCGTGCAAAACATCAAACCATAAAAACCTAGGCTCGGATGCCATTGTTGGGGAACGTAGTAATTTCAAAAAATTCCTACGCACACGCAAGATCATGGTGATGCATAGCAACGAGAGGGAGAGTGTTGTCTACGCACCCTGAGACCGGGCGTAAGCGATCACAACATAGAGGAAGTAGTCGACGATCTCCTCGCGATCCAACCGATCCCAGCGCCATTACTCGGCGCCCCGGAGTTCTTGACACACGTACAGCTCGATGACGCCCTCGGGCTCCAATCCAAGAGAGCTTGGGAGGGAGAGTTCCACAAGACGACGGCGTGGTGACAATCTTGATGTTCTATCGCGCAGGCTTCGCTTAAGCTTTGCGGCACGTATGACCGAGGTGGAATATGGTGGAGGGGGCACCGCACACGGCTAAGGAACGATCCGTAGATCAACTTGTGTGTTCTAGGGTGCCCCCCCTGAGATATAAAGGAGCAAGGGGGTGCGGCCGGCCCTTGGAGGAGGCGCGCCGAGGAGTCCTACTCCCACCGAGACTCCCCCCCTTTCCTAGTTGGATTAGGACTTGGGGGGGAAGAAAGAGGAAAGGGGGGGCGCCTGTAGGATCGTTGAAGGTAAGAGTGTCTAGAGGGGGGGTGATTAGACTACTCGACAAGATTAAAAGTTTATGCCTTTTGATTAGGATAAGGCTTTGGCAAGTTCACAATGAAGATCAAGTCAAGCATCATACTACACATGCAATTCTAGAGTATGGGCAGCGGAAAGTAAATTGCACAAGTAGTAAGGAGGGGTTGAGAAGAGCAAACGCAATTTGGAGACACGGAGATTTTTCTCGTGGTTCCGATAGGTGGTGCTATCGTCAATCCACGTTGATGGAGACTTCAACCCACGGAGGGTAACGGCTGCGAGAGTCCACGGAGGGCTCCACCCACGAAGGGTCCATGAAGAAGCAACCTTGTCTATGCCATCATGGCTTACGCCCACGGAGGACTAGCCTTACTCGGGTAGATCTTCACGAAGTAGGCGATCTCCTTGCCCTTACAAACTTCTTGGTTCAACTCCACATCTTGACGGAGGCTCCCAAGCGACACCTAACCAATCTAGGAGGCACCACCCTCCAAAAGGTAATAGATGGTGTTGGTGATGATGAACTCCTTGCTCTTGTGCTTCAAATGATAATCTCCCCAACACTCAACTCTCCTCACCGATTTGGCTGTGGTGGAAGAAGGGATTGAGTGGAAAGCAACTTGGGAAGGCTAGAAATCAAGTTTCATATGGTGGGAGTGGAGCAACTTGATCTCAACACAAGGGTAGGTAGTTTTCTTCTCGAAATGTAAGGTAGGAGTGGTAGTTCTTTCGATGGCTCTCTCCACGAATGAAGAGGAGGTGGAGGGTATTTATAGCCTCCACACAAAATCCAACTGTTACACACATTTGACCAATCTCGGTCGGACCGAAGTTGACAACTCGGTGAGACCGAAAGTTCAAATCTTGTGAACGTTGGGATTTTCGTGGGACCGAAAATACAATCTCGGTTAGTCCGATTCTTCCAAAGTCTAGGGTTTGCCAATCTCGGTGGGACCGACTTTCTCATCTCGGTGACACCGATTTGAGTACGTAAGGTTCTGAAGGTTAGCAACACCAATTTCGTAAGACCGAGTTTGGAATCGGAAAATCCAAATTACTAGGGTTTGGCTATATGGTGAGGTGGTTCATCTCGGTGTGGTGAGTTTATGGAATCGGTGGGACCGAGATTACTTATGAGCATATGTTGGAATGAAAGATTGCTGATAGTTTGAGAGATAAATCACTAAGCACTTTGAGCAACCAGATCATCATCATAACCTCATCCCCTTTAATAGTATTGGCTTTCCTATGGACTCAATGTGATCTTGGATCACTAAACCAAAAATGGAGTCTTGAGCTTTTGCCAATCCTTTCCTTAGCATCCTAGGGGTTCACCTTTCTAGTCCTTTTGCCATGCCAAAGTGATTGACTTTCCTGAAACATACTTGATAAAAGCATTAGTCCAACCACAAAGTATGTTGTCATTAATTACCAAAACCACCCAGGGAGCAAATGTGCTTTCAATCTCCCCCTTTTTGGTAATTGATGGCAACACACAAAATAAGATATCAAAGCTTACTAAAAGAAAGACAGGATTATCATTAAAGCTTTGACAAACATGTAGTACATATGCTCCCCCTACAAGTGTGCAAGATTTTAGATTTTGGTTTTGGACTACCACAAGCACACATGAGAGAAAAGCAAGATGTGCTACATGCAGCTTGGCTATATGCATCGAGGCAGATGAGGGTAAGTGAGAGATGATGCATATGTGCATGGTGATTTCTGCAAACAAGTATTCACAAGCAAGTCACCATCATGCACATTCTACAAGATGCATATACTTACCTTGAAGTTCCTTGGTATTGTACCTGAAGAAATAAACTTGGGAAAACAAGGTTAGATAACACAAGAGTATTTCTTCATCCAACAGCAAGAACATCAAGAGTACCAAGCCAGGGATGACATGTATAAAGAGTGTCTCATGTTGAGCACTAGCTTGAATCAGCAAACATGTCTCCCAAGACTAAAAGATTTTCAATAAGCTCTGAGGGATTTTGCTTTTCTTAAGATACCAATTGTGCTTTTCAGAAGATATCATTTGTAAGAGTAAGGGAAGCAAAATCAAAAGAATAATGCCAAAAGTAATATCCAAGGTGAAATGCAAAGCTTTGATGTGATCCTCTCCCCCTTAAGGTAAGATTGTTCTTCTTCTCCCTTTAAATCTTCTCTTCTCCCCTTATCTTCCAATCTCCCCCTAAGCTCCCCCTAAATCTTCTCCCCCTTTGACATCAAGTGCCGAAAAGGACAGTAAACTAGGAAGGGCAGGAAAGATGGAAGGAAAGAAGTGGGATCCTTAAGAATCACAACTGAGCAAATTAAGTTTGCAAAATAAATCATTTAGTTGAGCTGCGAAGATGATATCCTGGTGAATGTAAATCGGTGACACGAATTGATATGGATCGGTGAGTCCGAAAGTCAGAGACTTAGGGCAGATCCTTTTCGGTCAGACCGAAGTAATTGAATCGGTGACGCCGAGTTTAATTCCAAGGAAATATAGAAATAATTCAGCTCACTTTGCAAGGAATGTTTCAAAAGATTTGCAATAAATTTGTAAATGATTTTCAGGGAATTGATCAGAGCCAAAAAGATATTCACAAGAACATAAGAAATAGAAGTGAAAAAGATTGCGAGATGAAGTCACCTATGTTTGAGTATATTGACTTAGGAGTCAAATGAGAACATTTGATCATAGGTCATACTCATCGTTTAAGCTCAAAATGGGGTTGCCATTTTTCGATTAAGCATTTTGATGTGACCACATCTTTTGAAGCTGGTTGTACTCATGACTTTGAGCAAAGCTTCTTCAAGATGTGAAGAACATACCTTGGGCTTGTTGTTGCTTGTACTCATGTAGGTGAACTGGATGTAGATGCTCATAGAATGTGAAGTTGGAGCACCATTTCCAATTGAATAGTTCATCTTCCTACATGGGTTAGGCAAGCAAGGAAATACTCAAGAATATCCAAGATGACAAGAGTGAAATACTAGATGTATAAAGTGTCAAAAAGGATATGTGGAATTTTGTTCCTTGAACTCAACTTCCCAAAGGGCTAGATACTTGGTCAATGACAAGATTACTCATGATTTGAGTGAGAGGTAATCTTGTGGAATGTATACCATCCAAGTACCTGCAAGGAGTTAGATGCAATACAAGGAGGCAAATGTGTCCAAGACATATGATCATCATCATAAGAGAAATATCAAGGATTATTTAATAAGGCTCATGCCTTGCTTGCATCAATGGAGTTTTCACTCCAAGTTTGAAGCATCAATGATGTTCAACTCACTCCTTAAGCGACAAAACACTTTCTCATCAAGTGGTTTTGTAAAGATATCTGCAAGTTGTTTGTCAGTACGAACATGCTTAAGATCAATGTCACCCTTAGCAATGTGATCACGAATAAAATGGTGACGAACTTCAATATGTTTTGTGCGAGAATGTTGCACGGGATTGTGTCCAATCTTAATTGCACTCTCATTGTCACAAAGCAAAGGAACATGTCTTGCATGTATCCCATAATCCTTAAGCGTTTGTGTCATCCATAGCAACTGAGCACAACACGAACCAGCAGCTATATATTCTGCTTCAGCAGTAGATAATGATACTGAATTTTGTTTCTTGGAGGACCAAGATACAAGGGATCGTCCAAGAAATTGACACGTACCCGAAGTTGACTTTCTATCAACCCTGTCTCCGGCATAGTCCGAGTCGGAATAGCCAACAAGATCGAACGAGGCCCTCTTAGGATACCAAATGCCAAAGTTAGGTGTGTGTATCAAGTATCTCACAATTATCTTAACAGCTTTAAGATGACATTCCTTAGGGGCTGCTTGATATCGAGCACACATGCAAACACTCAACATGATGTCAGGACGAGAAGCACAGAGATATAGTAGAGAACCAATCATGGATCGATAAACTTTTTGATCAACAGGTTCTCCATCTTTTGTCAAGTCATTATGTCCACTAGTAGGCATGGGGGTTCTCATACCTTTGCTTTCTTGCATGTTGAACTTCTTGAAGAGATCCTTAGTGTACTTTGTTTGTGAGACAAAAGTACCCTCCTTAGATTGCTTGATTTGCAACCCAAGGAAGAATTTGAGTTCACTCATCATGGACATCTCATACTTCTCCGACATAAGCTTTCCAAACTTCTCACTAAAATGGGGGTTAGTTGAACCAAAGATAATATCATCAACATATATTTGGCACACAAATAGTTCACCATCAACCCTTTTCGTGAATAGCGTTGAGTCTATTTTTCCAATCTCAAATCCTTTTTCAAGAAGAAAGCTAGTCAAGATTTGTACCAAGCTCTAGGAGCTTGTTTAAGACCATAAAGAGCTTTGTGCAATTTGTAAACATGATTAGGCTTTTAGGATTCACAAATCCGGAGGTTGTTTCACAAATACTTCCTCCTCAATTTCACCATTTAGGAAAGCACTTTTAATGTCCATTTGATAGAGAGTAATATCATGGTGGTTGGCATAAGCAAGAAGAATGCGAATGGACTCAAGTCTAGCAACGGGGGCATAGGTCTCACCATAGTCCATACCTTCGACTTGTGTGTAACCTTGAGCTACTAGACGAGCCTTGTTGCGGATGACTTGTCCATCTTCATCTTGCTTGTTCCGAAACACCCATTTGGTTCCAATGACGTTTTGGTCATCATTGGGCTTCTCTACCAAAGTCCAAACGTTATTCCTCTCGAAGTTGTGTAGCTCTTCATGCATAGCGTTCACCCAATCCGGGTCTTCAAGCGCTTCTTCTACCTTCATAGGTTCAAGACTAGAGATAAATGAGTAGTGCTCACAAAAGTTAGCTAAATGAGTTTTAGAGCGAGTGATTCTCCCGGAGTCGATGTCATTCATCATTTGTTCCACGGGATGGTCCTTCTTGACTCTTGCTCGAACTCGGGATAGCTTTTGTCGTGGTCGTGGCTGAGCTTCCTCATCATCCTCATCTTCTTCTTCATCATTGTTGTTGGTGTTGTCTTGAGGTGGTGGAGAGGGAGGTTGTGGTGGATCTTCTTGTCGCACTTCCTCATCTTGGTGAGTTCCACTTGTGGAGGCCTCCATGTTGCCTTGAGGTTCATCTCTCCGTGAGGTAGGGGGCTCCACATATGTAGATGAGGTACTCTCCTTCACTTCCATGGGACGAATCTTTCCAATGGATAAATCTTGAATGGCTTCCGATGGGTCCTTGTCTCCTACATCAATAGGCATTTGCTCTACTTGCGAGCCATTAGATTCATCAAACTTCACGTCTACCATCTCTTCAACCTTTCGGGTGAAATTATTGTAGACACGATAGGTGTGAGAGTTTGATCCATAACCGAGGAAAAAGCCTTCATGAGTTTTAGGAGCAAATTTAGACCGATGATGCTTATCAAGGATATAGCATTTTGAACCAAAGACACGAAAGTATCCCACTTGGGGTTTGTTACCGGTAAGGAGCTCGTATGAAGTCTTGCCGAGGAGCTTGTGAAGATAAAGCCTGTTGATAGCATGACAAGCTGTCTCGACGGCTTCACCCCAGAAGTGTTTCGGTGTCTTGTATTCATCAAGCATCGTTCTCGCCATCTCAATGAGCGTTCGGTTCTTCCTCTCAACAACTCCATTTTGTTGAGGTGTGTACGTAGCCAAGAACTCATGTAGAATCCCTTCCTCATCGAGAAAAGAGTCCACATGGGCGTTCTTGAACTCCGTTCCGTTGTCACTCCGAACTTTCTTGATCTTCACCTCAAATTGATTTTGAGCCTTTCTGGCAAAGGTTTTGAAGATTCTCTGAACCTGCGATTTGTCATCAAGGAAAAATACCCACGTAAATCTGGAATAATCATCAACTATAACTAGACCAAAGGAGTTACCACCAAGGCTTTTGTAAGCATTGGGACCAAGAGATCCATATGAAGAAGCTCAAGCGGTCTCCTTGTAGTCATGATGTTCTTCACGGATGACTTCCACCTACTTGTTTTCCTGCTTGACATGCACTACTGAGTCTATCTTTGTCAAAGAAAACATCTTTAACACCAAGAATGTGATCACCTTTGATTAGCTTATCTAGATTACGCATACCAACATGTCCAAGCCTTCTATGCCAAAGCCAACCTTTAGCAGATTTAGCAATAAAGCAAGTTCTAGGTTGAGCTTTCTTAGTGAAATCAACGATATACAAATCACCTCTACGGATACCGGTAAAGACCATGTTATGATTGTCACGACGAAAAACTTGGCAATCTACTTCAGTGAATAGCACATTGAATCCAAAGTCAGCTAATCTAGACACGGAAAGCAAATTGTATCCAAGAAATTCAACAAGCATGACATTTTTAATGGAGCTATCATGAGATATGGCCACCTTACCAAGGCCAAGTACTTTACCCTTGGAGTTGTCTCCAAAAGTCACATACTTGCGTGGACCATCGTTCTTTGCGAGCTCTCGAAACATGTCTTCATCCCCGGTCATGTGATCGGTACATCCACTATCAAGAATCCACTCTTTTCCACCGGATATGTAGTCTCTCAGATTTGCCATAAGATTGAGACTCTTCATGATCTTGTCCAGCTCGGTGTCCGAATCGGAGTAATCGTCATCATGCTCATGTTCATCATCATATTGACCCATAGATAATTCATCATCAATACCTAGGTCAATTTGACAATGACTTGCATCAGTTTTATCAATGTGATAATAATCATCGGAATGCAATACAAGAGCATTTCTAACTAGAACATTGATAAGTCCGGAATCACCCTTCCGTTTCATAAGATCACGAAGCTCAAAGAAGCATTTGTCAAAGTTAGGATCATTGGGCGCATCATATCAAATTCAATAGTCTTGTATAGAATTTCATCAAGACCTCTCAAAGAGTAGTCCGGATAAAGTTCTTCCAAGAACTTCCACATAGCATGGGCGCACTCAAAGTTTGTGACAAGCTCAAGCAAGTTATCAGGCAAACCTCTAATGATAAGATTGACAGTTCTAAGGTTACGAAGCAAATCAAGCTCTTCATCCATTGTAGGGTGCAAGGGGTCAAATGGAGGTACATATGGGTTTTCAACATATTTGCGCAAGTTGTACATCTTAAAGATAGCAAGCATTTCAATCCTCCACGAGTTATAGGACACTCCATCAAGAATAGGCACTCTATGGCTAACACTCCCAAACGTAGACACGTCCATCTTCCTCCAATGGTGTGCAAACCAAAGAATGGAGACCAAAGCTCTGATACCAATTGTAGGATCGTTGAAGGTAAGAGTGTCTAGAGGGGGGGTGATTAGACTACTCGACAAGATTAAAAGTTTATGCCTTTTGATTAGGATAAGGCTTTGGCAAGTTCACAATGAAGATCAAGTCAAGCATCATACTACACATGCAATTCTAGAGTATGGGCAGCGGAAAGTAAATTGCACAAGTAGTAAGGAGGGGTTGAGAAGAGCAAACGCAATTTGGAGACACGGAGATTTTTCTCGTCGTTCCGATAGGTGGTGCTATCGTCAATCCACGTTGATGGAGACTTCAACCCACGGAGGGTAACGGCAGCTGCGAGAGTCCACGGAGGGCTCCACCCACGAAGGGTCCACGAAGAAGCAACCTTATCTATGCCATCATGGCTTACGCCCACGGAGGACTAGCCTTACTCGGGGTAGATCTTCACGAAGTAGGCGATCTCCTTGCCCTTACAAACTTCTTGGTTCAACTCCACATCTTGACGGAGGCTCCCAAGCGACACCTAACCAATCTAGGAGGCACCACCTCCAAAAGGTAATAGATGGTGTTGGTGATGATGAACTCCTTGCTCTTGTGCTTCAAATGATAATCTCCCCAACACTCAACTCTCCTCACCGATTTGGCTGTGGTGGAAGAAGGGATTGAGTGGAAAGCAACTTGGGAAGGCTAGAAATCAAGTTTCATATGGTGGGAGTGGAGCAACTTGATCTCAACACAAGGGTAGGTAGTTTTCTTCTCGAAATGTAAGGTAGGAGTGGTAGTTCTTTCGATGGCTCTCTCCATGAATGAAGAGGAGGTGGAGGGGTATTTATAGCCTCCACACAAAATCCAACCGTTACACACATTTGACCAATCTCGGTCAGACCGAAGTTGACAACTCGGTGAGACCAAGTTCAAATCTTGTGAACGTTGGGATTTTCGGTGGGACCGAAAATACAATCTCGGTTAGTCCGATTCTTCCAAAGTCTAGGGTTTGCCAATCTCGGTGGGACCGACTTTCTCATCTCGGTGACACCGATTTGAGTACAGAAGGTTACAGAAGGTTGGCAACACCAATTTCGGTAAGACCTAGTTTGGAATCGGAAAATCCGAAATTACTAGGGTTTGGCTATATGGCTGAGGTGGTTCATCTCGGTGTGACTGAGTTTATGGAATCGGTGGGACCGAGATTACTTATGAGCATATGTTGGAATGAAAGATTGCTGATAGTTTGAGAGATAAATCACTAAGCACTTTGAGCAACCAGATCATCATCATAACCTCATCCCCTTTTAATAGTATTGGCTTTCCTATGGACTCAATGTGATCTTGGATCACTAAACCAAAAATGGAGTCTTGAGCTTTTGCCAATCCTTTCCTTAGCATCCTAGGGGTTCACCTTTCTAGTCCTTTTGCCATGCCAAAGTGATTGACTTTCCTGAAACATACTTGATAAAAGCATTAGTCCAACCACAAAGTATGTTGTCATTAATTACCAAAACCACCCAGGGAGCAAATGTGCTTTCAGCGCCGCCCCCCTCTCCTTGTCCTATTCGGACTAGGGGGGGAGGGGGCGCGCGGCCTGCCCTGGCCGGCCCTTCCTCTTCTCCCTCATGGCCCACTAAGGCTAATAACCCCGGAGGGTTCCGTAACCCCTGTTCCTAGTAAAATCCCGATTTCACCCTAACCATTCCGAACTCCAAATATAGGCTTCCAATATATCAATCTTTATGTCTCGACCATTTCGAGACTCCTCGTCATGTCCGTGATCACATCCGGACTCAACTTCTTCGGTACATCAAAATACACAAACTCATAATATAACCGCCATCGAAACCTTAAGCGTGCGGACCCTACGGTTCGAGAACAATGTAGACATGACCGAGACACGCTCTCGTCAATAACCAATAGCGGGACATGGATGCCCATATTGGTTCCTACATATTCTACGAAGATCTTTATGGGTCGACTACCACATAACAACATACGTTGTTCCTTTGTCATCGGTATGTTACTTGCCCGAGATTCGATCGTCGGTATCCAATACCTAGTTCAATCTCGCTACACGCAAGTCTCTTTACTCGTTCCGTAATACATCATCTCACAGCTAAGTCATTAGTTGTAATGCTTGCAAGGCTTCATGATGTGTATTACCGAGAGGGCCCAGAGATACCTCTCCGCAATCGGAGTGACAAAACCTAATCTCAAATACGCCAACCCAACATCCGCCTTTGGAGACACCGTAGTACTCCTTTATAATCACCCGATTCGTTGTGACGTTTGGTAGTACCCAAAGTGTTCCTCCGTAAACGGAGTTGCATAATCTCATAGTTATAGGAACATGTATAAGTCATGGAAAAAGCAAGAGCAACATACTAAATGATCGTGTGCTAAGCTAATGGAATGGGTCATGTCAATCGATCATTCAACTAATGATGTGACCTTGTTAATCAAATAACAACTCTTTGTTCATGGTTAGGAAACATAACCATCTTTGATTAACAAGCTAGTCTAGTAGAGGCATACTAGTGACATATTGTTTGTCTATGCATTCACACATGTATCATGTTTCCGGTTAATACAATTCTAGCATGAATGATAAACATTTATCATGAAATAAGGAAATAAATAATAACTTTATTATTGCCTCTAGGGCATATTTCCTTCACGGGCAACCCACCTCGTAGGGTAGGCAACTGTAGCGTCCCGGTGTTGGGTGGTCCATAGTGGGCCCAGCCCACCTATTTGATTGGTGGCGCGCATCACGCCGGCATTCAATGGTGGTTCGAGCGTCTTCAAGGGCTCGCTCCCGAAGAACTTGGCGCTGATCGTGGTGGGTCCGTGGATCGGACGACTCTATGGAAATGTTATCAAAAGCGTCATCACGATGGATCGACACCCGCGGTAGCTGGCGTGGGGGAGAAGAGTACACCATGGCTGCATCACCTCCGGCCCTTCCTCTACTGGCATGCGGTGGCTCGACGGAGCATCGGCCTACGGGCCCCGATGATCATGGCTCATCTTTGTTGGCAATGCCAACGAGGCTCCAGACGGTGGCTCTCCACTCGTCGAACTTCTCCGGAGCAGGAGGAAAGTCGAGGAGCAGTTGTGCGCACGCCAAAGCTTCCGCTGGCGTGGGCAGCGGCGAAAGCCGCACGGACCGTGACGCGCTCTGACTTCTAACCACGTTAGAAGGAGCTCTATCATGGCCCTACGACTGTCCACCATTTCCACCAGCACCTCGGCGTGCATGCTGGCCTCCTTCGTCCTACGAAAGATGCGCAGGACTCTTCCCACGGCGGGGCCCAGGGTCACCATGTGCACAACTTGGGAAGAGCGCGTCGTGGGCGCCGGCGTAGGTGTCTTGGAGGTCGCCGCGTTGCTGGTAGGTGGCACGGTGACGCCCTTGGAGGGCCCCGTGCCGCCTGCGGGGGGCCAACTCCGTCTTTGGATGTGACGGTGTGCAGCCCGTCCTCTTGCGCATGAATGACGCTGCTCGCCAGACTTTGACTGCATGGGCGATGTGGGTGTTCGCGGGCCGCGCCCCAGGTTCTGTCCGCGATCGCCCCACTACCTGCCCGCCCTAGGACGGGCAGTCCGGCACCTGACGAACTGATACCGTCGTCGTCTTCCTCTTGCGAGCCATGGCGACGAAGAGCTACTAGACTAGCTGCTAGACCAGATTCTCACAATTGCGCCCCCTGCCTGGTGCGCCAAGGATGTCGGTGGAAACGACCACCGACACCTATGGGATCACTGGAATCCCTACTACAGTCGGCGGGCATGAGGTTGTGGAAACAGACGGTCTAGGAGCCAGCACAAGGATCGTTTACCCAGATTCGGGCTGCGAGGATCGCGTAATACCCTAGTCCTACTTTTGTGTATATCTAAATGCTCTTGTGTTCTTGAACTAGCTACGGTGCATGCGTAGTCCAAAAAGCCGAATCCCTCTCATGTATGCCTCGGGCCTCCTTTTATAGGAAAAAGGGGACGCCACAGTGGCACACAGGAGGTGGAAAGTGCATGCGGTGGCTGAGTCTATCCTGTGGCACCATCGAACAAACGCATTTAATGCGCTACCGATGTGCCCTTCTTGTTGTCGCCGCTTCGCCTTGCTTCGACACGCGTCCAGGCCAGCACGGCGTGCAGCACCATGTAGGCTGGCAGGCTGCTGAGCTGGTGCGGTGGCAAGGTCTTCAGGAAGATCTGCATGCCACCATGCAGGTGCTTGCTGAGTTTGTCTCGGGGCCGCACGTCGCCATGCAGGTGCTCGCTTGGCTGGCTGGGATGGCAGCTGCATGGGAACGGCGGTGGAGTCTTGGCGGGCGCGGGCCTGGCTGCGGCCCCGCTGATGTCCTCGACAAGGGTCTTGTTGGGACCCCGGCAAGAGTCTTTCTGTGGCACTGTGGTCGTCCCCGGCAAGGATCTTGCCGGAGGTCTCGTGGATTCCCTCAGCAAGGATCTTGCCGAGGATCGTCGTCTTCTGGTTTTCATCTGATCTTATGTGTTTATGATCTTCACGAAGATCTGCATGCCACCATGGAGGTGCCTCCCAAGCCTTGGTTCCAATGTGGTTGATGGCATTGGAACCCTTGGAGCTCAAAGGTGCCGTGCTCTGCTGGCGTTGGGAAACTTGCCCCGGCAAGGCTCTTGCCAGGGCTGTGGAGTCTGCCCCGACAAGGGTCTTGCCGGGGGAGTCCACCTCGCCCTCTTGCTCTTCATGTTTCTGGTCTTGGCGTCGCCTGATTGTCTTGTGGCTTCGGCTTCCCTCCTCCGCCATGCTAAATGTGGACGTGGGCGCGGCTCCGACTGCCCGTGCACAAGTAAAAGGGTACAAAGGAGAGCCCCTACTTTTGTGCACCGACAACATGCCGGGATACATACTTGATCCTTCCTCCTTCTGGGGTGGTAAGGAATATCGATTTACTACCACAATCAATGTTCCCTCCATACCTCGATAACCAATCCATGCCTAATATTATATCCAATCCTTGTGACACCAAAATTATTAGGTCCGAGGGAAACACATAATTACCAATCCTTAAGGGTAACCGGTCACACAATAGGCTAGCCATATACTTTGCTCCTGGCGAACTTATTAACATGGGTGACCTAAGGGCTTGGGTTGGCAGGTTATACTTATCCACAAATCCCCTTGATATTTACGAATGCGATGCACCAGTATCAAAAAGAATGAGTGCGGTAAATGCATTAATCAAAAACTTACCGACAACTGTGTCGGGTTGATCCTCAATCTCCTCCACGCTGATGTGGTTCACCTGACCTTTGGTGAAGGGATTGGGCTTCTTGGCAGAACTTCTATTGCCATTTCCATTCTTTGCTTCAGGACATTCAGTGGCATAATGTCCCGTCTTCTGGCACTTGAAACAGGTAATGTGGCTCAGATCCCTCTTGGCTGGTGGTGAAGGGTTGGAACGGTTCTGGCTACCGCTTCCTCCATTCCCATTGCCATTCCTCGTGCCAATATGGTTGTGCGAACTTGCTCCGTTGTGCGTGTGTCCTCCATGGTCATGACCTCCATGGTTGTGGGTATGTCCTCTCGAGTACGGGGAATAGCAGGGCTTAAGGATGGCAATTTTATCCATGGACATGGATACCCATGGATATCCGACCCGAATGGATAGGGTTTGGATATGCTTTTTGTGTCCATGGGCTGTGCCCAAACTTGACCCGATTGCTCGTGAGTTGGACATGGATATAATCTTGTACCCGTGGATAGATCCAAACCCGTCCCAATAGTATGACTTATTGGGCAAAAATTTGCTATCCCTACCCCACAGTCACATGTCCTGCTGCAATTTTACACTTTGTTATCTAAACATGCAAAAGAAATTGCACAATCCCCGTCGTAACTTTTAATAGTTGACATTCAATCCCATGCATAACATACTCCAACACCCCTTCTCTTATTTTGGTCTCCTTGTTAAATGACTCGTCATTCTTAGTTATTAGAAAAAAAATCCTAAATGACAATTGGTTGTTAGTGGGCGTTGATTTACCATAAGTTGATGTTTACCGTTAGTGAGGCCTAGCCTGCCACGAGGTGAAGATTGGAAGCTTATGTTAACATTGTATTATGCCTTATTTATATGTCTCGAGAGGAACCAATGGACATCCAGTGGGTATGGATATCTGACGGGTTTGGACATGGACACAATTTTTCACCCATCGATATTTTCATGGTTGGGCAAAGACTATCTTCATGGATATGGATATGGATTAGATATAGTTCAACCCGGTCCAAACCCGACCCATTGCCATCCTTAGTGGGGCTTCTGCTGAGCTCCTGAAGTGTACCTCCCCTATCCATACTTCCTCTTGCGATTATCAATCTGTTGCTGCTTGCCTTCAATCATAAGAGCCCTGTCTACCAACTCCTGGTAGTTGTTGAATGTTGCCACCATCAACTGCATGCTCAGCTCATCATTCAGTCCTTCCAGAAACTTCACCTGCTTAGTGGCATCTGTAGCTACGTCATCAGGGGCATAGCGTGCTAACTTACTAAACTCATCCACATACTGGCCCACTGTACGTCCTCCTTGGCGCAAGTTGCAAAACTCACACTTCATGCTCATAGCTCCAGCTAAAACATGGGCAGTGCAGAAAGCCTGCTCAAACTGATCCCATGTAACAGTGTCAATGGGGTAAGTGGCTGTGAAATTCTCCCACCATGATGCTGCGGGTCCATCAAACCGATGTGCGGCAAAATGCACTCTCTCCGCATCAGTGCATCCTGCAGTGGTCAGCTCTCTTTCGATCTTGCGGAGCCAATCATCTGCAACAATCGGCTCGGTGCTACTAGAGAACACCGGCGGATTCAACCTTAGGGAACGGGCTAGGTGATCAACATGGGGTGGTGGTGGTGGGTTGTTGTTGTTGTTGCCTTGGTTCTGATTCTGGACTGAAAGTTGCATCAAGGTATTCTGCTGCTGGATCAACTGAGTGAGCTCCGGTGGGAAGGCAAATCCATTGTCATGTCTCGGAGGCATCTGATGGGTTTAGAAGGGGTGAGAAAACAGAATAGAATAGGGTTATAAGAGAGATTCACTATCCATAATGCTCATGAGACAAACACAATCAATTTCACTTCAATCAATAGCACACAAGATTACACAAAACGGTCTAACCTATAACTACTAACTCGATCGTTGCAACTACTTGGAGGGAAAATACTAGTAATTACAATGGTGGTCGTCTAGAAATTTTCATCAGAAGAAGACTCCATAATATCTGCTCCAGCTTCATCAATGTGGTCATCATCGCTATCAGGGTTGGAGTCGGTGTCGTCGAGCATGATGTAGTCTCCTGGCTGGTTGTCCTTATTAGGCGCGGGGTCTCCCATGAATACTCCTAGCTTCCTTGTCAGGTCATCATTCTTTTCCACCAATATAGCATCCTCGTATCCATCGCGTGTAGACTTGATCTCCTCTTCCAGCTCGTTGTTCCTCCTCACCAGTTTCTTGATCTTCTTCATGTGAATAATTTGTTGATTCTCCTGTCGACGAATATGATCTCCCATGTCTTGAATGTAAGCTGCAATTGATCCATCCCTCCTGGTACAAATCATCTCGCATTTGTCATCTCGGCGGCCACATATCTGGTAGATGGTATTCTCTAGCTTCTTGTGATACACCTCACATATGCGTCCAAAGGTGATATGTGCGGGCATGCACTTTCCAATACACCAGCTTGGTGCATCCAGGTAGAAATCAATAGGCTCCGTTGTTGGCGCAAAGGTCCTCCCAGGTATCCAGACTTTGATCTTCCTGCGCTCCTCTTTCAGTACAGATGTAGAGAAAGTCCCCGTGAAGCTTGGCAATCCGATGTTCAGATACTTGGTGACTTCCTTCAAGTGCTTTCCGAAAGGGGTGTCATCATCCGGCTAAGTGAACTTGTTCCTGGGATCCGCCATCTATAGAGTAGAAAGAGAGGAGAATTAGAAATAAGTAGAGAAGAGAAATCATGTGGCTCATTCTAGTGGTCGTGTCCTACAGTCAGCGTGTGCTCTGATACCATCTTGTAGCGACCAGACCTCAAACGGTCAAGTCGTGTCATCCTTGGATCGGTAATGCTGACACGCACAGTACTCGAGGATTTATAACAGAGTTTCAATCACACACTTATTACATTGAGTCGTCATAAAGAGTATTATTACATAAATAAATCATGGCTGAAGGCCATCTAAACTAGATAACAGTGGAAGGCTTCGAAGGTAAACGAGTCCATCAACTCCAACGGCATAGCTGAGTGCAAAACAACGACCTATCGCACCTTATTCATCGTCTGAGTAGTCTGCAACATAAAACGTTGCAGCCCGAAACGGGTCAGCACATGGAATATGCTGGCATAGTTACACTGTAAAGCAATGATAATGCAAAGACTATATCTGCATGCAATATTTGGGTGGAGGCTGTAAGTTTCATGGTTTTCCATAAAGCTAGTTTTTCCCTACAACAAAGGAATAAATTTATTTAACTATTCCCATGTTGCCCATTATTTAAGAAGGTTCCTCCAACCCAAATCCCAATTAAAAGTATCATCATTAACCCATCATCAAAATTAATTCGAGTAACGTGTTGAGGTCACATCAATAGATTCAAGTACTCGATACTCAAGACGTCCATAACAGGGGACACGGCTAACCATGATTAGTTTATACACTCTGTAGAGGTTTGCACACTTTTCCCCACAAGACTCGACCGCATCCATGATCGGATGATCGAGACATAGCCTTTCTAAAGCATTAACTCTCCACTCCAGGTAGACAGTACCACCTACAACCCCCTACATCTGCTAGTCTACCTCTTCAAGAGCTCACGCAATTTACTCAACTATGCTAGAGCCCATAATGGCTTGTGGCTGCACACGAAAGTTTCTAGCATGAATAATCTTATGATCCCTTTGAGCATGGGTGGCCTTCCATAGGATAATCACATGGGTACTCCGGGATTTCCAAAACAGACAACACTGGGTACTCCAGGTGCCTCAACCAATCCACCCAAATTTGTATTAAAGTTGCCACCTTAATGTTATCCAATTAAAATAACTCTCAAACTTCCATCTATGAATCATGATCCAATCCCCATCTACGAGCATGGCTTAGCAATAATAAGCATAACATATATTCCCGGGGTGATCAAAAGGTATTAGGTTCCTACCTCAAACACTACAACCAAAACCGCATGTTCCCAATCCTACCAATGCAAATATTTGTGGAGCAGAACTAATGCATAGTAAAATTGGGTATGGAAGAGTATGATCAAAGTGTAACTTGCCTTGCTGACGATCTGCAAACTCTAGAGACTCGTAGTAACAAGCTTCGCACTCCGGGTAATCTAGCGTAGACAAACAATAGCATACATAAGCAATCACTCAAATGAAACACGAGAAAGCTCGAGAAAAGATCCAAGTCGAACACGAAACAAGCAAAGGCTTAAACTAACATGAGTCAAAACCTAACAGCATTATTAACATGTGAATTAGATCTTAACAGAAAGTACATGTGATTAGCTACGATTCGCAAAAAGACTGAACTCAAACGGAGCAACGAAAACCCAAAATACGAACGAAATAAGATCATTAACTAATCTGGACTAAAGTCAAATTTTACAGTACCAAAATCATGTTCAAGTTTGTTAACTGGAAAGAGGGCTATGAGACGAAGGTTTAGGCGTTGGTTTCATCTAATTTGGGTAAATGCATAAAAAGTTATACTAGTTTGAAAAACAGGGGCTGAATCGCGATAAAAATAATCGCAGATAAATCCCTGATGAAAATAAAAAGAAAAGACTGACAAACGAACGTTCGCTGTCTGAACCTAACCGGAAAACAACGTTCGTTAAACGAACGAACAGACGAACGTCCGCTAAATAAATAAACCGACGAAAACCGAACCGATCTAATGAAAGAAAACAGATCTAGGGTTTTAAAAAAACGACGGTTTCTTATACCTAAACCAAAAAAGACCGGTGGCGACGACGGCGGCTTCCGGCGAGACTCCGGCGAGGCGGTAGAGGCGGCATAGGCGATAATGGCGGGCGCTGGGCATCGGCGGCATCATCGTGAATGTGATAGCAATGGCGCTGGGCGGCGGCGTGGCAGGCGTGAGGGGTGGGCGGCTCTTGGCGGGGCGATGTGGGGTAGAGGGGGGGTGGCGGCGACTTTTAAGGGCGGGCGGCGGCGTGGCTTGGGAGGAGCTGGCCGGGAGAGTCCGCTCGGACTCCCTCGGCGTCCGTCTTGTGCACGGCGGCGGGGGAAGGCGGCGTCACGCGGGAGTGGGCTGGAGTGGGCCGGCTAGGCTCCGGCCCAGTCAGTCCGGGAAAGATTTTTTTAAATAGATTTCGCCCGAACGGAAAATTCCTAAAAATATATAAAAGAATACTAAAAATGCCAAAAATAATTTTCGCCGTCTAAATGAAATATTTAGAACAAAGTGAACATTTTTCTGGCCTATGCAATTTTGAAAAATGCATATTTTTTTCTAATTCAAATAAAATAGCAAATAAAATACGAGAAAAACCAGAATTTGATTTTAAAATTCTTTCTCCAATATTTCTCTAAATTTGAAGAAGTCATATTATCTTCTCTCGTTTATTTTTAATATTGGAAATATTTGGAGAGAAAAATTTTAACACCAAATTGATCCTTTCTTCAAATTTGAAATAAATTCAAATATGAATTTTGTGAAACCTCCAACTCTCTCCGTGGGTCCTTGAGTTGCCTAAGATTTCTACGATCTCAACAAAATGCAAGAATAAATATGATATGCATATGATGATCTATGTATAACATCCAAATAGAAAATTGGGATGTTACAAGAAGAGAGAAACGTGGGAGAAGAGCTAGCTGTAGCACGGACGCTGTTGTCAGATGGGACTTGTGTTGATAGAATAGGAGTACTGAGCACTCGTACCTCTTTTTTTAGGGAAAAATAGTCGTATGTCTAGTACCACTAGTTGGGTGCGTGCGACCTATAGCTGTCATCACTTTAGGTCTCCTTTTCGAACCGTAGCTACGCTTCACAGTCCATATTTTTTTCAGGCATTTGTCCTCCTATATGTACTCCTAGGCTATTTCCACGTGCTCCCTTTCACCGACATGTGCAACATAGAACATCTGGGTCATAGTGCATGCACGACTCGGAGGAAATGCCGGGGTACTTTACATTTCAGACCTCACGAATTACATGCAAACCCCCCACAGAAGAATAAATAAATAAATGAATTACTACATGAAACAGGATTATTTTCGTAGAAACCGGAGCACGTTCATTAAATTTTGGACATAACACATTTATAAAAATGACCGACCTAAACCAGTCTAAGGGCCTCTTTGATTTTTCCCACAAAAAAGGGCCTCTTTGATTCACAGGATACTGAAAACACAGGAATGGGGAAAGTATGATGGCGATGAACCGAGACGAGGAGAAGTCTAACTCAGTTAGAGGTTAGAATTAGATTCTAACCCTGAACTAACCCTGAACTAACTCTAAACCAAAGAGCTGTATGGATGGCAGGGTTAGATTGACAATAAATGCTCTTTCTCAATCATTTGACTACTTTGGACCCTATTTCCTGCCGGATTTGGTGTGGCCGGCTCTTGTGTAGCCTCCTTCCACTCACAATTAAGATAACTAAACCATCTTTACAAATCAAGCATGCAAAACATGATAAATTTTACTTTGTCCATACAAATGAGTATCCCACTTAAACATACAAGTTGTCAATCAAGCTTAACAAAAAATACACTCCATGAAAAAAAGCATGAGCCAACTCATAACGGAAGTCATTCACGATAGGGAGGGAGCCCGGAGCCCCTCACGCACGCAGGGAGGAGCACGTCATCGTCGCTTTAGAGGAAGGCTCTATAGAGCCCAAGCCCCGGGAACCCCTCCGACGCCGGTGCTTGCGAGTTGAGGTCGATACCGGCATGGGTAGCAGGGCCGCTTGCCGATGACTGCGAACTTAATCTTTGGGCCTCTAGAAATAATGCAAGCCTAAAACTGAAATACCTAGAAAGGTGAACTGAATCTTTGGGCCTCTAGAGATCATGCAAGCCTGAAACTAAAATACCTAGAAAGGTGAACCGAATCTTTGGGCCTCTAAAAATAATGCAAGCCTAAAACTGAAATACCTAGAAAGGTGAACTGAATCTTTGGGCCTCTAGAAATAATGCAAGCCTCAAACTGAAATACCTAGAAAGGTGAACTGAATCTTTGGGCCTCTAGAAATAATGCAAGCCTGAAACTGAAATACCTAGAAAGGTGAACTGAATTTTGGGCCTCTAGAAAGATTTATTACCTCCTCAAGCAGCATCAAACAATTCCATGCGTGCACCACAAATCTATACCAAGTTTGATCGGGATCTACTTTTCTAAATCAGAATTAGCGCTAGAGCGAGCAAGGTCAAAGATATGGATGTCAGACAGAGAAGGAACGAACAAACTCACCCCTCTCACGACCTCCCTGGTAGATGCGCTGCCGCCACGTACGACAGCGGGAGAAAAGCAACCAGTGAAGGGGGAGCGGGGCAACCTTCGAAGGCCGGATGGAGAGGGCGGCCGGAGGAGAGAGAGGGCGAGCGATAGAGTGGCGCTTGGGCGAGTGGCCCGATGGGGAACAGAGAGGAGTCGTGCAAGGGGATGGCGGAGGGAGCGATCTGGTGCGGGCAGGGGAGATTTTTTAGTTCTCTTTTAGTGGGCCTGAGGATAACTACCCCAGTTAGAACCTCTCCACCAGGCTAGTTTTTTTTAGCTGGGTTAGAGCAAACTAACTCTAACCCCTCCTGTTTCGATAATTTGAGGCTATTTCAACCCAAACTAGCTCTAACTCAGGGATCCAAACAAAGAGGAGTAGTACTGTACATGCTACAGTCTGGACCGTAGCACATTGCTTTTTATGGCCATATCACCACATTATTTTCTACTGCTGGTTCACTGGGCTGTCGTGGTTCGCGCTGCTGGTTCACTGGGCTGCCGTGGTTCGCACTTCTCCGACGTGAGTAGTCGTAGTAGTATATACCGCATGATTCTTTGCTCCTTCTTACTACGTACTTCGCTGCCATGTGGGAGAGCCAGCATCCGGGTCGACGTGTCATGCACCAGATTAGAGTGCGGAACGGAAGGGGGCATCAGCCCGGTCGTAGCGCCAGTAATTCATGACTATAGTGAGTAGTCATATAACAAGTCTTTACAGCAGTAACACGCCATCAAATCGCACAGCCCGACCTTTCCAGTAGTAAGTAAGTTGAATCTGCTACTCCCTCACCCTCCTCGCCTCTCTGTCAAACCGCCTACACGAAAACTGTCGCGCGTACTGCCCAAGAAAAGCCCCACCCTCAACTTTTAACTATGCAAAAATAGTTCAAGCTTGTTCGTTCTATATAAATACTAGTATTGTATGTTTATTCACCCGTGGGGTTGTTCAATGAATGGAGGGCCGGGGAGCACAAGTGAACAATACTAGTACTACTAGTAGTAAGTAGGAGTCGTATAGTTAGTCACCTTAAATAGAGAGTTTCTTTTCTTTAATGCCACGTACACAAATTGAAACGCTTGTTGTGGAGAGAAAAAGATAATCACTCCACTATATATGTACGTAGGGCCCTGAGCGCTTGCTTTACTAGGGTTGCTCTCTTCATTCTCTCATCCTCTCTAGATCTAAACAAGATAGCAGTAGCAATTTTCTCTCTCCTCACAGCTGGTCATAGATCCGGCCGGATCCCTTTGGCCGGTGTGTGTAGAGGACTAAAAGGTGCATCATTCACGCGGTCATCGCTGCCGAGGGAGGAAACCATAGATGCCAGCGGGGACCGATCCTCTGCCCGTGCCGTTCTCTCCGACATAGTGCTGACTCGGGAGGTCCTCTGCCCTTCTTCCTCCCTGTTGTATTGTGCGCAGATCGGACCTGCCGCCACTGACATCCCAACGAACCTCAGTTATAGGTTCTTCGGAAGAGGCCTTGCTCTACTGCCCCAGCTCCCCACATGTCTGCATGTGCATCTTTTTCTACTTCCATTAGCTCTTCCAAATCGACCTAAATTTTTAGTATTATTAGAGGTAAAGCTACTTCATGCATTCGGATCTAGGACTTGGTTCAAACAACGAAGAAAGGGGGGAAGTCGTAGCATGAATCTAGGACTTGATTCAAAGAAGAAATAATAGGGGGAAAGTAGTAGATACCGAATACCCAACCGGTCTCTTGGTTGAAAAGGGAAATGATGGGAAAACTCAGTACAAACTGGATAAGGAACAGATCTATTATTGGTTGAAAAAAGGATAGAAAGTGACGGCTGGTGGACAAGTCAACAGAGTATGTCCAGGATTAGATTTGCTGCCCTCACATAGTAAAAGGTCTCCCGGATTAGATTTGCTGCCCTCACATAGTAAAAGGTCTCCAGGATTAGATTTGCTGACCTCACATAGTAAAAGATTTGCTGTCACTACTTTATGCCTCCTTGTAGGTACATTGTGTTGATGCGTCCACTGTCGCATGTCCTTATACCAACCTTTTGTTGTTGTTAATGTAAGGGTGCATGTAAAATGAAGCGATCACACTGTTACCTTAAGGACATGTCTAACCAGTGTTATTGTTAATCTAATGCCTCCAGTGATATGATGCAATTAAACTGTGTTAACAAATGGTACTCTGCTGTTTTCCCAAAGATGATAAGTAAGTTTCTTCTTTACCTTTGTTGAGTGACTGGTGTCCCCATGATCCCATGCCCTTAAACCAACCCTTTAGGCATTGTTGATTTACTATTTACGGTAAACAAGCAATGCCACCATTAAAGTAATCACATATTTGTGAATGTCATAGTTGATCGTAATGCTTCCGTAACATGAAGCATTCTTGACGTTTAAAATTTCTCTTGTCCTTGTGTGATTGCCATGAACATAATTAAGATGCTTCTTTTCATTTCGTATGTTTTGTATATTCTTATTGACCAAAGAATCGTTTACTTTCTATCTTTTTGTGCGGTAGGGATATCCATTTCACCTTGTTTCTATTGTGACCTTTTGGTGAACTGCACAAAACACTTTTTTGGAATGAGTGTCTTGTGTAGTTCAACTAAAATTTCACATGGGCGACATCTCTCAATTTTGGTGGAACTGCACAAAATGGTGACTAGAGTTTCCAAAATCTCCGTGAAATTCTGTTGGTAATCTCGTGCAACATTTTATTAGCCTTTGCAAGATGAGTCGTCACTGTCACCACAATGGCAATTTATTTTAATGGAACTGCACAAAAGGATAAGCAAATTATAGTTGCACCTTACATGAGCAGGACAGCCAACCTTAATGTTGCTCAATTTTAGTGCAACTACTAAAGAAGAACATGCCAGCTCACGAGAGCAAGTACTTATTGCTAGCTGAATGATGCAATCTTTGATTCATTTCTGGTGAACTGCAGAAAAAGGCGCATGAATTGAATCATGGAGCTGCAGGTTGACCTCATCCGTGTGGAATTGCAGCTTCACCAGATCGAGGTGGCGGCATTGTGCTTTGTCATGCTGTGCCAACGTTGTATTTTTTAAATAAAGCTATTCTATCACAATCTTTTCTCGTTTTGGAAATAAAGATTGCTTCAACTAGTGCCACTATTATAGTAATTTCAAGGGATGCGTCAAAGATTGACGCATCAGGAACATAGATAGAATTGGTGGCCAAAAGAAAAGGCCAATGTTTGTACAACCATCTCTACGGCTGCTAGAGTCCTATATCCATGCTCTTTCTTATCTGTGCAAACAAGAATACTCTACTACAGATGTTGTGATGGTCAAGAGCATTTGCCAAGTTCTTGGGTTGTATGAAACGGCTAGCCAAGATGGATTTAATCCCGATATTCACTTTATCAAAAGGCTCTAATGGGTTGGTTCTGAATCTTGCAACCTGGGAATCAATGAGATGTGTAGGCACCTTTGTTGTACTTATTATTTGAATCTTATATGTTGGTTCTGAATCTTGGAAGCTGGGAATCAATGAGATGTGTAGGCATCTTTGTTGTACTTATTATTTGAATCTTATTTGTGGTTCTGAATCTTGCAAGCTAGGAAACACGGCATGATGATGCAGAGGACAACAACCATAACAAACTATTCAAACTTGGTAGTATTGTCTGTGTGAAAGTGCGGCAAATGTGTTGATCATGTGCTTGTTTATCCTGTGGCACTGATAGAACGAGCCAATGCATTGCTTGTTTTAAGAATACATTTTAATTAAAGCTAATTAAATTTAAGTAAAGTGACCACTAACACTTGTTATTACAAGATACCAATACTGAACACGCCGTGAATGCAGGGCGTGTGTGGCCGGAATAGGTTTCTTAATGGAGGCATTTGAATGCGCCGAGGGTGCATATTCTGCCGGGCATGCAGCAGGCGAGGGAGGGGTAGTAACTGTTGTCACCTATACACACTCAGTTTACTGTTGAATCTAGTTCCCCAAGAGTTGAAAAACGAACTGCTGTTGCCGCCTACTCTCTCGTTCACTTGGAGAGAATCCAATGGCGATCCGAGGGGTGAGCCTGATGGATATGGACTTCAGGAAGGAGTTCACCTTTGAGTTCTCCGTTCATTCCCATGGCTGCACCAAATTGAATGTGATGTACACCAATGATCCACACTCGGTGAAGCTTTGCCTCGTCGAGTTCAAGCAGTACCTATAGGACGAGAGTTATTTGCCCAAAACCACCACACTTGAGGCCAGGGTAAAACTTAGTACCACAATGGAGGCAGGGCACAAAAAAACACCGGAAATGCGCCTAATGCATAACGCGGAGCACTGACGCTCCAATTTGGACGTGAAAACAGCAAAACCGATAGATGGGGCCCGCCTGTCAGGGCTGATATGGCAAAGACCAAGCACACAAATAGCATTGACTAGCTGAGGTGGCAAATGAGATGTGGACCCCGCCTGTCTGTGACTACATGATCATCTTCTTCCCATTTATTTTTCTATGCGACATTACATTGAGCAGCTTACGGACGGCCGGACTCCGGCGACTATGCTCACACCAGCGAGCATCGTGAGGGGGGCGGGCGGTGCCATGAGGCCTCACAACCCGATGCCGCTCCCCTTGGCATGGACGCCCGAGCTCTCTGTCCACATGCGAGCTGTGAGCTCCATGGCCACGATGGTCATGGCAGCCGAGCAACTGCCCCGAGCATGCCCCACGCCACAAGCACACATACACCTACACGCGCCCCCATGCCACGAGCATGCACTCACCTACATGCTCCCAGCACCACTTCCGCGAGATTGGGCAGCAGCTCATCTTGCGCTGACCTTGGTCGTCGACCATGACTGACCTCGGCCGCACGGATGTACTCCATGCGCGCTCGCATGGCCCAAACATGCCGCCGGCCGCCATAGCTGTTCATGTCGCACATGCGCACTGCGGTTCTCGTGCGCCTCCCCGTGGCCACACCTTGTTAAATTTTTATTAAAGCTAATTAAATTTAAGTAAAGTGACCACTAACACTTTTTATTATAGTACCAATACAGACCTGCTCATGAACCGACATGTGGCCGGAATAGGTTTCTTAATGGAGGCGTTTGAATGCCCTGAGGGTGCATGTTCTGCCGGGCGTGCAGCGGGTGATGGAGGGGTAGCAACTGTTGTCGCCTGTACATACTCAGTTTACTGTTGAATCCAGTTCCCCAAGAGTTGAAAAACGAACTGCTACCGCCGCCTATCCACTCGTTCACTTGAAGAGACTCCAATGGCGATCCGAGGGGTGATCCTGCTGGATATGGACTTCAGCAAGGAGTTCACCTTTGAGTTCGCCGTTAACTCCCATGGCTGCACCAAGTTGAGTGTCATGTACACCAATGATCCGGACTCGGTGAAGCTCTGCCTCGCCGAGTTCAAGTAGTACCAACATGACGAGAAAGAACAAGGTCGTAGGACTAGACCTTGTGCCCATCCATTCATCTCCCGACAGGGACAAGCGGATCGTGGTCGCCCAGGTATGCATGCGGGACGAGATTCTCGTCTACCACTTCTGTAGGGCCATCAGAGGTTCTGGAGCATTCGCCCGTTTCATCGGCAGCGCCGACTACACCTTCGCTACGGTGGAGAGAAGGAAGAACGCGATGATTCGGCCATCTAGTGCAACAAGCTTGTCGACATCCAGAAGCAATACAAGATCATCGGCAACGGGCAGGAGAAGGACTCCGTGGTTGACCTCGCTGAGACCATCATCAACCCCTGCTACGCCAACATGAAAGAAGACAACGATACCAAGGACCTGAACACGTGGGAGGTACCTCTGTATATAGCCTACATAACCTACACGGCCAAGGACACATATGCATGCTACGACATGTATAGGCAGATCTTGGACATGAGGGCGTGTCTGCTTCCCGTAACCGACGAGTACACGGACAGCTACAGCGTCATGATCAAGCGTGCCAGGAAGGTCTAGATGTTGTACTTTATCTGTTTAAGCACCTTTATCATGTGAGTGTTTCATGCATTAGCCTATGTGTCGTAATTATCTGTTTTGTCCGAAATATTTCTTCTAAGAACCCATTAACTTGTTTGCTTTTTTAGTGGCTATTTGATTATGTATGTAACTAGTTCACTCGTACGTTTCAAAAAAAACTAGTTCAGTCGGCTGCCTTGCTTTGAATCTCCTTCCTCCCAACATATTTCCCTTCTCATGTGGACCCAACAGGTCTCGTACACAGACATATGGGACCAACCACCTATCCATTTGTATTTCTTTATTTTGTTCAATCTTTCATCCTCTTCCTATACAACGGCTAGCCATCATAGCCTATGGCATTGGCCAGGCCATCCCTCTACTCCCACACATTGTACGGTGGAGGCAGCTCCATTGGCCCACCCTGCACCCAAACAAGTCAACCCTCGTACTCCCCTCCGCCTGCGCCTTCCCCCGCTCCGGTTCGTTCGGTCCGCGGCCTTGACGTCATCCTCCGCCTTGGTGCTCTCGCCGCGGTGCCGCCGTCTATCGTTCCCAACATGGTCAGCAAAACATGAGGAATTGGGAGACAACTGTTCGTCGAGAGGCTGACAGTCCCGGGCCCACCAGGTCCATGCCCTAGGTTTTGTTGTTTTAACATGGGCAGCCCATGACATGTTTCAACTTTTTTGGATCAAGTGGCCTCTGGGCCTCCCAACCTAGCTTGTCTATAACATCAGCAGCCCAAGTTATGTTTGGTTTTTCAAGACGACGCACAGCTCAGTTCTATTTTTTATAAGAATGCAAAACTGAACTTATGTTTTCCCTCCTGTAATACTCCCTCCGTTCCTAAATAATTGTCTTTCTAGACATTTCAAATGACTACTACATACGGATGTATGTAGACATATTTTAGAGTGTAGATTCACTCATTTTGCTCCATATGTAGTCACTTGTTGAAATGCCTAGAAAGACAAGTATTTAGGAACGGAGGGAGTAGTATATATAGGGTATTTTGTTGCTAGCAACAAAATATTATTCTGTTAGTATACACCCCTATAGGGCCCGATATGTTGCAGCCCAACGCCCTCTTCTAGAGAAAAACAACCCAACAACGCGCCATGCCCCCGTCTTCAGCCTCCTTCTGCCACGCCCGCGCCTCCACTACCAGCAATGTGCCGCCCCCACCTCCCACCGCGGTCGCCGCCCGCAACTCCGACCGCGGCCGCCGCCACCCATCTCCCGCCACGGCCGCCGCACCCATCTCGCGCCGCGGCCGCCGCCCCAAACTCCCACTGCTGCTGCCTCCCCCCACTCCCGCCGCGGCTGCCGCACCCACATCCTGCCGTGGCTACCGCACCCAACTCCCGCCGCGGCTGCCGCCCGCCACCGGTCCTCTCCTCCACGAGCCCCAGCGTGGATCCCCTGCAGCGGCCAAATCCCGGCGCGCCCAGCCGCAGCTCCTGAACCCCGCTTCCATCAGCTCCACTTCACCGGAGCAGTCAGTCCGTAGGAGTTGTGGTTTTTTTTGAAACTATGATGATTTTTATAACAAATTCGGAAACTATACATCCTAATGGAGAAAAATCAAAAGTGTCACCCGTCGGCCTCACGATGGCGAAGAGGACTTTTCGCCAACCGTTGGTAAAAAAATCTTTTCGTAAACAGTTGGCCAAAAGAGTCCTCTTGATAAACAGTTGCTCTACTTTTAAAAATTCATATCAAATAGGATTTTAGTATTTTAATTTGATTCTTTTTGCATTAGATTAGAAATTTTATGAAGTTTACGTAGATATCAAGTTTGACTAGATTTGAAAATTTGAATTTGAATTTTCATGAATTTTCTCAAATCACTAGATTGCCTATAATTTGAGCTAGGTGTATTCTTTTTAGATGATTCTTTTTGCCACTGGTTCTTTGTGAATTTGTTTATCAAGTAGTAATTAATTGGCGAATTTTATAATTATTTAAAATTAGGTTTTATAAAAACAGTTCTGTTTTAGTGTTTTATAGGTTTTATGCTATTTCTTTCAATTTTAACTGCTTTAAATTTTTTCTTTAGTTTTTTGACATATTCATTTTGTTTCTGCTTAGTTATCGGTAGCTATTTTATTTATAGTATTTTTTGTATTTTATTTCTTTTATCCGACTAGAAAACTTGTTTTGAGCTTCAGTAGAGTTTATATTTAAAAGTGCCTTGTAAATCCTGTATAACCATTGCCGTTTTATACATGAAAAAAGTACTTTCCATAATCTTTTCCCTTCATTTTCTTTGCCGCCATTTTCTTTCCGCCATTCTCTCCGCCACACTAAGGAGTGCTTGCATCGACGGAGGATGACGATGATGCCTTCATGTGGAGTGTGAAACACTTGTGTGAGAGAAGTCATAAGTGTGAAACACTCTCCGATGATGATGACGGCTGCAAACACTTATGATTTCTCCCGCACGGTGTTTCACACTCCACCACCAAAGACCGACGGGGAGACACAGACCGTGTCGACGATGTTATCTATGATCGTGGACACCATGAGGCTCATTTATAAGTTAAGAAGTGAAGATGGCAAGAAAGAAGATGGCGGAAAGAAGATCATGGAGAGAATGGCCGAAAGAAAATGGAGGAGAGAATGGCAGGAAATAAAATGGCGGGAGAAAATGGAGGAGAGAATGGCGTAAAAAACTAATTTTAAATAATCCTAAAATTCACCAATTAATTACTACCGATAAACAAAGTCACAAAGAACCAAGAGCAAAAAGAATCATCTAAAAAGAATACTCATAGCTCAAATTATAGGCAATTTAGTGATTTGAGAAAATTCATGAAAATTCAAATTCAAACTTTCAAATCTAGTCAAACTTGATATCTACAGAAACTTCATAAAATTTCTAATCTAATGCAAAAAGAATCAAATTAAAATACTAAAAATCCTATTTGATATGATTTTTTAAAAAATAGAGCAACTGTTGGCCGAAAAGTACTACTTTTTGGCCAACGGTTGACCGAAAAGTCCCTCTTTGGTCAAGGGTTGGCCGAAAAGTCCCTCTTCGGCCAACGGGAGGCCGAAAAGTCCCTTTTCGGCCAACAGGAGGCCGACGGGGTGATACTTTTGATTTTTCTCCATTAGGATGTATAGTTTCCGAATTTGCTATGAAAATCATCATAGTTCCAGAAAAAAATCCAGGTCCACTTCCTCTACTGGTCGACACCCGCGAGGCCATCTGTACTCTTGCCCGAGCTTCCTTGCCATTAGTGGCCGCTCCGCCCACCGGCTGTCGGCCAGAGGTGAATTCTTCTCAGCTAAGAGCATGGACCCCTTTCAAGGATGCAAATTGGGAAGCTCTGGTGTTATCACCATCCAAATTATGTTCTTCAGATATGCAAGATTCTTCATTGTTTATCGGTTGCTTAGGGCACATGGTTACGTTGGTGAGACATCTCTACTTCAGGTAAAATGTAGATCCCTGTACAAAGTTTAGCTAAGTTCAGTACAAAAAGTTCAACTAATTTCTGGCGATGGTTAAACTAAGTTCAGTGAAAAATTCAAGCTCAGTTCAGTCAAAAAATTAAAGTCAAAAGTTGCATGAAGCCCCTGCTACTTGCGTTGGTGCACTGCTGCTGTTTGTTGCTGCAGCAGGGTGATGTGAGTCTGAGAGAGAGGTAGCAAAATGGAATGGTCTTCCACATTGACTAACTCGTGGGACACTCAGTTAATTTCTTGATTTAGTCCAATTCAATTCCTAATTTTGTTTCAGTTCAACGGCTACTATCTCTCATAGTTTTGATGTTTAATTACGAAGTCATGTACATTAACAACAAATAAGTTCAAGTATATCGATAAATGGAAGTTTAGGTATATGGAATTTGATGCTTGTTGGGTGTATACATGAGTATAAATGGATTTTCTTCTTGTTGAATGAAGTTGAACTTGTTGTTATGCGCGACGGCCAGGGGTGGGAGGCACACGGCGGCCAAAGGTGGGAGGTGCGCGTCAGCCGGAGGTGGGAGGCGCGCGTCAACAGGAGGTGGGAGGCGCACGACAGCCGGGGTTGGGAGCCCCCCTGTGCAGCTGTGGAGTCCGTCCTGGCTGATCTGCTCAGGCTGTTCAACTTTGTGTCTCCGGTCGCTCGGCCAACGCTTGGCGAGGAGCGACCCAGTCTCGCTCGTGTGTGGAGTTTGGAGCATCTCCTACCACTGTGTTCTACTCTCCTCTATTTTCAACTGAACGTGCTGCCATTTGTGGATATCCCCTCGACTCCACAACAAGTTGAATCCCGCAAATCCTACTGGTAAGTGCAAGATTCAGTACTGTCCTTTTGATTTTCTATAAAAAAGGCCAATCCTTCTTGTTGCTTCACATAGAGTACTGACATCCATCCACGGAACAATCAAGCAACCATGGATGGATGCCTTTATCGGCCCACCACTGTGTCGCGGATGTGATCTTTGTGCACTTTTGAGTGTTGTAAAACAATTATATGCTTCTGGTTGCTGCTCACTGCCACTAGCGAATTGTGCAAGTGCAAAAAGTTTTATATCGCAAGTTCAAAGAGGGTTTTATGCAAGTTCAGAAGTCTGTTTTGAGCATCTTTAGGTGTTTGTTGTAATGCAGAAAAGAGATTTTAATGTTGCAAAATAAACCTAGTGAAAAATTCATGTTTAAAATAGTTTGCCAAAATGCCTCAGTGCACTGGACTACTAGCTTTCATGTGTTTCATGTTAATTTGTAGCTACCTCTTGCTTGTTAATTGCTATAGCTTACAATACATAATGATTTTTTCGTGTGTGATCAGTACTTTAGGTGCTAATCAAGGAATAGGTAGGGTTATTCAGATTGAGGATCTTAACTAATCATGTTAATGGTTGGTCTTGCTCCCTGTGCTTTACAGCGACTACTCCAGAAAAAAGCCACTGGAATGTGCTGCGCTCAGTACTCTCTTGACAAATCGAGCAGTGCAGGTTCTCTAATGTGCCAAAATATTGCCAGCAGTGATGCCTGCATCATGGCCCATTGATGAGATGCTGCTTTTCTGTATGCATATTTGTCTATTTAGTTTTGTGTACTATTGTTTGCCCCAATTGATCCTTGTGTTAATGCTTGTATGTCGTGCACTTCTGATCTCATCATGAAGTGAAAAAAGACAAGCGAGCTAAGTACTTGTTTGGAAAGTTTGGAAGAACACATAAACCTAAAACAAGTTCATTGAAAAAGTTTGGTTTCATTCAAAAAATGTGATTTTTGGTTGGAAAATGATGTTTTTTCTACTCACGTAAAATTGATTATGTGGCTGCTGCATTGGAGTTACTCTGACCCATGCAAAATAAATTACAGTAAGCAAAAAAGAAAATCTATTTACGTAGGGATGTAGACAAATTTCTGGAGCACAACAGACTCATCGCGCATCAGTTGACCATTCATTCAGTTACTTCAAGCTCGTCAGTTGCTTCAACGACGGGAAGTCAGGGCGGTGACGTGTTCGAGGACTGCGACTGGCGGCAGGTACAATTGAATTCAGGATGCTTTTGAGCTCTTTTCTTTTGAAGTGCGTTCAAGAATGTCATATTGAGAATGCTAAAAGAGAATTGCAGTCTTCTTTCCTCAGCAAAAAGTTTAGATCCTGAAGGTATTTGTGAAGTGTTGTCAGTTCCATGCGCACGTTCAGATTTTTCTTCGGTATTTGATTCATAAGCTCAGTACATATTTATGGTTTAGGTCAAAACATGGATGTTTGCCCCAAAAAGTAAGTTTAAAGATTGTTCAGTGCTTGATGTTCTTACTTTTCAGAGATTGGTTCATGGACCGGCTCCCGCCGGCGTAGGAGAACGCTGGCTGGTGGTGGATCTTGAGCACCGCCTCCAGTTCCCTGTGCTCAGGCGACCGTGGTTACCACCGGCATGCATGTGTGGGCGGTCCTCCGAGGCCGCTCTCCTTTTGTGTTGTCCGCAGCCGCCCACGCATGCTGCCCTGATTTCTACCTCGCCTCCGACCTTGATTGACGGCTATTGTTGGTAGGTGTTTCATGAATGCACCAATGGAGCATCATGTGAACTGAAGGTTTTCTTGCCCACCATCTATTTATGAAATTCCTACAAGAACTAATGATGAGATTGATGTTCCAAACACACAAGCTAAAGCGGTTTTTCATATAGCTACATCTAGTGAACTTCAGGTCACCTCTAATAAATACCTTTTTTGTGTTTCTTTTTTAAGTCATTATATGCTCTCAAAATGTTTATGTTTATGCCTCAAAACGAGAGAGAGAAAACCAGTACATGTGTCTCACGCTTTGTTACATAACATTTTAATTATCTTTACCACAAAGCTTCATCTATCCAGAGAAGTTCAAAGTAAAGATTAGTTCACACTTTAGGTTCTGCTCCTTTGGTCTATTTTGTTCAGTTCTGACTCCTTCAATTTTGGTTGCAGAGAAAGTTCAAATTTCATGCTCCTTTAATTTTTGTTAAGTCAGGGAGAGTCAGATTTTGCTCGGGCATCATCTCGTATCGTCCGTTCAGCAAAAGCTTCCAGATAAGTTCACACTTGTGGTTTTGCTCAATGGTTTAATTCCTTAGTCCAAACTCCTTGGGTTTTTGTTCCAGAGAAGTTAAAGAAAACCTGTAGAAGTTTGTGGTAAGATATGTTTCACTTGAAGCAGGAACATCAACTGCCACATTGATACTTACAAGAATTCAGCCCTGTTTGCTTATGTATGGTACCTAACTGACCATGTTATTGAACTTGTGTTGTCGCTAATTCTGAACTTGTGTTCACTCTTATATAGTGACCATGGATGCGCCCAGCGAAGGACAACGATAGGCAAAAAAATACTAGTGCATCTGCTTGCCTCCTCTTCATATTCCATACTGGAAAACATCCTTCCCCCCTCTGTTTTCTTTGGTATGTTTTCATTAAAAGACCTCAGAATAGCAAGTAGAAGTTCGACAAAAAGGATCGACATCAGTTCAACCGCAGAAAGAGAACAAGTCCAGCGAAGGAGGAGGCGGCAAAACATATAGCTTATCTATCCGGTGGAGCTTACTGACTGAATCAGTTAAAATTATTTGATTTTTAGTTCATCTTCTGGGTTATAGACCAGTCACATGTACTTGTGTCAGGTCGCCTGCAAATTTGTTATCGTTGTCTGTTCATGTGTGTTCTTCTTGTCAGGTCCTTTGCAAGTTTGTTATCAGTTCATGTGTATTGTGTCCTCTTTGTCAATTCATGTGTTTTCTTTTTTGTTTTCTTATTTGTCAGGCCGTGTGCAAGTTTGTTATCAGTTCATGTGTATGTGTGCTGGTAACCATTGTTTTTGATGCTAGCTACCGATCTGACCATTGTATTACTGCAGCTGCTCTATGTAATTAGTCCCTTTGTTAGTTGAATCTCATACTATTTGCTGGCTTTGGCATTGTAAAAACACAACAAGTTGACAAATTTAAAAAGTTATAAGTTCAACACAATGTCACAGATAAATTTGGGAAAAAAAGCTCAAGCAAAGAGAAACCCCTGGAAATTCAAATGATAAAAGTTCGAGTCGCAAAACGAGAGAAGTCCAACACATCGTTGCAAAAAAAGTTGAGTTCAAAAAAATAAACACATGAAAAATTTCTTTTCAAATAATATGATTCAGTTCAACATATAAACCATGCAAGTTTGGTGTACCATTGAAAAGTTACGAGGAAAATCATACCGAAAAAACAGAGTAGAAGTCTAGTCTATGAAAATACGCTCAGTACAAATCCATACAAACATCCACAAATCCATACAAACATCCGTTCAAGTACTCTCTTTTTGAAACCTTTCAAAGTTACTCTGCGAAAAATAAATCAGTACGGATACATACAATAGTTCAGTACAAGTACTCTATTTTTTCTGACGGAAAAACAGCATGATGGGTCTCATCATAATCCAAATTACTCGTCAATGGTTGCGAATTTGAGAAAACGTTCAACATGCTAAGTTTCATATTTTTGGTATCTTTCCAAGCATATAATATTTGCCTCATTTCGACATACTTTAAAAAAATCGCGTTCAAAATCAAATTTGATCATATTCGAATTTGTTTTTAAACCATAAGGAATTAGAAAAGTATTTCAATACAAAAAGTTGCACATTTTCCATAGCTTACCAACGCCATATCATTTGCATCAATCAAACCATTTGCAAAAAAATCGCGAAAATACGTTTCGCCCAAAATTTTACTGTTTTCCAAATTACTTTTCAATCGTATAGAATTAGAAAAAATAATAGATATATGGAAGATGCGGATTTTCACCAACTTTCCAACGCCATCTTATTTGCTCAATTTCGACAAACAGTTTGAAAATTGAGTCGAAAATACGATTCGCGTTCTCGGTTTTGAAAAAATACGGGTTTTTTAAAACTGCTCTTAAACCATAATGATTTTGCAAAAACGTTCAATATACATGAAATATAGCTGTCAAGGGCTTTCCAACGATATATTACACACCCCGTTCTGACAAAAAAATTGCAAAAACATTTTGAACTAAAGAACACGATGTGTTAAACAGAAGTGAAACATTAGTTCAACCGCTCGAAAATCATTAGTACAACCGCTTGAAACCGCCAGTTCAAGTAGGGTAACAGAATATTCTGTTTCGTGAAACACAATAGTCTATATATATATATATATATATATATATATATATATATATATATATATATATATATATATATATATATATATATATATACATATATATAATAGAAACATCATAAGGTTCCGTTAAACCTGTCGTTCGTCCAACCATTTTATAGACCTTCCCACTTCCTTTATTTTTCATTTTTATTAATCCTATATCTGAATTTTCTCCCACTTTCTTTTTGGATGTAAACTGAGCTTTCTCCCAGTACTTTTCCCTAGAACCAACTCAATTGTCCCACGTCTAGCCTAAAAGTAATAATACCTCACGTCCTATTAACTCATCAAATTAAAATAATACTTTATTTCGAAGTTCTTACAAAATAATAATAATAATTGTTTATATATAACTTGGCAAGTTAACTCCTAGTGATTGCATACATAAGCTTGCAAAGATTTTACTGACCCATGTAGTAATAGACGTGCAATCATGTGTTTATGCTTTTATAACATTTCTTCGTCCAGCCCAACATGATATTTTCACCCGGCCTAGCAAGTCCGTGGATTTTGAGAAAAATGCAAATGGGCTTTAAATTCTACCATATATATAAACGAGCTGCATAGATGCTACATCATTGTTTCACCCAGCCCACCAAATGGACTAAAAAACAAATGGGCTTGCTGACATGTGGGCCAGTAGGTCGACGCCTAAGAAAGGCGTTGGATTTACATCCAACGGCTAACATTCTTCTTCAATCTCTCGTCTTCTTCCCCCAGCGCTGTCGGGACCGCCTTCTCCAGCCTCTGGTGTCCAACGGCGTTGTTTCGTGCGCCTCGCAGCAAAACGCTACCCCGTCGACGGCCAAGCCATCCCTCCACTCCGTACCTCCTATTATTCTCTGCTGAGTGTAGGCCCACCCCGCACCCGAACCAGTCAAGTTTCCCACTCCTCTCCGTTTGCGACTCCACTACCGCGTCTTCCCCATCTCCGAGTCGTTCTAGTCTGGGGCCTCGCCGTCGTCCACCGCCTTTCTGCGCTCGGCGCGGCGTGGTCCACAAACGAGAGTCATCGGAAGAGGACTATACGTGAGAGCATGATGGATGGGACCAATAAGGTCCATGGTCGCACGCAAGGAAAGTTCCTCCTTAGTAAGCTGTTTCCTTCCCCTGACAGCTGGGGCCCACCGGTTGTATCTTCGCACGGAAGGAAGTGCCTCCTTGTTATGCGAAAAAACTATTCCTCCCGATGACAGCTGGTACCCGGCAGATTTGGTGGCTGACTTGTGGGCCTACTAAGCAGACGTGTGCGCAGGGCTTTGTCAAGTTAATCAACAAATGATTCTAGCTGTTGGACCGTTGGATGTTAATCCAACAGCCGTGCTCCTTCTTCAACCTCTGTATTTGCTCATGTGTCCTGTGGGCGGTAGTGCTGCCACGACCCGAACCAGTCAACTTTCCCACTCCTCTCCATCTGCGACTCCACTACCGCGTCTTCCCCATCTCCGGGTCATTCCAGTCTGGGGCCTCTCCGTCTTCCATTGGCCTTGGTGCGCTCGGCATGGTGTGGTCAACATGGTCAACAAACGAGAGTCATCGGAAGATGAGTGTACCTGAGAGGCTGACAGTGGGGACGCACCACGCCCATGGACGCATGCATGCAACTACATCCTTTTAACCCTGAAAAATAATGTTTTCTCCCCCTGACTGCTGGGACCCACCAGCTACATCTTCGCACACAAGGAAGTGTGTCCATATTACGGGCAAAAAAACGATTTGCCCCCTGACTGCTGGGACCCACCAACTACATCTTCGCACGCACAGAAGTGCCTGGCAGTCGGGACCCACCTGGTCGAAGTGTACGTAGTGCTGTCATTCTGGTCACGAACGTGTACGTACATACTAGTCGATGTAGAGGCGCGCATGTAGAGGCGTGCACGTGTCGTAGTGGAGGCGCGCATGTAGCATGTACATGTATGTACAACATCCACAGTGCAAGAAAGTAAATACGACCACGTATGTACATACGGGCGGGGCCTCGAACGCCTACTCGCGCATACGTACGGCCAGGGCTTGTGTACATGGCTGGGTTGGAACGGAGAGACTACGTCGTCGTCGTGTTTCTGGGGAGCCAACCGGTTGGGTTGGAACGGAATGCGTCGTGTTCATCGGGAGCCAATCGGCTTGGACGAAACAACCGATGGAAACGAGGCCTGGCGTACCGCAGAACGGAGGAAACGGCCTTGTGTTCGACCGGTCACGGTCGAAACGGGATCCTGTTCATAGGGAGGGGTCTGGCATACCGCAACACAGAGGAAACGAACTTCTGTTGGACCTCCTACGGTCGAAACAGGGTCCTGTTGATCGAGAGGGGTGTGGCGTACAGCAAAACGAAGGAAACGAACTTGTGTTGGAGCGCTACGGTCGAAACGGGGGTCCGGTTCATCGGGAGGGGAGTGGCATACCGCAAAATGAGACTCCACGGGATACTGTTCATCTCCACCATCAAACTCCTCTAGCCTCCATGAGCTACTATTCATCCACCGTCGACCTCCGCCAGCCTCCACCTACGACTGTTCATCCACGGGCTCCTGTTCATCCAGCCTCCACCGCGCCCTCCTCCACCGGCTACTGTTTAACCAGCCCTCTACACGGGGTCCTGTTCAACAACCCCTCCATGGGGCTACTGTTCACCCAGCCCTCCACCGGCTACTGCTCAACCAGCCCTCCAACGGGTCATGTTCATCCAGCCCTCCACGAGGTCCTATTCATCCACCCCCAACCGGCTCGATCGATTGGGGTCCTGTTCATCCAGCGGCAACACCATTCATCCAACCCCCTACCGGGAACTGTTCATCCAACCCCCCAACAACACTCACTGTTCATCCAAAGGCACCATCGATCAGCTTTAGTTAGCAGCAGTAGTGAAGGAATCGCTCGATCGGGTTCAGTTAATAGGCATCGATCGATCGCTCGGGTTCAGTAACGCGTAGCCTGCAATGCAATCGCTCGGGTTCAGTAGGCGAATGCCTCACTCGGGTTCATATTGGACTATTCATTTCGATGGATCCAAGCAATTGGAAGGCTCGGGGGCTGGAGTTATATTGACTTCCCCACGAGGTGATAAATTTTGTTATGTTTTAAGGTTGATGTTCCCTTGTACTAACAATACAGCTGAGTATGAAGCCTTACTCCATGGTCTACGGATGGCTGAGAGATGAATCTAAGTCGGGTGAGGTGTTTTGGCGACTCAGATTTGGTGGCTCAGCAAGTGTCAGAAACTTGGGATTCAAAGGATCCACTCATGGCTGCTTATCGCCGAGAGGTTGATACTATTGCTCGTCATTTCAAAGGTTATCAAGTGGAGCATGTTGATCGCAGGAAAAATGAAGCTGCTAGTGCTTTAAGCCGGCTGGAGTCTCAGCGTAAGCTGGTACCCCCTAATGTTTTCCTCGATGTTTTGCATAACCCATCAGTTAAGTTGCCTATGGAGGAAGATTTAGCAGTTCCTGACCCGGAGGTATAGTTGGTGGCGGCTCTCCATGCTATCCCTGATTGGACTATTCCATATTTGGCTTATATGACCCGGGCAAGTTACCTGAGGATGAGACCTTGGCCAGGCAAATAACCTGGAGGTCTAAGTCAATGACTATTGTCAATGGTGAGCTACACAGATGCAGTGTTATAGGAGTGTTTCAACGATGCATTTCTCCGGAGGAGGGCCGTGAAATTTTAAGGGAGATTCATGAAGGAGATTGCGGTCATCATGCCGGCTTTAAGTCTCTTGGTGCTAAAGCTTTTCGGCATGGGTTTTATTGGCTGAGGGCTCATGCTGATGCGGAAGATATGGTCAGTAGGTGTGATGGCTCTCAAAAAATTTCAAGGCGAGCTCATGTGCCAGATCAAGAATTGAGGATGATTCCAATTACTTGGCCATTTTCAGTCTGGGGCCTGGATATGGTTGGGCCTTTTAAAATGTCCAAGGACAAAAAGACGCATCTCCTGGTAGTTGTTGACAAGTTTACAAAATGGGTGGAAGCTGAGCCGGTTAGCAAATGTGATGCAGCGACGGCGGTTCAGATCATCAAAAAGGTGATCTTTTGTTTTGGATACCCTCATAGTATCATTACTGATAATACTACTAATTTGTCTAAGGGTGCAATGACAGAGTTCTGTCAACAAGAGCATATCCGGATTGATGTATCGTCGATGGCTCACCCCTGGTCTAACGGTCAAGCCGAAAGAGCCAATCAAGAAATCCTGAGAGGTATCAAGCCCCGGCTTATGGTCCCTTTGTAGAGGACGCTGGGTTGTTGGGTGGAAGAGTTGCCCTTAGTGCTTTGGAGTATCAATACCACCCACAATAGATCAACGGGTTACACGCCTTTCTTCATGGTTTATGGAGCAGAGGTGGTTCTCCCTAGTGACATACGTCATGATTCACCCCGTGTGGCGGCTTATGTTGAAGCTGATAATGAGAAAGCATGTCAGGGTGCTATTGACCTATTGGATGAAGAGCGTGACCTTGCGGCGGCTCCTTCAGTGATTTACCAGCCAGATCAGCATCGTTATCACAGCCGCCGGGTTGAAACCAAGACCTTTCAAGAAGGAGATTTGGCGCTCCGGCTCATCCAGGATCAAACTGGCATGCATAAGTTATCCCCACCTTGGGAGGGGCCTTCTGTGGTTAGCAAAAATCTGAACAACGGGGCATACTACCTTATTGGTGTTCGAGGCCACAACGACTCACGCACGTCGGAGGAGACCCACCGGTCGTGGAGTATTGCTCATCTTCGGCCTTATTACACCTGAGCCACCGGCTCTTGTGATGTATATACTTTTACCAATGTATATATTATGATTAGTATTATAAAGACAACATCCCTGATGATTCATGGCCTCTGTCATTTCATTACTGAGAATCTAAGTCTTTATTGTTACTTCATAAGGTCACTTGGGGGCTTCCTGCTTATTGATCATAGCTATGATTACCCTTTTGATCCGGCTTGTACGCCTTAATTGTAAACACTTGGCGGCTTCCTGCTCATTGAGCATAGCTATGACTACCCTACTGATCCGGCTTGTACGCCTAGATCAAAATATTACTTGGGGGCTTCTTGTTAAATGAACATGAGCTTTGTTATCCCTCGTAATAGGCTTGGACGCTAGGTGTATTCACCAAAAATCCAGGTTATCCTGCCTTTGTATGCTTGCCACTCCGACCAGGTGATGCTGGAATGACTCGCCGTACTCTTGACAGTCAATCTTGTAAAGGCCCTGAACTTATCAAAGTTAAAACGACGATTGGTCATGTGAGGCCCGGCTTACAGGTTTGAATTAAGGATTAACTCAGTGGTTGTGCAGCCCTTGAATAGCACTTAATGTTGAGGCTTGGCAGCCTTTGAATGCCTTAGTCTTTTGTGTTCTATTGCCTTTGAATCTTTTTTGGTGACTTCTGTTTCTGCCATATTGATATATCGTTGAAACTTGATTCAGGCCATGATGCCTTGATCTTTATTTGATAATATCTGGTGTTTTGTTAACCCGGCCTGGCTTTGGACATTAAGTCACCAGTGTATGATGACCATATGTTTGGAGTTCTGTACTCTAAAATTTGGGATGTTGCCCTTTGCTGTATATGGTGTTGTAAGCTGGCAATATGAATAAATTGCACAGGGCGCTGCGCTCTGGGTCTGGGATGTTACCCTTACTTCATATGGCATGGTAAGCTGGCAATATACATAAACATCACAGGTATGATATTTGTTTTCGTTATGATTCTATGAGGTTTTGGTAAACCAGCCCTGGTTATGGTAAACCGACAAGACACTTGTGCTCTTGTAACATCCCAAATTTTCAAATTTGGAATGTTAATAGGATCATTCGTTGTCATCATGATTACTATGCATTTGTGTTGTTAAAAATGTTCACTGTTTTGTATAGTAGCAGCAACAACTTATTGTGTGTTTTGGTGTTTTCTAAAAAACTAGTCGCACTATGTGCAGTCGGGCTCCACAGTGGCCCAGCTAACCCTCGCCGCGCGCTCACTAAACACAGCAGCGTAGCTGCAGCCGCTACTAGGCTGGCGGCCCATTTCACCGCAGGACACAGCCCACCCTGCTGCCATTCGTTTTTTCCTTTTTTTCTTCTCTCTCCCCTTGACTTCGGGTCCGGCATGTCATCTTCCTCGCAGCGCATGTTCGTCACGGTCTCCTGTAGCTCACCGAACCCCACCGAGATGAAATCAATGGATTCGATCAATTCTTGAGCCCTAGACACGGAATCCAAATTACATAAGATCTCCACTGCCTTCTCGTACGATTTTTCCCAAAACTGCTGTTTCCCATGCCCTAGGGCGTCGTCCCAATCTTGCCGGAGACCGTCACCGCCTGAAGCTTCTGCTGGTGCATTTCGTTGCCACCGTCGGTTCCCAGCACCTCTGTTAACCTATTATTGATCACCTCGAACTTCTGTCTCGACCTCACCTCTTAGTTGCACAGGGGTTTCACCGAACTGAGCAATACAACCTCGACCAGGAGCAGATCGCCTACCGCCCGAGCTCCAGCCAACCTCTGATGTTGTTCCCGCTCTCCACTCACGCCGATGAGGACGTATTCGGGACCGCAGTAGAGCTCAGCTCCCCGTACGCTGCCCTTTGGAGTCTGGAGACCACCAGAGCTTGAGCCACCGAGCTGCCCGTGGCCATCATCTTTGATAGAGGCAAAGGTGTCCCGTCTTTCGATGAGATGGTGTCTATCATTTTCTGTGGGAGTCGACCTTGATGATCCAACTATGAACGTGCGTGACGTCGCGCCTTAGCAATCGCTAAACCAACTTCTGAGGGGTCTGTTTCCTACGAGCAAACGAAGAACAAGCAAGAAACAGAGATTGCAATCTGGATATTGCGAATATAAGATGAAAGCTTTATTGATCAAGATGGGGTTCTGTGACGTCTTGGTCTGGTCGTTGAACACAAACGAAGTACGTGAAGTTGTAGCTATGGCGAACTTTAATCTAAACAAAACCCCAGAGTCTAAACGGTGCCCTAAGGGCTGTATATATGGAGGAGGAGGGGGGAGGGGGCAATTTCGTGGCCCTTGGTGGAGGGGTCCGAAATCAACCCTATCTCTAGTTTCCCCACACATACGGACTCTAAAGATAGCCTATACTTATGTATTTCAAAATTACATGGGCCTGGCCCAATAATAAGGTGATGCAGCACCTAGAATAGCCTTGGGACGAAATTTATGAAGTGGCATATTGTATATTTCGTCCAAGGCTTCATGCACCCATTATGGTGGCTTCAAAGTCCTGAAATCATCACTTGTAACTCCGTTCTTGTTCCCCTTGCGCATGCCATCATCTCCATGCTTGTTCTTGCTCCAATGTTCATCCTTCTCCAAGCTAGTCCCTTCATTTGTAAGCAAAACAAATGTATCCAATTTAGGCAGCATCATATTCTCAAGAACATTAGAATCATTACCAAGAAAAGAAAGTACCTGATAATTTAATTGGCATGCGCGAGCTCTAGTAATTGGTCCAGTATATGTAGCAGTAGGGGCTGTGAGTGTAACAATGGTATTGATGTCCTCATCATCCTCCCCTTCTTGAAATGAAGTCGTCCTCGACGGAAGCTCATCTTCCTCACCCAAATAAGGCTTCAAATCTGCAATGTTAAAAGTGGGACTAACCCCAAAATATGCAGGCAGCTCAAGTTTATATGCATTATCATTTATTTTCTCCAACACCGTAAAAGGACCATCAGCATGAGGCATTAGCTTTGATTTGCGCAAATCAGGAAATCTATCCTTACACAAATGTAACCAAACAAGATCTCTAGGTGCAAGCACAACATGTTTTCTACCCTTATCCCCAACAAGTTTATATTTAGCATTCATACGCTCAATGTTTTCCTTAGTTAACTCATGCATTTTAAAATCAATTCAGCACGTTGTTTAGCATCAAAATTAACCTTCTGCGAAGATGGAAGAGGCAACAAATCAATAGGTGCACGAGGTAGGAAACCATACACAATTTCAAAAGGGCACATCTTAGTAGTAGAATGCAACGAACGATTATAAGCAAATTCAATATGAGGCAAGCATTCTTCCCACATTTTCTTGTTATTCTTCAAAACAGCCCTAACCATAGTAGACAATGTTCTATTGACTACTGCAGTTTGTCCATTAGTTTGGGGGTGACAAGTAGTACTAAAAAGCAGTTTAGTCCCCAACTTAGCCCATAAACATCTCCAAAAGTGGCTAAGAAATTTAGTATCACGATCTAAGACAATAGCATTTGGCACACCATGCAAGCGAATAATTTCATGAAAGAACAAATCAACAACATTAACAGGATCATCGCTTTTATGACATGGTATAAAGTGTGCCATTTTCGAGAATCTATCAATGACAACAAATATGCTATGCCTCCCCTTCTTTGTTCGAGGTAAACCTAAAACAAAGTCCATTGATATATCCTCCCAACGAACACTAGGTACAGGCAAAGACATATATAAACCATGAGGATTGAGTCGTGACTTAGTTTTTTGACATGTAGTGCAACGAGCAACAAAGCGCTCAACATCCCGTCTCATCTTTGGGCAAAAGAAATGTGTAGCAAGTACGTCCTCCATCTTCTTCACGCCAAAGTGTCCCATTAGTCCTCCTCCATGCGCCTGCTGCAACAACAAAAGACGAACGGAGCTAGCTGGAATGCATAGCTTGTTAGCATGCAATACAAATCCATCATTAACGACGAACTTGTTCCATGTTCTTCCTTTTTTACATTCTGCAATACATCTTTAAAATCAGCATCATGCACATATTGATCTTTGATGGTCTCCAAACCAAATATTTTGAAGTCAAGTTGTGAAAGCATAGTATAGCGACGAGACAATGCATCAGCAATAACATTTTCTTTACCCTTCTTGTGTTCAATGACATAAGGGAAAGTCTCAATGAATTCAACCCATTTAGTGTGTCTACGATTAAGTTTAGCTTGACTTTTAATATGTTTCAAAGATTCATGATCAGAATGTATAACAAATTCTTTGGGCCATAAATAATGTTGCCATGTTTCTAAAGTCCGAACAAGAGCATATAGTTCTTTATCATAAGTAGAATAATTCAGACTAGGCCCACTCAATTTTCAGAAAAATATGCAAAAGTTTTGCCATCTTGTAATAACACACCTCCTAATCCAATTCCACTAGCATCATATTCAAGCTCAAATGTCTTATTAAAATCAGGAAGTTGGAGTGAAGGAGCATGTGTCAACTTATCTTTCAACACCGTGAAGGCTTCTTCCTGCACGGTACCCCAAACAAAAGGCACATCCTTCTTTGTAAGCTCATTGAGAGGTGCAACAATGGTGCTAAAATCTCTCAAAAAACGCCTATAGAATCCAGCGAGGCCAAGAAAAGACACTTGTGTGACCGTTTTGGGCTGCGGCCAACTCTCAATAGCTTCAACCTTTGCTTTATCAACTTCAATTCCCTGTGGAGTAACAACATAGCCAAGAAAAGACACTCGGTCGGTGCAAAAGGTGCACTTCCCAAGGTTACCAAACAAACATGCATCACGTAGAGCAATAAAAACAACACGTAAATGTTCCAAATGTTCCTCCAAAGATCTACTATAAATCAATATGTCATCAAAGTAAACTACCTCAAATCGTCCAATGAAAGCACGTAAAACTTCGTTCATTAATCTCATGAAAGTACTAGGTGCATTAGTTAACCCAAAAGGCATGACTAACCACTCATATAATCCAAACTTAGTTTTAAATGCTGGTTTCCATTCATCACCCAATTTCATACGAATTTGATGGTATCCACTACGCAAATCAACTTTGGAGAATATTGTAGAGCCACTCAATTCATCAAGCATATCATCTAGCCTAGGAATAGGATGACGACAACGAATAGTAATATTATTAATGCCTCTACAATCAACACACATACGTGATGTACCATCCTTTTTCGGCACTAGAATAATAGGAACAGCACAAGGACTAAGGGATTCGCGTATATAACCTTTGTCGAGAAGCTCTTGTACTTGACGCATAATCTCCTTCGTCTCCTCTGGATTGGTACGGTATGGCGCACGGTTTGGTAGTGAAGCACTGGGAATTAAGTCAATCTGATGCTCAATCCCTCGAATAGGCAGTAATCCCGGTGGCATGTCTTGTGGAAAGACACTACTAGGGAAAAGGCTACACACAGAATCTTAGCAACAGCGCGGTTCAAAAAACTGCGCTAGTGCTATTTAGCGATGAGCGGCTATTAGAAACCGCTACTGAGACACAAACTTAGCGATGGCGCTGTTGTAAAAAAGCGCTACTACTAATATTCCCATTGGTAGAATGCTAGGCTACGATAGCGTAAACGCCGCCATTTGCTGAAACACAGTTAGCAGCGCGTTTCCAGAGAAGAGCGCTACTACTAACGGAAATAAAATAAGATGATAAACAAATAGAAATTTAAATGAAAATGAAAGAAATAGAAAAAGGAGAAAGGGAAAAATAAAATGTAAAGCAAAATAAACGAAAAAGTGAAAAATCGGAGGAAGGCATAGCAGCAGCGTTTGTTTGTAAGAGGCGCTATAGCTAACGTAGCTGCAGCGCGTGCCCTAGACCCCCGCTATAGAAACAGAATAGGAAATTAGCTATAGCAGCAACGCGTTTTGAGGAAAGCGCTATAGCTAACTTAGCTATAGCAGCAACGCGTTTTGAGGAAAGCGCTATAGCTAACTTAGCTATAGCGCATTTTGCGAAACGCGCTACCGCTAAGTTTGACTTAGCCAAAAAACCGTTTCCCCCGCCCCGGCCACCACTTCCCCCAAATCCCTCAAACCCACCCCGCGCGCGCCGCCGTCTCCCCGATTCGTCGCCCCACACTTCGCCGCCGCCGACGACGCGCACCAGCAGAGCCGTGCGCCGTCGACGACACCGGAGCCGCCCCCAACGCCACGGAGCCGCGCGGCCTCGTCAACGCCACCGGAGCCGCCGTCGACGCCACCTTCCTCGCCGTCACGGAGATGCCCTGCCTCCCTCGCCGTCACGGAGACGCCCGCCTCCTCGCCACCACACCGCCTCCGCCGCCACCACCGAGCCATCATCTGTAAGCCCCACCCTCCTCTCTCTCTCATGCATAGGTTAGCCAGTTTTAATTAGGTTAATTATCTAGGTTTTAGGGCAAAAATTTAGTTAGGGCATTGGCAGAGAAGTAGTTAGGTTAACTAGTTTAATTAGGTTAATTATCTAGGTTAGTGCAAAAACTTAGTTAGGGCTTTGACGGAGAACTAGTCGGGTTAACTAGTTTAATTAGGTTAATTATCCATGTTAATTAGTGCAAAAATTTATTTTAGGCTTTGACAGAGAACTAGCTGCGTTAACTAGTTTAATTAGGGTTAATTATCTAGGTAAACTAGATTAACTAACTAGGTTAAATAGGTAGGTTAATTAGGTTCGTTGGATTAAGAAGCTAGGTTAAGTAGATTGGCAAAGGTTTTGATTTTTCAAAAGACCACTATTTTTCAAGGAAAAGAATTTAGGCAAATTTTATTTTTCATTGAAGTGGTCATGTTATATCTTTTCATTGAAGTTGTTCGATTGTGCCCAAGTGGTGGCTTTGTTGTTTCGAGGAATGATCTTTGAGTGGCCTATGTTTTGCGGAATGTTGATTCATTTACATTAAAGCAAATTTCAGTTCTCGATTTGTCCACTTTTTAGTAAGCGTCATGCGAAATTTCCCATGAATTTCGGCATGACTTGTGCTACAAACTAGGACATATCGAGTGCCCGGATTTGCCGCACCAAGGAGTCAACATTCTGCAAAACAATAGTCCTTTTTATGTCATTATTCATTTTATTAGGTCTAGAATTAATTGACTAGATTTAATCATAGGAAACATGGCTAGCAACGATGAAGGACGAAGTGCCGGTGATTGCGGCACGCGTCTACCGGGCGGCGCGAATTTTTAGCTTTACCGACGATCAGCAGATGTTGTTGCTGGGCCCGGCTTTGGGGATCGAGACCGACACGCAGACCGGTCTTTGAGACCGACTGTGAGACCGGTCTTTGAGGCCGACACCGCGCTGAGATTGAGACCGGCATCGAGACCGGCGCTGAGACCGGTGCTGCCTCGGGGAGCGGATCCGGTGTAGCACCAAAAGCGAAGAGGCAACGGGTTCCTAACAAACTCAGGACTACTAGACTGGTGGTCACGGAGGTGGACAACGACAATTTTGAGCCAAAGGCGCCCGAGGAAGCGCGCGCGTGCTACGGCAATCAAACAGGCTGCATCATACGGACAACCGCCACCATCAACGATGAGAATCTAAAGAAGGTAGAAAATATGAGGAGCTCCCTCCTAAAGAAACTTCACCAGATATTCTTGTTCCCGGGCCGTAATGAGAAGGATTATGATGATCCAGACAATGACCCGGCAATGAAGAAGATAAACAAACACGCCATGACCAAGTTTAGCAGCGTTGGCGCTGGAAAAATCGAGTGAAAGAAAAGATCAGCGATGGGAACCCTACTCCGAGATTGTAAAGGAAAGTCCGACAATCACGGAAGAGCAGTTTCAAATATTCAAGGAGGCTTGCGAGGCGAAGCTGCCAAAGAAAAGTCTAAGTACATGAAGGGGCTTCAAAGAGGAACATTGGGACCCACCACCTCGGAAGCCGTGGTTACGGCGGAAAGAGGTCCAAATGGGCCAAGGAGGACGCGAAGCCGCGAGTCAGGCATCCTGCACCTTGGCGGATTTCACCGTCCCGCAGAGCGTGACGCCCCGAGGGCCCGCCACCGCTTGGGACCCATCAAGAAAGTTTATGAGACAACACCGGTCATTACGGAGTTCATGAGACTACCGGTAATTTTAGTTTACGATCAATTCATTGCACACGTTAGTCATATTTGTAAACGATCCTTGTGCCTTTTGCGAGAGAGCAACGCCGGATTGCGGCGGCGACTTCGCCGTCGAGGCATTGGCGAGGCCAAGTGGGACACTCCATTCAACCGGCGTTGAACATATTGAAATGACAACCGGTGGATACTCGACCGTCGTATGGATGCGTGCGGTGTCGGAGACGGCGCCACGTGGAAGAAGTACTACCGTGAGACCACGGAGGAGAGAAAGGAAAGACGGAGGTTAATCAAGAAAGCATCGACAAGAAGGTTGAGATTGCGGTTGAGAAGAAATCATCTCGATACGATCGAATAGCGATAGCTGCCGCAAAACAAAGCGATTGCAGATATATCTACTTCCTTGGTGACGGGCGTTCACACTTGGACAAGGAAAATCAAAAAAAAATGCAGAGGAGTTTCCCTTGCTGACTTCTTGGCAGCACATGCTCCCGCACCGCTCCCCCGCACCGCTCCCTTTTGGCTCCCTTTTGACTGCCCGCCGGGGCGTGCTCGGTGGTGCCTCCTCTTTAGCTGAGCTCGACGCCCTCACGGTATCTTCCACGGCCCCTTCAATATAAATGTATAATCTCCGTTTTCGTTGCCTTTCGGATGTCTCACGTCGCAGACTTTTATTTGCAGGCCGACGAAACCCGTGCACCATATTGTACACCATCGGCGAATGAAGGTGGGCGTGGGAAGGGGACGATAATGGAGCCGAAGGAACCATTGTTCCACAACCGTCGATCCCCGAGCGTCTTCAAGGTTTCCGTGGCGATGTCAAACCAGGCCACGAAATTTGCCTCCTCTAATACTAGTGGGGATGACGACGAGACCCGGCGGCTTGGTGATTGTTGCAATGGGTGGGTCTGTTGTGGCCAAAGAGTCTGCTTCGTGCGAGGCGGCGGGAGCACAGCCACGAGCACGCAGCCTCGGCAAGGTATGAACATCAACACCCCACCTACCCAATTAGCGTCGGGTGTCGGGTTGGGTGATAGCGGACGGGTAGCGGTGGCTCCATTAGAGGCGATGACGTCGCCATGGATGAGGATGAGGATGACGATGGCGCTGAACAAGATGTCTATCTTGGCGCCTCCTCGGTTTGAGCATCATGAGTCGGTGCACTGAATTACCGTCTCAACGTGTTATTGACGACCATCCGGTGGTAAAGATGCCTAGGAAGAGAGCGAGGAAAGGCAAAAAAGCTGATTCTATGATCCAGCCGCCTCAGCAGCCTCGGCTTCGGGACCGTGTAGATATCCCCGATGCGGATAAATGGCATATCCCCGGTAAACCAATCCTACCTGAAACAACGCTACGGGCCAGATTCGGCGATCTAAGGAGACTTCATGACGATGTGTTGCGGGTAGAGAAAGGCCTCATCGCCTCGAAAGATCTAGGATACCCACTCTACGTGGTTAATGTTCCGCAGCAAATGTCGTACGTCAAGGGCTTCCCCGCGGATAAGTTCTTCCTCCGATTCGATTACATATTCGACATGTTTCATGTGAAGAAGCTGGATTTTACTTTTGTCCGCCTTTATGCCTTGCACATGAGCTACATCATTGGGGTTGAGCAGATAGCTCATATACGTGTCGTGACCCGTACTACATGCACGAGGCCTTCTTGGGAGTCTGTGCACAACATCGTGAATCTGCGAGGATTACATCGTCAGTTTCATGCTCGCCAATAAGGACAAGGAGGCGATTCTCGTGCCTTATCATCCCGTGTAAGTCATCCACGCTGCTATCCTTCCTTCGATTTCAATAATTCATTTGCACGGTGGAGGCTAATTAATTTGAGGTGTACTTATTTTGCGCAGCGGCGGGCGCGCCGTCCTCATCATCCTCTACCCTCGATTCTCCCACGCTCTTTACTTGGACTCGTCGAAGAACATTCACAAAAACAATTACACCCACATCAAAGATGTTCTCGACAGTGCTATGTTTTACTACCAAGCAAGGGGTGGAGATGTTAGGGACAAGAAGAAAAGGGGCGGCAGGCACGCCTTCAGCCATAAGACCGACTTCTGCTGCATCCAACAACCGAACGATTCTCTTAATGATGGATTCTATGTCCTACACCACATCTTTGGAGTACCGACGGGATCACGGAACCTTCACATGGCACCTAGATCTAGCGATGCCCATATTCGCAATGGGCAAAGGACATAGGAGATATCGAGGATCATCGACTTGAGCTGAGTTCTATAACATCCAGTATGAACGTTCCCAAATCATCATGAATGAGGTCGTCGGAAAACAGGGATGTTCCATGCGTAAGGACAAATGTCGCGGGAAGGCGTCCGAACATGGATAGCCTCTCGGCGTCTCGACATGAAGCCTTTCACAAAGCTCGATGACTATCTCCCGACTTGGATGGATGGCACGACATGATGGAGTGATTGTCGATATATGACAATGTGTCCGTTTAGTCCATAGTTTCTTTTATGACAAAACTTTGAGTTATGCATGGTGAAACTTTATTTGTGATGTAATTAAACCGTCCTCCTCGACTAGCGAAAATCACTCTAGTTAGGTCATTTGGGTACGATGAACTTTGTTATTTATGCTTATGATATGTTGTTTCTATTTTTGCCAAGTCTGTCTCTTTGTGTTGCTCAACTATATATGTTGCATATCATCGACTCATGTGATGATGCAGGTGCATAGATCATAAATGGCGAAGAAGTGCTACGCCAGAGTATATATACGACAAGTGGCGGAGTGTCGAGCCCAGTGTACCGGTTTTCGGTTTCGGCGACCACGCAATACTTAGTTTAGGTTCACGCTAATGCGAGAGAGGGATCTGAACTCATGTACTCAAAGTGATAGCTATTCTCATGTATATCATTGTTTAGATGGATGACGATGTATTTGCAAGTAATCGAGACTTGTATCGCTATTTTCGAGATTGATGACGAGAGACCACTTTGTGTTGGATGATGATTATGATGATGACATGATTTGATGAGACTAATTGTATGTATATGCTATGATTACATTTGTATGTGGATGATATGCTAAAGATCATTGTATAAAGCCTATTCAAATGCAAAACAAATAAAAACAAATCTGCGGGGAAAAAACTAATAAAACTAGTAGTAGCGAGGGGATTTAGCGATGGCGCCGACTTACCATGGCGCTTACACCAAAACGGCGCTGCAGATAATACCAATAGCGTCCTTTTCTAAACAGCGCTGCAGCTATTAGTGTGTAGCGAGGTGTGTGTCAACACGCGCCATTGCTACACGTTAAACTATAGCGCCTTATTAGTAGCGCCGGTACCCGCGCTACTGAGGGTGCCCAAACCCGCGCTGCTGCTAGGCTTTTCCCTAGTAGTGAGACGTCAGCGAACTCCTGCAAAATGTTAGTGACAGCAGGTGGCAAAGAGGAAGGCACGTCCTCGAATGAAAATAATGCCTCTCTGCACACAAAAGCAAAGCAAACAGATTTCCTGAAATCTAGCTCATCAATATTAGATTTGGTGGCAAATAAACATGCACTTTTCAATTTAATCTGAGAAGCAACACTAGATGGTTTATTATTAGGCTTCATATGTTGCTCAAATTCTTTTGCCACAATCTGATTTTCACTCTTATTCTTCTCCTGTTTTTCTTTGTTAGCTCTATTAATATCATCTTTCAAAATGGAATCAGTAGTCATAGGAAGCAAAGTAATATTTTATCCTTATGAACAAGAGTATCTTGATTGTTTCTACCATGGTGTCTGAAATTTTTATCAAATTGCCATGATCTACCAAGTAATAAGGAACATACTTGCATAGGTACCACATCACAATCAACATAATCAGCATATGTAGAGATACTAAAATGCACACGAACAGTACGTGTTACCTTAACCTTGCCGCTGTTGTTGAACCATTTGATGTAGTAAGGATGTGGATGTGGTCTTGTGGGGAGAGAGAGCTTCTCCACCATCTCCATGCTAGCCAAGTTGTTGCAGCTCCCTCCGTCTATGATGACGCGCAAAGAATGTTCCTTCACAACTCCCTTTGCATGGAACAAATTATGCCTCTGATTTTGCTCAGCTTGTGTGACCTGCGCACCCAAAACACGTTGAGCAACTAAACATTCATACCTGTCAGCGTCTTCAGGAGCCATGTATTGCGTCTCATGATCATAATCATATCCACCGTGTTCTTCACGTGTAATAAGAGCCAAAGTCTCCTCATCATCGTCACTAGAGGACTCATACCCACCATCCTCAGTAGCAATCATCACTACAGGAATCAGCTACTTTGCCATCAGCCACGGCGGACAGCAAAGGCATGGATGGCGGACAGCAAAGGTCTTTGCCGTCCGCCGCGGACGGCAAAAGTGGACGACAATGTAAGGGACGGCACAGAGCTACATTGCCGTCCGCTTCGGGCGGCTGACGGCAAAGGGTCCTTTGCCATCAGCTGCCGACGGCAAAGAATGCTGACGACAATAATTGCGTTGTTACTCCGTTAGGTGGTTAACGGCAAGCTTTTGCCGTCGGCCGCTGACGGCAAACATCGGAAGGCCTTTGCCGTCCGCCACTGTAGGCAAAGTTACTTTCTCTTTGCCATCGATCCTTCATAGCAAACCCGACCAGATAGGCCAGACCTCCCAGAAGCACGATTGCCGCCACGTGGCCTCTTTGCCGTCCGCTGCGATGGCAAAGAGCCCTTTACCGTTACAGGCGAGCGGCAAAGAGCCTGCATAATGGCTTTTTTTCCCTGTTTTTTTAAATCCAACAATTTTCACAGCAAATATATATGACATATATAGATATATTTCACAAGGCTATTTAACAGCACATAAGTTTCATCGTACACATATATAGTTCCATCCACTCATACATAGCAAGTTGCACATACACATAAGTTGCAACTATTAGGAAGTTCCACATACATATTACAATGCAAAGTTTCATCAAGATAGCAAGTTTCATCGTAGCAAGCTAGAAGAATACTAGAAGAGAATGGAATAAAAAACAAGCACTCCATCATAGCAAGCTAGCTTCCACGAAGTGAATGAAATCTGCAAAATGGCAAATAAGAAAGTTAGGAAAAGGTGACTAGAAGAAGAAGACTAGAAGAAGAAGCACGCCATCGTTTGTGAGGTAACTTAGGTGAAATGGATCGTTTATGAGCTAACTTAGGTAAAATGCATCATTTTAGAGCTAATGTAGGTAAAATGGATGGCTTTATGAGCTAACTATGCTAATTATGCCATTTTTACATAAGTAAGGTAAGTACATGTCATTATTGAGCAAACCTAGTTAACTAAGCATATTATAACTAACTTAGGTCATTTTGGAGGAAACAAAGCTAAGTATAGATCGTTTTAGAGCTAACTTAGGTAAAATGGCTGGTTTTGGAGGTCGATAAGCTTATTAAGTCATTTGCGGAAAAGAAGCTAATTCTAGGTCATTAAGGTAAGCATATTGGATGAAAATAAAGCTAAGTCTAGGTCTTTATGCATTTGTTAAGCAAAAACTAGAAACTTACCTTGATCATGGAGGTGTGGGGCGGGCTGGCTCATGCCGATGAGTGGAGAAGGATCGTGTGATGCTTGTGTGAATGTAACGCTGCACCAAAGATCATTTCAATGTTTAGTTAGCTTGATGACACTCAAATGTTAAGACTAGCAAGTAACGTCCATTCAAATTAAACTCACCGTGGTCTCGGGAGCAATCTCGGATCAATGGCTATGGAGCCACGGGACCTCCCGCCACTAGATATCATCACCGCTCGGATTGTAGGGATGCGGTTGGGTTAAACTCCTCCCTTTCCTCGCCTTCCCTTGACTTGCTTGTAAGAGGCGGTGTGGGCCATGGCATACAGGTCGTACCCTCTCGGCACCTTATCCGTCTTATTGTAGCATGCCCGAAAGAGAGAAACAAAGTAAATTAGTAATTAAAGGGCTCAAGCTAGCATGATCAATGAATTGCATTAATAATGAAGCAAACCACATTACCCAATTCCGCCTTGAATCGATATAAGTGGAGCTACCTTGATGGTGTGGTACACCTTCAATTTGGGCACGTTTGTCCTTGGCCTCAGTCGGCTCCCCTTCCATCTTTCAACACCTGCCATGACAAAGAGTAAACGAAATTAGTGCAACATAAAAAAATACCGACATGAATAATAATATGTATATCACTTAAGTGTATCATCATCAAGTACAACATAAAAAAATTGAATACCTGACAATACTAATAATCTCGATCAGTATCACAAATAAATGCATAATCATCATCATCACTACAATCAATGACGGGCTCATAGGGTTCAGTGGCATCAACATGTGGAAGGCCACCTTTACGTAATCGGTCAAGCATTGAGAGGTCGTCCGCAGCAGTAACCTCTTCTTGTTCCGGCTCTTCTTGTTCCTCCTCTGGGGTGATGTGGGATTCACTGTCGCTGTCTACTTCAATGTTTCTTCTAGCACGCCAGGCGATAGTTCTTTCGTACAAAGAACACGGAAGAAATAGCTGAGTTACTGCCAAGATTAGCCATTCATCCTCGTGGATGAAGCCACATAACATCACCGCATTACCGCTCAATCCATATGTGCCAATCATGACTCTTGAGACCAAATATCTTCAATTTATCAAAACTCGCTCCCCTCTTTAGATTCGCTACATACCCATCGGGGAACATCAACTGCATTTTCACCCACAAGATAATTTCCCTCATAGCTGGCCTTCCAAGATTGAACCATGCCTTTGGCTTTGTCCAGTTCTGCTTTCCTTTCGGTTCTTTCATGTTTTGTAACGACCTATCACATAGCGCCTCCAGATCGACTCTAGCCTTAGTATTATCCTTTGACTTCCCATCTATGCCGAACAATGTACCAAAAAGTGCCTCGGCGATATTCTTCTCGATGTGCATCACGTCGATGTTGTGTGGGAAAAGGAGGTCTTTGAAGTAAGGCGATCCCATAAGCATGTTTTGTGAGTCGAGCGTGCTCGAATTATACCCTTGAAGTACCACGGGCGCTCTGGATCTCGCTCGAGAGCATTTAAGCGATCCAGTGCTGCTGGCTCGTCAACGCAGGTGGTGCGAGTTTTTACAACTCTACCTCGATGAAGTTCTTCTTGTCTTTCCTGAACTTATGGCGAGGATCCAGGAACTGTCTATGCATGTCGAAGCAAGAAAACTTGTGACCGGCCTGAAGCCAATGAAACTCAAGAGCTCCCTTGCATGTGGGGCACGGGAACCTTCCATGCACACACCAGCCAACGAATAGCGCATACGCCGGCAAGTCATGCGTCGAGTACATGTACCAGACAAGCATTATGAAGTTTCGTTTGCTATAGGCGTCGTATGTCTTGAACCCATTATCCCAGGCTTCTTGCAATTCGTCCTTAAGTGGCTGCATGTACACATTCATATTTTTCCCGGATAGTTGGGCCTGGAATTATCAGCGTCGGGAAAATGTTCTTTCTTTGCATAATCTGTCCGGGGAGATTGAGTGGAAAGACAAATACGGGCCAACAACTGTATTTGGCTGCCATCATACCAAACACACTGAACCCATTGGTGTTGATGCCAACTCGAGGATGCCTCGGATCTGCCGCTTTGTCAGCATGTAATTCATCAAACTTTTTCCACGCAACACCATCCGATGTGTGTACCATCATCAGATTACCATCTGCATCTAGTTCAGTTCTTTTGCCTGTTTTGTGCCATGTCATCTGTCTGGCCGTCTCTTCGACCATGAAAAGACGTTGAAGTCTTGGTACGATTGGCATATATCGAAGAACACTAACAGGGATTTTGGTCTGTGTCTTCTTACCCATACCGTTGTCTACCACAATATACCTAGAACACTTGCAAATGGGACAATAGTTCAAGTCCGCATAGTCAAGCCTAAATAAGGCACATCCTTTCTCACAGGCATGTATCTTCTCATAGGGCATCTTGATTGCGGAGGATTTTGTCCGACCGGTACAGGTTTTGCGTGCAATACATGGCCTTTGGGTAGAAAGCGTCCAAATACTGTCATAATTGCGTCATAGCATTCTCTGCCCAAGTTGAACTGAGCCTTCAAAGCCATTACTTGTGAGATGGCATCCAACTGACAAAGCTCAGTGTGCTCGTGGAGCGGACGTTTTGAAGACTCCAACATTTCATTGAAGGCCTTTGCAGATTCCTCTATCTCCTCGTCCGAATCTCGAGCATCATCATAGTCTTGCACCATGTTTTCCATCCTGGTACCATGCTCGTCGGTGCGACGATGATCCACCTCAGCTCGGTCACGTTGGGCAGACTCACCATGAAATGTCCACACCGTATAATCGGCCGTAAAACCATTCTTCTGCAGGTGTTTACCCATTTCAGCCTCTGTCCTCTTTTCCCAATTGCCGCGCCGGAAGCAGGGGGCACCAATTTTTCCTCGGCCATTTGCAATGCGGCTTGCACAAACCCTTGGTTTTTGTGAACCATTCAGCGCTCCATTTGTTACGACCAGTGTGACGGTATACATCCACGCATACGATCACTCATCTTGACTTTCGAGCTCTGGACACACAACAATTATATATATAATTCACCATGTATATATTCATCGCTTGATCTACTTTGTCAATTTTATTACGTCCATGCAACCTACACTCTAATAGGTAATGATAGGTCCTAATCCCACCGAGTATGTGTAGATTGGGTTCATTTTCCCAAGCTATGCTCGGATCAAGACGTAAAATTTGGCTGACACCTCCCATTCTTCTCGATACACGTCTCGCAATAAGCAGAGAGGATGTGTACCGGAGAACAACAGGAGGCAATCGATTTAAATTTATCGTCGGATCTGAGGAAAGCATATGGGAAAACGAACCCAATCTACACATACTGGCTTTATGGATAGCGTTGGACAATTGAAGAATCAAGGTTATAAATATGCAAATGCATGCGTATTTATAACTATGGCGCTTTGAACGGGAGACACATATTGGTAGCATATCGATGATTCAAGACACATATATAGCTAGCTACCAAATTTCATGTCATTTGTGCAAATAATTAATGGGGAGAAGGACAGGTCATTTGTGCTCACCCACGAACGAAGGGCAGAGCTCGTCAAACGCACGGCGAGGTCGTCGAACACCAAACCTCGCAGCGATGAAACAACTGCACATTTAAATCTACCCGATCAACACAATTATATATGATGTTTTTCATAACAAAATCGAAAAATATATGACCCAACTAATAATTCACAAATATATAACCCCGTCGGCCTCTGGAAGGCCAAAGAGCAAATTTTCGGGAGGTTTAGGGGGTCGGCGCGTCATGTCGGTGTCGGGGTGCTGTTTCGGGGTCAGGGTGTCATGTCGGGGTCGGGGTGTCGGGGTGTGGTGTCGTGGTCTGTGTGTCGGGGTGTGGTGTCGGGGTCGGGGTGTCGGGGTCAGGGTGTCGGGGTCGGGGTGTCGGGGTCAGTGGTCGGGGTGTTTCCTTCTATCCTTCTTCTTCTTTCCTTCTATTCTTCTTCTTTTTTCTTCTTCTTTCCTTTCTTCTTCTTCTTCTTTCCTTTCTTCTTCTTCTTCTTCTTCTTCTTCTTCTTTCCTTTCTTCTTCTTTCCTTTCTTCTTCTTCTTCTTTTTTCATCTTTTTTCTACTTCTTTTACTTCTTTTCTTTTCTTCTATTCTTCTTCTTCTACTTCTTCTACTTCTTTTCTTCTTCTTCTTTTTCATCTTTTTTCTACTTCTTTTCTTTTCTTCTTTTTCATCCTTTTTCCACTTCTTCTTCTTTTCTTCTACATATTCTTTTTTCTAACACTAACACTAAATTTTCTTCTTTTCTAACACTAAATCTAACATTAACACTAACACTAACACTAACAATTAAACAAGAATTAAAAAGCAAAAAAAGAAAAATGAAAACTCACCCGGCGGCGGCGGACAGGCCCGGGGTGGTGGTGGGTGGGGCAGCGAGGCTCGGGCAGGGGGATGGCGGGCGCGGGAGGCGGGCGAGGGCGGGCGGAGGCGAGGCGGGAGGCGGGGGGCAGGCGGGCGGGGAGCGGTGAGGCGGCGCGGCGGGACGGTGGGCGTCGGCATGTGGGTGAGGGGGTGGCGGGCGGCACCGGGCGGCGATGGCGGGGGCGGCACGGGCGGGGCACCGGCGTCGGCAGTGGGGGGGGGGGGCGGCGGCGTGGCGGGCGGGCGGCGAGGGCGGGGCGGCGGCGGGGGCGGCACGGTGGGTGGACGATGTGGGCGTCGGGGAGGAGGTCGAGGGAGAAGAGAGAGTAACGGGCTGGGGAGGGGGCTCGGCCGTTAGTTAGGTTAGTTAGGTTAGCCTTTGCCGTCCGCCCTCCTTTGCCGTCCGCTTTTGTTCATATTTGCCGTCTACTGCGCACGGCAAAGAGGGGGGATGTTAAGTTTTTTCGTTAGTGGGTGCCACCTCCCTCTTTTCCGTCAGCCAGCGGACGGCAAAGATTCTTTGTCAGCCAGCGGACGGCAAAGAAATGGCCGATGGCAAAGACCTTCTTTGCCGTCTGTCATTTGTTTGCCGTCTGCTTCTTGGTAGCTGATGGCAAAGACCTTCTTTGCCGTCCGCTATCCGACGGCAAAGATATGGCAGACGGCAAATCCCCTGATTCCAGTAGTGCATCACACGCTGAGATTTGCATTCTCTCGCATAATGACCTCTTCCCTTACAATGACGACAAATAATATCACTTGTGTTCCTAGTTGATGCCATGGAAGAAGAAGAGCTCTGTGCAGGCCCGGCAGGTGCGCTCTTGGCAGATAGTGGTGGTTGTGCCTGCTTTCTTGTATCACGGCTGGAGGTGGCACCTAATGGAGGTGCTGGTGCAGTGGAAGTAGAAGATGCACGCGGTGTCCATGATGAAGGTCGACCTGCAGAAAAGTTAGTTTGCGCCAATGCTTGTCGATCTTGCACTTCACATTCAGCTTTACAAGCAAGATCGAATAAACGAGTGATATTAGTATACTCATTATACTCTAGAATGGTCTGAATCTCTCTATTTAATCCACCCATAAAACGTGCAATCATAGCTTCATTCTCCTCAACAATACCACATCTAATCATGCCAGTTTGTAATTCCTGATAATATTCTTCTACAGAATTTCTCCCTTGTCTTAAACGCTGCAACTTTTGAAGCAATTCACGTTGATAATATGGTGGAACCCAACAAGTACGCATAGCTGTTTTCAAAGCAGCCCAAGTAGTTGGAATAGGATATAATATACAATGTTCAGACCACCATACACATGCAAAACTAGTGAAAGCACAAACATCAGCAGCAACCCGTCTCTCCTCGAGATATTGTAAACATGTAAAACGTTGTTCAGTTTCTAACTCCCAAGTAGGATATATATCAGGAACATATCTACCCTCAAATGGTGGAATATTCAATTTCAGTTTAGGAATATGGTCATTATCTCGTACCTGAGGTGGTGGTGCAGGCCTACCATTGCGAATATATACCGAGGTCGACTGCCGGTGGTAGTCTTTGGTGGCTGCACGTAGTTCTGATTTTGATCAACCTCATCCTCGTAATAGTCCTCCACCTCTGCAGTAGCAGGAGGAGCTACAGAAGCACCAACAGCAGTAGTAGCGGCACCAGAGTTTTGTCCTGGCTCAATAGGAACACGCTGTGCTCGCCCTACTGTATTGCGGCGTAGAACTGGTTGTGGGAGACGTTTGAGTAATTCATCGAACTTGGCATCCAACTTCGTGTCAATTGTCTTCTCAATGTCATCCATCCTCTCCAATACCTTTCTAAAGCTGGCCATCACGTCTTCCACCTGTTGACCCAACATTTGATGAAACTTATCAGGAAGCTCCTTGTTTGTCAGGCTCTCCCAGTCAATCTTGTCGGCTTCTGTTCCTGCCATAGTTAGCAGCAATAGAAACAGACAAGAATATGATCCTACAGACTACTGGAATATGGTGGTGATGGGGTGTCACCAATTCGTCAAGCGAATCTCAAATTTTTACTAGTTCTTACCCAGCAGTAGGTGGTGATTGGCAACCATTGTAGTCAAAACACTCAAAGCTTGGATAAAGCGATTACCAGGGAGAGTCAAACGCATGACATAGATGTATGTGGAGCTGAGAAGGCTTATAATATGGTAGCAAAAAGGGTCAGCAATAAATATTGTTGAGGAAATCGTTAACTGGTAGCTGCTCGGTTGGTTGGTGAATAGGGGATTAATCGGCTAATCGGCAAGTTAATTGGCCATTTAATCAATTAATCGGACGATTTATCAGTTTATAGGCTACTCGGTGACCCTACGAGTAGGGATTAATCGGCAAGTTAACTGGTTAATCGGATGAATTTTTGAACAGGGATGCAAAGTTGAATAAACGCTCAACGACGGTACTGTGCTGGTCCTAGGCTAGACCGTGCTAGAGACGCAAGCCTAGAACACTAACAAAATCATGGCGCGGCACGTAATCAAGGGAGGAGCACACTCTGAATTTTTTCCCCTGTTCTTCACTTTTTTTGCACTTTTTCCTCTTTTTTTTTTTGCTCCACAACAAAAAAAAATCGAAAAAGTCTACAAATGGCCTAAAAACTGCCTAGCCAGAATTTTCCAGACTTAGTTTTTTTTTAAACCGGAACTATTTTTTCTACTGCGGGTAGCACGATAGTTCGGGAGTCCTACTCTGTCACGACTCGGAGTATGGCGTGATCTCGAAATCCAAAACAGAGTAACAAAATACTGGACTCGGACTGGTGGCGGAGATGAATCTGGTGGAACTCAGACTGGTGGCCGAGATGAATCTGATGGAACTCGGACTGGTGGCGGATGTATGTTGCGGGTGGACTCGGATTGGCGTGATGGCAGCGAATATGTGGTGGCGTATATGGACTCAGATTGGCGGTGAATATGTGGTGGTGGTATATGGCAACGGCGATGAAGTTGGTGCGGTGGTGGTATATGGCAGCAGTAATGATGATGATGCGGTGGTGATATATGGCAGCGGCGACGTGACAACTTGTGAACCGAACTCGAAACTCTAAACGACTAGACGCTAAGACTAGCAACTTGACACGATGATGCAACCGCAAATTCAACAAAGCAAATACAGAAGAGATTATGTAAAGGCTCAGATTGGTTCGGATAGGATGAACTAACCCTAAATTTTTTTTGGCTTTTTTCGTGGACTATAGGTATGGAGAAAAGACTCGACCTAAACTACGAAAAACTGTAAAATCTCACCGAGCAACCTGAAAATCTAATACCACTTTATAGAGGCAAAGGTGTCCCGTCTTTTGATGAGATGGTGGCTATCGTTTTCTGTGGGAGTCAACCTTGACGATCCGACTACGAACGTGCGTGATATCGCGCCTTAGCAATCGCTAAACCAACTTCCTAGGGGTTATTGACCATGCCGGAGAACGATCAACCTTACCACGAGGGTCTGTTTCCTGCGAGCAAACGAAGAACAAGCTAGAAATTGAGATTGCAATCTGGATATTGCGAATATAAGTTGAAAGCTTTATTGATCAAGATGGGGTTCTGTGACGTCTTGGTCTGGTCGTTGAACACAAACGAAGTACGCGAAGTTGCAGCTATGGAGAACTTTAATCTAAACAAAACCCCAAACTCTAAACGGCGCCCTAAGGGCTGTATATATGGAGGAAGAGGGGGGAATTTCGTGGCCCTTGGTGGAGGGGTCCGAAATCAACCCTATCTTTTGTTTCCCTACACATACAGACTCTAAAAATGGCCTATACTTATGTATTTCGAAATTACATGGGCCTGGCCCAATAATAAGGTGACGCAGCACCTATAATAGCCTCGGGACGAAATTTATGAAGTGGCATCTTGTATATTTCGTCCAAGGCTTCATGCACCCATTATGGTGGCTTCAAAGTCCTGAAATCATCACTTGTAACTCCATTCTTGTTCCCCTTGCGCATGCCATCGTCTCCATGCTTGTTTTTGCTCCAATGTTCATCCTTCTCCAAGCAAGGCCCTTCATTTGTAAGCAAAACAAATGTATCCAATTTAGGCAGCATCATATTCTCAACAACATTAGAATCATTACCAAGAAACGAAAGTACCTGATAATTTAATTGGCGTGCACGAGCTCTAGTAAATGGCTGTGGGTGTAATAATGGTATTGATGTCCTCATCAGTCTTCAAGTCCGGCCACCCTCTGTTTTCCGGTGAGCCATCCCCGTCCGTCTGATCTAAGTTGGACATCCCAAATTAGGTCATGTTTTTTCTTCAAAGCGGTTTGCACTAAATAGCGGCTGACCGTCGTTTAAGCCTAGCAGCAAACACCATCTGGCCACTCACATTGCACCACGTGGCAACGCCACAGCAGCCATGGCAGTTCTTCCCAGAACGTTATTATGGCATAATTTTTCTTTGCAGATTCCATATAGATTTTTCATTTAGGTATATCTTGAGATCCGTAACAACATAAATTCATTGATTGTTTTTCCTGTGTACTGAATGACTAGGAGAATCCTGTAGCACATAAGTTTCACAATTTTTGCACTATTTAAATTTGAATTTATTCAAATTTGAATTCAACCTTCCGGAGGCCATATCTTTTAAATCGTTGATCCAAATTAGTTGATTTTTTTTGCATTGTGATCCTACTAGCATGTACATAATATATACCTACTGATATGTTCTGTTATTTGAGTTTTATTTGAATTCCTTGATGTTGGCTTTATTGTGATTGTTATGCGAGTACAGTTTATTTATCGGTGCCTTCGTTAATCGTATAGATTGTCCGGAGTGCGAAGCGGATCAGAATTAATCGTTAGAGTACCACAACACGTACAAGACAAGTTTGCACTTTTGACTTTTCTCATCCTATATTCTTCTATGCATGTGTGGTTTTATGCAATGATATATGTTTGGCATGATATGTGTATCCCGTGTTGTCATGTTTTGGTATTGATTGTGTTATGTGATGTTGTGATCAACTTGCTATGGTAGATGTGGGCATGTGTCGAGTGATCCAGGAAAGTGGTGCGTGTTTATAGCCGTAGGCTCGGGATTATTAACCAGGTGAATGCGTCACTGGCATAACGCTCTATTGTCCCTAGAGAATGCGCCACTGGCAGAGCGCACTTGAGGCGAGGTATAGTTTTCGGGACTTAAATCAGGTGAATGCGTCCTTGGCAGAGCGCTCTATTGTTCCTAGAGAATGCGTCCTTGGCAGAGCGCTCTATTGTTCCTAGAGAATGCGCCACTGACAGAGCACCCTTGAGATACTTCTGAAGTTCTTGTCATGTTTACTTAGAATCTTTTGGGTTATCTTGGGTTAATAAATCAGAGGCGGTTGTGAGTTCAGGTAGTGGAGGTAGGTGAAGACTTTCTTCTCCAAATTAACTTGAGTGTTTTGTTTGTCATACTTTACTTGTGTATGTAGGTTTGCTATATCATATTGTGTGATTTGCCAATACATTCAATGTATTGACCCTTTGTGGGTGCAACTTATCATGTTGCAGGATTTTCAGATGATCAGTGAGATACAGTAGGGTCGCGAGTCTTCACTCAACATGTTCTCCAGTGGGCATTGATGGACTCATCGTTTATTATGTTACCTTTCCGATGTTATTGAATATGTTAGCCATGTGCTATTCAGTTTGTAATACTTTATAAGTTCTGGATCATACGTTATAGTAAATGATGCACTTGCTATTTTATATTCATATGTACTGTGTGCTAGTGAGTCGATCCAGGGAGTAGCACAGTGAGCACAGAGACATCGAATCTATCAGATTCGGGTCGTTACAGATGGTATCAGAGCAGTGTGTTGGCTGTAGGTCGTGACCCTAGAAAATGGATTAGAAAAGCCATAAGAGTGAAAAACTTACTTTACAACTTGTTGTCTACTCGTTAGTTCATACTCTTGTACTCATATCTTTACTTTTCAAATATAGATGACGCCTGGAATTATATTAGTGTTATTTAAGGAGTTTAGTTGGCAGACCACCGTTCCTAACTTGTGTTCGATAAACGATCTGTGGTAGTATGATAAGATCATATCTCTTGTGGATATGACCTTACATGTAGGTTTTGCTTGTGTTGTGTGATATGTCATATGTTTGGTTGGTCATTGCTTTCCGTGTTGTCATATTTTGTGGATTGTTTGTATTATGCAATTGGGTGCTTTGATTGATCATATGTGCTCTTTTGATGTGATTACTTGAGGATAGTTTTGGTGAATTGTGTGAATTTAGTGTTTGCTTTTGTTGTTGTTGGAGTACTAGTTGCTAGCATGAGCATATGGGTAGTGTTTTCCCCTTAGACCTATTTTTGTCTATATCTCACCCCTGCTTACCCATCATATGCCGCTGAGGCGTAACTCTAGAGGTAGTGGTTCAGGAGACAACAACAACAATGACATACCACCATACATGTAGTTGCCGCTTCAGGGACAGACTCAGTTGATCCAGTTACTTGTTCAGAACCGAAACAACAACAACAACAACAACAACAACAACAACAACAACAACAACAACAACAACAACAACAACAACAACAACAATCCACCACCACCCCTAGTTCATGCACTTACTCGTTTTTTGAGGTTGAATCCTTAGAGGTTTTCTAGCACCCCTGAACCTATTGTGGATGATGATTGGCTTCATTCAATTAATAGGAATTTGGAGACAGTTGGTTGGACTGATGCAGAGAGAGTGAGGTTTGCCTCACATTTGTTAGAATGACCAGCCGCAACATGGTGGGACAATTACTTGGTCAATTATCCTATTGCTACTATCACTTGGGCGCAGTTTCAGGCAGGTTTTCACGCCGCACATGTGTCTGCTGGTGCCAGGAGTCTGAAGAAGGAGTTCTGCAGCTTGCGTCAGGGAGGTCGCATTGTGAATGCATATGTGGAGGAATTCAATAATCTTGCATGCTACGCTCCTAACGATGTTAACACTGATGCAGCTAGACAAAAGAAGTTTCTAGAAGGACTGGATGATGAGTTGAGTATTCAGTTGACAGTGGGAACATTCAATAACTATCAGGAGCTTATTGATAAGGCTATTGTACTTGAAGGAAAGTTTCAATAGGTGGAGAACCGCGGAAGCACCATAATTCGTCAGCATCTTCTGAGTACTATGATTCTGGAGTGGACATTTATAATGATCATAACCATGATGGGCATAATCATCACAACAACAATGGACACAACCACAATGGTTAGAGGAATGGCAACAATGACCACGACCTTTCAATGCCCACAAAGAAGGAACTAAGCCAGTTACTTTGTTACAGATGCAGGAATCCAGGACATTATTCAACAAACTGTTCTAAGCTAAAGAACATCAATTATGACAATGTGAATTCTGGAGAGAAGGAGATTGATCACTTCGAGAGTGGACATGTGAATCACACGAGGGTAGGAAGACCAAATAATGCACTAGCCTTGGGTAAGGTTCTTAATCAAGATCAAGTATTATGACTGTTCTTTCAGTATTGATGCATCATATTTAGTTATGTCAAGGGAGATTTGGAAATATGCAATGAGTTAGCCTCGATATTTTGGAATATGGATTATGTAAAGTTCCCATCTTTAACATTTGCTAGCCAACTCGAATCTCGAGGGCGAGATTCATTTTAAGGGGGGGGGGTAGATTTGTAACATCCGGAACTTTCAAATTTGGAATGTTAATAGGATCATTCTTTGTCATCATGATTTCTATGCATTTGTGTTGTTAAAAATGTTCACTGTTTTATATAGTATCAGTAATGACTTATTGTGTGTTCTGGTGTTTTTCTAGGATTTAATTTCCTATTAGTTTAGCTTTATTTACTTTCTGTAGCAAAGTTTTTAAAAATAAAAAATAAAAACCCAGTCGCACTATGTACAACCGGGCTGCACAACGGCCCAGCTAACCCTCACCGCGCGCGCACTGAACACAGCAACGCAGCTACAGCCGCTAGTAGGCCGGCGACCCATTTCACCGCAGAACATAGCCCACCCCGCTGCCTTTTGTTTTTTTCCTTTTTTTCGTCTCTCTCCCACTGACTTCGGGTCCCCCATGTCATCTTCCTCACAGCGCGCGTTCAGCACAGTCTCCTGTAGCTCACCGAACCCAAACGAGATGAAATCGATAGATTCGATTGATTCTTGAGACCCAGACATGGAATCCACCCTATATAAGATCTCCACCGGCTTCTCGTCCGATTTTTCCCAAAACCGTTGTTTCCCGTTGTCATGCCCAAGATGCGACCCTATCCTAAAGGAACTCGAAGGTCCCACCAAGGATAGAAGCGCATCTTGAAGACGCTTTTGCAAGGCGGATATCGTTACATCAACATTACATAATAGATGGGGGATACATACATAAGGCATAGAATGCCATACGAATACAACATCATCTTACATAAGATCAACATCCGACTATGGATGATACACAAACAAAAGCTCAAACGACATCCACCCAGCTAGCCCAGGCTGCCGACCTGGAACCTATCCCCTGATCGAAGAAGCAGAAGAAGAACTCCAAAGCAAGCAAAATCGGTCTCGCGTCATGATCATCGCATAACCTGTACCTGCAACTATTGTTGTAGTAATCTGTGAGCCACGAGGACTCAGCAATCCCATTACCATGGGTATCAAGACTAGCAAAGCTTAAAGGGAAAGGAAGGGGTAAAGTGGTGAGGTTGCAGCAGCGACTAAGCAGATATGGTGGCTAACATACGCAAATAAGAGCGAGAAGAGAAGCAAAGGAACGGTCATCAACTAGCAATGACCAAGAAGTGATCCTGAACTCCTACTTACGCCAATCATAACACAGAAATCGTGTTCACTTCCCGGACTCCGCCGAGAAGAGACCATCACGGCTACACACGCGGTTGATGCGTTTTAATTCGGATCTGGTGTCAAGTTATCTACAACCAGACATTAACAAATTCCCATCTGCCACATAACCGCGGGCACGGCTTTCGAAAGTTTATACCCTACAGGGGTGTCCCAACTTAGCCCATGATAAGCTCTTAAGATCAACGAAGGATATACCTTCTCCCAGGAAGACCCGATCAGTCTCGGAATCCTGGTTTACAAGACATTTCGACAATGGTAAAACAAGACCAGCAAAGCCGCCCGATGCGCCGACAATCCCGATAGGAGCTGCACATATCTCGTTCTCAGGGCAACACCGGATAAGTCAAGCTACGAGTAAAACCAGACCTCAAGTTGCCCCGAGGTAGCCCCGCAGGTTGCTCGGTTCGGACCAACACTTAGACAAGCACTGGCCCGGGGGGGCTAAAATAAAGATGACCCTTGGGTTAATTACTCCAAAGGGAAAAGTAGATGGTGGTGAGGCAAATGGTAAAACCAAGGTTGGGCCTTGCTGGAGGAGTTTTATTCAAAGCGAACTGTCAAGGAGGTCCCATAAATCACCCGACCGCGTAGAGCACAAAATCCGGGAACATAACACCGGTATGACGGAAACTAGGGCGGCAAGAGTGGAACAAAACACCAGGCATAAGGCCGAGCCTTCCACCCTTTACCAAATATATAGATGCATTAATAATATAAGATATATTGTGATATCCCAACATAATCCTTTCCACCATGGAGCAATCTTCAACTTCACCTTCAAGTAACAACGCTATAAGAGGGGCTGAGCAAAGCAGTAACATAGCCAAACAACGGTTTGCTAGGAAGGGTGTCAAAGGTTAGAGGTTCATGGCAACTTGGGAGGCTTGAAGAAAAAGTTATAGGAAGCGCAACAAAGCGATAGAACGAAGCAACTGTTGGGGAACGTAGTAATTTCAAAAAATTTCCTACGCACACGCAAGATCATGGTGATGCATAGCAACGAGAGGGGAGAGTGTTGTCTACGTACCCTCGTAGACCCGAAGCGGAAGCGATCACAATGTAGAGGAAGTAGTCGTACGTTCTCCTCGCGATCCGACCGATCCGTGCCAGCACTCCGGCGCCCGAGTTCTTGACACACGTACAGCTCGATGGCGTCCTCGTACTCGATCCAGCCGAGTGTCAAGGAGAGTTCCACAAGACGACGGCGTGGTGGCGATCTTGATGTTTCACGGCGCAGGGGCCGCTTAAGCTTCGTCGGTATGACCGAGGTGGAATATGGTGGAGGGGGCACCGCTGCACGGCTAAGGAACGATCTAAAGATCAAACTTGTGTGTTCTAGGGTGCCCCCTGCCTCGTATATAAAGGAGGGAGGGGGAGGCCGGCCGGCCCTATAGGCGCGCCAGGAGGAGTCCTCCTCCTAGTTGAGTAGGACTCCCTTTCCTAGTCCAACTAGGAAGGAAGAAGGGGAAGGAAGAGAGGGAGAGGGAGAGGAGAGGAAGGGGGCCGCCCCCTCCTTGTCCTATTCGGACTCCCCAGGGGGCGCCACCTCCTGGTGCTGCCCTCTCTCCCCCTCTTGGCCCACTAAGGCCCATATTCCCCGGGGTTCGGTAACCTCTCGGCACTCCGGTTTTCTCCGAAACTTCCTAACCTTTCGGTGTCCGAATATAGCCGTCCAATATATCAATCTTTATGTCTCGACCATTTCAAGACTCCTCGTCATGTCCGTGATCACATCCGGACTCGAACTTCTTGGTACATCAAAATACATAAACTCATAATAACTGTCATCGAAACTTTAAGCGTGCGGACCCTACGGTTCGAGAACAATGTAGACATGACCTAGAACTATTCACGGTCAATAACCAATAGCGGGACCTGGATGCCCATATTGGTTCCTACATATTCTACGAAGATCTTTATCGGTCAGACCGCATAACAACATACGTTGTTCCTTTGTCATCGGTATGTTACTTGCCGAGATTCGATCGTCGGTATCCAATACCTAGTTCAATCTCGTTACGCAAGTCTCTTTACTCGTTCCGTAATACATCATCTCACAACTAACTCATTAGTTGTAGTGCTTGCAAGGCTTCATGATGTGCATTACCAAGAGGGCCCAGAGATACCTCTCCGACAATCGGAGTGACAAAACCTAATCTCAAATACGCCAACCCAACATCGCCTTTGGAGACACTTGTAGTACTCCTTTATAATCACCCGATTCACGTTGTGACGTTTGGTAGCACCAAAGTGTTCCTCCGACAAGCGGAGTTGCATAATCTCATAGTTACAGGAACATGTATAAGTCATGGATAAAAGCAGTAGCAACATACTAAGCGATCGTGTGCTAAGCTAAGGGAATGGGTCATGTCAATCGATCATTCTACTAATGATGTGACCTTGTTAATCAAATAACAACTCTTTGTTCATGGTTAGGAAACATAACCATCTTTGATTAACAAGCTAGTCTAGTAGAGGCATACTAGTGACATATTGTTTTGTCTATGCATTCACACATGTATCATGTTTCCGGTTAATACAATTCTAGCATGAATGATAAACATTTATCATGAAATAAGGAAATAAATAATAACTTTATTATTGCCTCTAGGGCATATTTCCTTGATCTCCCACTTGCACTAGAGTCAATAATCTAGATTACATAGTAATGATTCTAACACCCATGGAGTCTTGGTGCTGATCATGTTTTGCTCGTGGAAGAGGCTTAGTCAACGGTTCGCAACATTCAGATCCGTATGTATCTTGCAAATCTCTATGTCTCCCACGGACTAAGTCCGGATGGAATTGAAGCGTCTCTTGATGTGCTTGGTCCTCTTGTGAAATCTGGATTCCTTCGCTAAGGCAATTGCTCGATATTGTCACGAGAAGATTTTCATTGGACCCGATGCACTAGGTATGACACCTAGATCGGATATGAACTCCTTCATCCGACTCCTTCATTAGCTGCTTCGAAGCTGCTATGTACTCCGCTTCACATGTAGATCCCGCCACGACGCTTTGTTTAGAACTGCACCAACCGACAGCTCCTCCGTTTAGTGTAAATCGTATCCGGTCTGCGATTTAGAATCGTCCGGATCGTGTCAAAGCTTGCATCAACGTAACCGCCATCACGATGAGCTCTTTGTCACCTCCATATCGAAAACATATCCTTAGTCCTTTTCGTATTTCAGATGTTCTTGACCGCTGTCGATGATCCACTCTGGATTACTTTGGTACCTCCTGCTAGGCTTATAGCAAGGCACACATCAGTGCAGTACACAGCATTGCATACATGATAGAGCCTATGGCTGAAGCATAGGAACATCTTTCATTTCTCTCTATCTTCTGCGGTGGTCGGCATTGAGTCTTACTCAACTTCACACCTTGTAACACGGCAAGAACCCTTTCTTTGCTTGATCCATTTTGAACTTCTTCAAAATTTTGTCAAGGTATGTGCTTTGTGAAAGTCCAATTAAGCGTCTTGATCTATCTCTATAGATCTTAATGCCCAATATGTAAGCAGCTTCACCGAGGTCTTTCATTGAAAAACTCTTATTCAAGTATCCCTTTATGCTATCCAGAATTCTATATCATTTCCGATCAGCAATATGTCATCTACATATAATATCGTAAATGCTACTGAGCTCCCACTCACTTTCTTGTAAATCAAAGCTTCTCCAAAAGTCATACAAACCCAAATGCTTTGATCACACTATCAAAGCGTTTATTCCAACTCGAGATGCTTGCACCAGTCCATAGATGGATCACCGGAGCTTGCACACTTTGTTAGCTCCTTTGGATCGATAAAACCTTCGGTTGCATCATATACAACTCTTCTTCCGTAAATCCATTCAGAATGCAGTCTTTACATCCATTTGCCAAATTTCATAATCATAAAATGCGGCAATTGCTAACATGATTCGGACGGACTTAAGCATCGCTACGGGTGAGAAGGTCTCATCGTAGTCAATCCCTTGAACTTGTCGAAACCCTTTGCGACAAGTCGAGCTTTGTAGACAGATAACATTACCGTCGATTCAGTCTTCTTCTTGAAGATCCACTTGTTTTCTATTGCTTGCCTACCCTCGGGCAAGTCAACCAAAGTCCATACTTTGTTTTCATACATGGATCCCATCTCGATTTCATGGCCTCAAGCCATTTTGCGGAATCTGGGCTCACCATCGCTTCTTCATAGTTCGTAGGTTCATCATGATCTAGTAGCATGATTTCGAACAGGATTACCGTACCACTCAGTGCGGATCTTACTCGTTGATCTACGAGGTTCTGCGAGAACTTGATCTCAAGTTTCATGATCAACATCATCAACTTCCTCACTACTTGGTGTAGGTGTCTCGAAAACCGGTTTACGATTTAACTACTTTCAAGTAAGGGAGAAGGTACTATTACCTCATCAAGTTCCACTTTCCTCCCACTCACTTCTTTCGAGAGAAACTCCTTCTCTAGAAAGGATCCATTCTTAGCAACGAATGTCTTGCCTTCGGATCTGTGATAGAAGGTGTACCCAACTGTCTCCTTTGGGTATCCTATGAAGACACATTTCTCCGATTTGGGTTCGAGCTTATCAGGTTGAAGCTTTTTCACATAAGCATCGCATCCCCAAACTTTAAGAAACGACAACTTTGGTTTCTTGCCAAACCATAGTTCATAAGGTGTCGCCTCAACGGATTTGGACGGTGTTCTATTCAAGGTGAATGCGGCCGCCTCTAGAGCATAACCCCAAAACGATAGCGGTAAATCAGTAAGAGACATCATAGATCGCACCATATCTAGTAAAGTACGATTACGACGTTCGGACACACCATTTCGCTGTGGTGTTCCGGGTGGCGTGAGTTGCGAAACTATTCCGCATTGTTTCAAATGTAGACCAAACTCGTAACTCAAATATTCACCTCCACGATCAGATCGTAGAAACTTAATTTTCTTGTTACGATGATTTTCAACTTCACTCTGAAATTCTTTGAACTTTTCAAACGTTTCAGACTTATGTTTCATTAAGTAGATATACCCATATCTGCTTAAGTCATCTGTGAAGGTGAGAAAATAACGATATCCGCCACGAGCCTCAACATTCATTGGACCACATACATCTGTATGTAAGATTTCCAACAAATCTGTTGCTCTCTCCATAGTACCGGAGAACGGTGTTCTAGTCATCTTGCCCATGAGGCACGGTTCGCAAGTGCCAAGTGATTCATAATCAAGTGACTCCAAAAGTCCATCAAGATGGAGTTTCTTCATGCGCTTTACACCGATATGACCTAAACGGCAAGTACCACAAATAAGTTGCACTATCATTATCAACTCTGCATCTTTTGGTTTCAACATTATGAATATGTGTATCACTACTATCGAGATTCATCAAAATAGACCACTCCTCAAGGGTGCATGACCATAAAAGATATTACTCATATAAATAGAACAACCATTATTCTCGATTTAAATGAATAACCGTCTCGCATCAAACAAGATCCAGATATAATGTTCATGCTCAACGCAGCACCAAATAACAATTATTTAGGTCTAAAACTAATCCCAAGGTAGATGTAGAGGTAGCGTGCCGACCGCGATCACATCGACTTTGGAACCATTTCCCACGCAAGATCGTCACCTCGCCCTTTGCCGAGTTCGCAATCAGTAGTCCCTGCTTGAGTTGCAAATATTAGCAATAGAACCAGATCAAATACCAGTGCTACTACGAGCTCTAGTAAGGTACACATCAATAACATGTATATCACATATACCTTTGTTCACCTTGCCATCCTTCTTATCCGCCAAATACTTGGGGCAGTTCCGCTTCGGTGACTATCGCTTGCGGAGAAGCACTCGATTTCAGGTTTAGGGCCGACTTGGGTTTCTTCTCTGAGCAGACAACTTGCTTGCTGTTCTTCTTGAAGTTCACCTTCTTCTTCCCTTTGCCTTTCTTCTTGAAACTAGTGGTCTTATTGACCATCAACACTTGATGCTCCTTCTTGATTTCTACCTCCGCAGCTTTTAGCATTGCGAAGAGCTCGGTATAGTCTTTACTAACCCTTGCATATTATAGTTCATCACGAAGCCTTTGTAGCTTGGTGGCGGTGATTGAAGAATTCATCAATGACACAATCATCCGGAAGATTAACTCCCAATTGTGTCAAGTGATTGTAGTACCCGGACATTACGAGTATGTGCTCACTAACGTAACTATTCTCCTCCATCTTGCAGCTATAGAACTTATTGGAGACTTCATATCTCTCAATCCGGGCATTCTGTTGGAATATTAACTTCAACTCTGGAACATCTCATATGCTCCATGACGCTCAAAACGTCGTTGAAGTCTCGGTTCTAAGCCGTAAAGCATGGCACATCGAACTATAGAGTAGTCATCGCTTTGCTCGCGAGACGTTCTTAACGTCGTCGGTTAGATCAGAAGAGGCAGTTCTGCACCTAGCGGTGCATCCAGACGTAACTCTTCGTGCAGCAATGAGGATAATCCTCAAATACGGACCCATCCGTGTAATTGCTACCATCATCTTTTAACTTTGCTTTCTCAAGGAACGCATTAAAATTCAACGGAACAACAAAGACGAGCCATCTATCTACAATCAAACATAAACAAGCAAGATACTATCGGTACTAAGTTCATGATAAATTTAAGTTCAATTAATCATATTACTAAAGAACTCCCACTTAGAAAAACATCTATCTAGTCATCTAAGTGATCACGTGATCCAAATCAACTAAACCATAACCGATCATCACGTGAAATGGAGTAGTTTTCAATGGTGAACATCTTATGTTGATCATATCTACTATATGATTCACGCCGACCTTTCGGTCTCCGTGTTCGAGGCCATATCTGCATATGCTAGGCTCGTCAAGTATAACCCGAGTATTCTGCGTGTGCAAAACTGGCTTGCACCCGTTGTAGATGGACGAGAGCTTATCACACCGATCATCACGTGGTGTTTGGGCACGACGAACTTTGGCAACGGTGCATACTCGGGGAGAACACATCTTGATAATTTAGTGAGAGATCATCTTATAATGCTACCGTCAATCAAAGCAAGATAAGATGCATAAAAGGATAAACATCACATGCAAATCAATATAAGTGATATGATATGGTCATCATCATCTTGTGCTTCATGATCTCCATCTTGCAAAGACCACCATGATCACCATCGTGACCGGCGCGACACCTTGATCTCCATCGTAGCATCGTTGTCGCCTCGCCAAACTTATGCTTCTACGACTATCGCTACCGCTTAGTGATAAAGTAAAGCATTACAGGCGATTGCATTGCATACAATAAAGCGACAACTATATGGCTCCGCCGATTGCCGATAACTTCGGTTACAAAACATGATCATCTCATACAATAAAATATAGCATCACGTCTTGACCATATCACATCACAACATGCCCCGCAAAAACAAGTTAGACGTCCTCTACTTTGTTGTTGCAAATTTTACGTGGCTGCTACGGGCTTAAGCAAGAACCAGTCTCACCTCGCATCAAAACCACAACGATATTTCGTCAAATAGACTCGTTTAACCTTCTCAAGGACCGGCGTAGCCACACTCAGTTCAACTAAAGTGAGAGAGACAGCACCCACCAGTCACCTTTAAGCAACGAGTGCTCGAAGCGGTGAAACTAGTCTCGCGTAAGCGTCGCTGTAATGTCGGTCCAGGCCGCTTCATCTCACAATACCGCTGAACCAAAGTATGACATGCTGGTAGGAAGTATGACTTGTATCGCCCACAACTCACTTGTGTTCTACTCGTGCAAAACATCAAACCATAAAAACCTAGGCTCGGATGCCACCGTTGGGGAACGAGTAATTTCAAAAATTTCCTACGCACACGCAAGATCATGGTGATGCATAGCAACGAGAGGGGAGAGTGTTGTCTCGTACGCTCGTGAGACCCGGCGAAGCGATCACAACGTAGAGGAAGTAGTCGACGTTCTCCTCGCGATCCGACCGATCCCGGCGCCATTACTCGGCGCCCGAAGTTCTTGACACACGTACAGCTCGATGACGCCCTCGTACTCGATCCAGCCGAGTGTCAAGGGAGAGTTCCACAAGACGACGGCGTGGTGACGATCTTGATGTTTCACCGCGCAGGCTTCGCTTAAGCTTCGCGTCGGTATGACCGAGGTGGAATATGGTGGAGGGGGGCACCGCACACGGCTAAGGAACGATCTAAAGATCAAACTTGTGTGTTCTAGGGTGCCCCCTGCCCCGTGATATAAAGGAGGGAGGGGGAGGCCGGCCGGCCCCTATAGGCGCTGCCAGGAGGGGGAGTCCTCCTCCTAGTTGGAGTAGGACTCCCTTTCCTAGTCCAACTAGGAAGGAAGAAGGGGAAGGAAAGAGAGGAGAGGGAGAGGGGGGGGGCGCCCCCTTGTCCTATTCGGACTGGGGGCGCGCCACCTCTGGTGCGCCCTCTCTCTCCCTCTTGGCCCACTAAGGCCCATATTCCCCGGGGTTCCGTAACCTCCCAAGACTCCGGTTTTCTCCGAAACTTCCGAACCTTTCCTGTCCGAATATAGCCGTCCAATATATCAATCTTTATGTCTCGACCATTTCGAGACTCCTCGTCATGTCCGTGATCACATCCGGACTCGAACTTCTTCGGTACATCAAAATACATAAACTCATAATAACATCCATCGAAACTTTAAGCGTGCGGACCCTACGGTTCGAGAACAATGTAGACATGACCTAGAACTATTCACGGTCAATAACCAATAGCGGGACCTGGATGCCCATATTGGTTCCTACATATTCTACGAAGATCTTTATCGGTCGACCGCATAACAACATACGTTGTTCCCTTTGTCATCGGTATGTTACTTGCCCGAGATTCGATCGTCGGTATCCAATACCTAGTTCAATCTCGCTACCGCAAGTCTCTTTACTCGTTCCGTAATACATCATCTCACAACTAACTCATTAGTTGTAGTGCTTGCAAGGCTTCATGATGTGCATTACCGAGAGGGCCCAGAGATACCTCTCCGACAATCGGAGTGACAAAACCTAATCTCAAATACGCCAACCCAACATCCGCCTTTGGAGACACTTGTAGTACTCCTTTATAATCACCCGATTCGTTGTGATGTTTGGTAGCACCCAAAGTGTTCCTCCGCAAACGGAGTTGCATAATCTCATAGTTACAGAACATGTATAAGTCATGGATAAAAGCAGAGCAACATACTAAACGATCGTGTGCTAAGCTAAGGAATGGGTCATGTCAATCAGATCATTCTACTAATGATGTGACCTTGTTAATCAAATAACAACTCTTTGTTCATGGTTAGGAAACATAACCATCTTTGATTAACAAGCTAGTCTAGTAGAGGCATACTAGTGACATATTGTTTTGTCTATGCATTCACACATGTATCATGTTTCCGGTTAATACAATTCTAGCATGAATGATAAACATTTATCATGAAATAAGGAAATAAATAATAACTTTATTATTGCCTCTAGGGCATATTTCCTTCAGCAACTAGCATAGCAATGATAGTAGTGAGATCCAAGGTGATGGTCATCTTTCCTGAAATCCCGCAAGGAAGAAGAACGAGTCCATGAAGAAGATGAAGCCACGAAGACGAACCGCACGTAGACGAACGCATCCTCACGATCGCAACGAAACGGGAACTATCGAGAAGAAGCACACAACATGGTAAACACACCACACATAGACAAGACATGATGCACAACAGGCATGATGCATGACAAAGCTACATGAAGCTACTCATGGCAAGAGACGATGCAAACAAGAGCAACACATCAAGGCAAGTTTAAATGAGGCCGGAAACAACATATAAACATTCCGGTAAGTCCTCATATGCAAATTTAGAAATTGGTCCAGAACTGAATAAACCTTAAGTTCAAGTAGTTAAACAACAAGTTAAGATGCACCAAGATGATCTACACGAAATGCTAGTCAAGTTACATATAAAGTTCATTTAATTCGGAGCTACGGCCTAGAAGATATGAGCAAAACAAGTTCAACATGACATTGATGCAAAAAGCATACAAACATCAAGCAAACACCTCAAAACAAGGATGCAACATGATAATATGAAGCTACACGCAAAATCAAGCAAGTTTCATATAGAGCACACTCAAAACGGAGCAACGGTTCAACACATACACTCTATACAAGTTTAAAGGACAAGCTGTCCAAAACAGCAACTAGGCATCTAGCAAGCATCAAAACAATATGCTACAGCATCCCAACGTAAGAACAAAAGGCATGGGCGTGAAGTACAGGTAAAGCATGACAAAACATAAACACTGAGCTATCTCCAGAAACTACTAGAACATGCTCAAAAACACATGGCAAGATTGCATATATTAACAGTTTCAGGCTTAGCTGAAATAACATCAGGTTGCAATGTTTAGAGCTATCAAACAACATGTTACAGGAAATTATCATGGAAAATAAAGGCATGGCATGAATCTACTAATTGCATATAACAAATGTCCCTTACTGACCATGAGCCAAAAAGGATCAGAAGATATGATGGCACCCATGTAAACATGGCAAGTTATATGACAGATTCATACATGGCAGGAACAACAATAAGTAGGCATGTTGGTGAGCTTGAACCACTCACCACAGAGCAATACATGGCATGAAAAGGAAACCAATAGTAAGAAGACATGTTTATGAAGTTTAGCATGGCAAGAACAAGTTCATAGGGTGCATGGATCACTAGCAACAATCATGGCAACATTGAACTTAATGTTAATAGGCTGACAGCAACATTATTTAGCAACTTTGGAGCATGATAACAACATGTTACAGCAGACTATAAATGCAACCAGGGGCATGAATGGATAGAGCATGACATGTATAACAAAACATCCCTAGTGAACATCTCCAGATTATGCATAGAATGACTTGTAGAAGCAGGTTTACATAGCATCACAAAATAACAGAATCAGCCTAGCAAAACAGCAACAGCAGGTACCCAACTTCACGAGCTCGATGCACTCAGTACAAGACTCAAAAAATACATGGATTGCAACACTTTAAAGATGACATGAGGTAGCACAAAACACATGTAGAGCTCATACTCATAGGATGCACACATCAAATGCAACAAAAATGACAAATCATCAAGTTATAACAGTTTCAGCAGATTAACATCACATAGCACTCTTGCAACGATGATTCAGGCATCAAGATGAACTCAAATGAACATGAGGCAATGGATTGAAATTAAGTACCCGTCGAGACGAACAATTCCACATATTACACGCACGAAACGGAGCAGTATACAGCAAGTTATGATGCGATGAACATGGCATGAAAATGTTGCAAAACTGAAGGACTTTGGCAAAAATCAGGGTCAACCTCGTGGACTGGATCTGGGCGCGGTTCCCGAGGCACATCGGAGTTCGCCGGACCCTCGCCGGAAAAGGGCCGGAGAGGAGGAAGACGAGGCCGGGGCGGACGAGGGCGACCGGATCCGGGCGGCTCCGGCCCGGATCTAGCCGGAGGAGGCCGGAAGGCGGATGGAGGCCGCAATGGGCCGACGGCGCCGGCGCGTAGGGCGGCGGCGCTGGAGGCGGCGGAGCACGGCACCTGTGGCGCTGGGCAGCTGGCAGGCGGGGCGGCGGAGATGAGCAGGGCCGCCAGTCTCTGGCGGGCCGAGCTGGCGGGCGGCGCTGCCGCGGCGGGCCAGGCCGAGGGCGCATCACGGGCGCTGCCCGGATCTGGTCCCGCGGGCCTGCGCGGTGGAGGACGGCGGCGGGGACATGTGGCGGTGAACGGTTGGCTGCGGGAGGCGGCGGACATGTCCGTCGGCGGCGGGGGAAATGTCCGGCGGCGCGAGAGGAAGAAGGCTAGGGTTTCATCCGCGATCGGTGGAGGTGGCCTATTTATAGATAGAGGGAGCTAGGAGAGTCCAAATGGAGCACGGTTTTCACCCACACGATCGTGATCGAACGACTGAGAGCATGAAGGGGGTTTGCAAGGGCTTTGGGCCACTTTGGAGGGGTGTTGGGCTGCAAGATGAAAGGGGCTTTTACGGTTCCCCGGTTAACCGTTGGAGTACCAAACGACCTCCAAATGGCATGAAACTTGACAGGCGGTCTACCGGTGCTATACCAAGGCTGCTTGGCAAACCTCGGTCCATTCCGAGAAAGTTTAACACCAGCACACGAAAAGAGACAAGAGGGGGACGCCGGGGGAACATAGGAGTGCCGGATTGCAAAACGGACAACGGGGAAAATGCTCGGATGCATGAGACGAACATTTATGCAAAATGAGATGCACATGATGACATGACAAAATGCAACACACAAGAAAATGACAAGGCAACTACGGCGAATAACTGGCGAACACCTGGCGCAACGAATCCGGGGCGTTACAACACTCCTCCACTAACAACAGATCTCGTCCCGAGATCTTAGGACCGAGACGGAAGGGAAAAGGGATGAGGTGAAACAAGAACTCAAGAGAAGTAGCAAAGAATCGAGAGCACTCGAGAAGAAGAGAGGAACGACAAGAATGACGAGAATTGAAAGCTCACGGAATCAGATAGACTATGAAACCACTCCGGTTAGAATGAGATAAGAAACGAATAAGACTGAAAGGATTTAGGCAGCACTTCGGCTGAAACATGGAGGAATAGAACACGAACTTCACAAGATGGGATGACACTTGACGAGATGAACAAAGCAATGCATCCGGAAGAATTGAAAGAATGGAATGACAAGAACTTAGAAGGAAAGGTTGAACGGAGTTGTTGAGAAAATCAACAACAAAATAATTACTTGTTCTGGACTTATAGATAACATCTCCAAATTATGAGGTGATCTCCAACCACAAGCGGAAAAGATTGAATAGCTGAGAAGAACGAAGAAATGCAAAACTCCACTTCAAAAGAATACAGAGAATTGATTTCACCTCGAGAAGCAAGAAGAAGGATACTTGAGCTCCTTCGATTAGAATCTTGATGAACTATTGAAGAATGAATTGAATCATGAAGAACCACCATGAAGAACTCCGGTAAACAAAAGGACAATGAGATAGAATTGAAGGATGAAAAGAATAAGACTAAAGCCTTGCGTCGATTTAGATGGAGGTTCCGACGAGATTGCCGAAGAAAATTTGAACTCCGGAAAAGAAAAGATGAAAACACTTGGAACTAGAATTTATTCATCAAGAACAAACTCCGAAGGATGGAATTACTCACTTTGAGAAAATAAGAATAAGATTTATTGTAGGCTTATCCTTCATCAAATTAAATTGATGACAGGCAATGGATTTTGCATATTACTTATTCTTCTTGAAAAGGATTGAGAAGTGACATATCGCAAACTTGAGAAGGTCTTCATGACCACCGGTAGGATTGAAAGAACGAATGGATTAAAATGATAATCAAGGAAAAGAATCTGAAGAAACCACCATAAGAAATCAAAAATGACTGACGAAAGAGAATGAATCGCCGGGAAGAATTAGAAGAACAAATATGCTAGAGGGGATTTAGACGCAAAAGAATGAAGAGATAACAAGATGATTAAAGAGCACTTAAACGAAGCACCGAGATAATTGGATAACGCTCACTGAAATGTGAGGTCGAAGAATTCTTCTGGAATGATGGCCTCTGGTGAAATGAAATGGAAAAACAACTTCTGACATACTCCGCATGGGTGGAGGCATGTGACTGATGTGATCCATTCTTACATCACACTTGAAAAGAATTAGTGATGGCTCCAAAATAATTAGAAGAGTCAGGTAAGATCCTGGGAAAAGACCTATGGGTTAGGGCCCACTAAAAGAAAGCAACGTTGGAAAGGGATGTTGAAAAGATAGATGATGCACCGGAACAATTGAAATATTTGAATGAGGTGACAACCTCGAATTAATTGGAACACAGACGAATCTCCTGAGATGTCTTGAACACTCCGGAAGGATAAACTGGCGAGAGGCGAACGAGCAAAAGGAAATATTTGAGCTGAAGGAAATAATATGATCGACAACGAAAAACTTGAATTGAATCCACCGAAAAAGAAAGAGATGAAGAATGACGAACTAGACAAGAAATCACCGGTTGAAACAATTGACGAAAGACTGAAGGGGTTCCGCAGGAATGAGATAGATGGTCGAGAGAGAGTTAGACTCCGGGAAGAAAAAGGGTGGGAGGGCGGGAAAAACAAAGGCAACTTGGAAGGGGAAACGACGAATATCTTGAAGAGAAAAAGACCGGTTGAAATAATTGAGGAAACAAAGCAAAGACTTCGCACGAGTAGGATGGATACTCGATTACGGACTCCGGTTCCGAGAGGAAGAAGGGAGGGCAGGTGGGAAAAACAAGGACAACTTCGGACAAGGAAAAACAACGATGTCGGAGGAAGAACTGAGGATTGAACTTGGCAAAGATGAAGAGGCTCAAGTCAACCTGACGAGAAATGCACCGGATAAAAGAGGATGGACAACTCACGAAACTAACCACGTGATCCTAAAGAAAAATTTGAAGGGGAAGAGGAGTAGTTCAAAACACCTACGTCAAGATTCCTCACCAGAGCGACGAAGAAGCTGAGGAGTAATAAGAATTCCTACTCTCCGATATAACTAGACTCAGAAATCAGCTTTCTTCTAGACTCAACAACGACCAAACTACACGATCAATCAAGGGGGCTCCTAAGGTCGGTCGAGGCTCTGATACCAACTTGTCACGCCCAAGATGCGACCCTATCCTAAAGGAACTCGAAGGTCCCACCAAGGATAGAAGCGCATCTTGAAGACGCTTTTGCAAGGTGGATATTGTTACATCAACATTACATAATAGATGGGGGATACATACATAAGGCATACAATGCCACACGAATACAACATCATCTTACATAAGATCAACATCTGACTACGGATGATACACAAACAGAAGCTCAAACGACATCCACCCTGCTAGCCCAGGCTGCCGACCTGGAACCTATCCCCTGATCGAAGAAGAAGCAGAAGAAGAACTCCAAAGCAAGCAAACATCGCTCTCGCGTCATGATCATCGCATAACCTGTACCTGCAACTGTTGTTGTAGTAATCTGTGAGCCACGAGGACTCAGCAATCCCATTACCATGGGTATCAAGACTAGCAAAGCTTAAAGGGAAAGGAAGGTGTAAAGTGGTGAGGTTGCAGCAGCGACTAAGCATATATGGTGGCTAACATACGCAAATAAGAGCGAGAAGAGAAGCAAAGGAACGGTCATCAACTAGCAATGATCAAGAAGTGATCCTGAACTCCTACTTACGTCAATCATAACATAGAAACCGTGTTCACTTCCCAGACTCCGCCGAGAAGAGACCATCACGGCTACACCTGCGGTTGATGCGTTTTAATTCAGATCTGGTGTCAACTTATCTACAACCGAACATTAACAAATTCCCATCTGCCACATAACCGCGGGCACGGCTTTCGAAAGTTTAAACCCTGCAGGGGTGTCCCGACTTATCCCATGATAAGCTCTCGCGATCAACGAAGGATATACCTTCTCCCAGGAAGACCCGATCAGTCTCGGAATCCCGGTTTACAAGACATTTCGACAATGGTAAAACAAGACCAGCAAAGCCGCCCGATGCAATCGACAATCCCAATAGGAGCTGCACATATCTCGTTCTCGTGGCAACACCGATAAGTCAAGCTACGAGTAAAACCAGACCTCAAGTTGCCCGAGGTGGCCCCGTGGGTTGCTCGGTTCGGACCAACACTTAGACAAGCACTAGCCCTGGGGGGCTAAAATAAAGATGACCCTTGGGTTAATTACTTCCAAGGAAAAGTAGGTGGTGGTGAGGCAAATGGTAAAACCAAGGTTGGGCCTTCTTTGGAGGAGTTTTATTCAAAGCGAACTGTCAAGGGGTCCCATAAATCCACCCGACCGCTTAGGAACGCAAAAATCCGGGAACATAACACCGGTATGACGGAAACTAGGGCAGCAAGAGTGGAACAAAACACCAGGCATAAGGCCGAGCCTTCCACCCTTTATCAAATATATAGATGCATTAATAATATAAGAGATATTGTGATATCCCAACATAATCCTGTCCACCATGGAGCAATTTTCAACTTCACCTGCAACTAACAACGCTATAAGAGGGGCTGAGAAAAGCGGTAACATAGCCAAACAACGGTTTGCTAGGAAGGGTGTCAAAGGTTAGAGGTTCATGGCAACTTGGGAGGCTTGAAGAACAAGTTATAGGAAGCGCAGCAAAGCGATAGAACGAAGCAACTAGCATAGCAATGATAGTAGTGAGATCCAAGGTGATGGTCATCTTGCCTGAAATCCCGCAAGGAAGAAGAATGAGTCCATGAAGAAGATGAATCCACGAAGACGAACCACACCTAGACGAACGCATCCTCACGATCGCAACGAAACGGGAACTATCGAGAAGAAGCACACAACATGGTAAACACACCACACATAGACAAGACATGATGCACAACAAGCATGATGCATGACAAAGCTACATGAAGCTACTCATGGCAAGAGACGATGCAAACAAGAGCAACACATCAAGGCAAGTTTAAATGAGGCCGGAAACAACATATAACCATTCCGGTAAGTCCTCATATGCAAATTTATAATGTGGTCCAGAACTGAATAAACCTTAAGTTCAAGTAGTTAAACAGCAAGTTAACATGCACCAAGATGATCTACACGAAATTCTAGTCAAGTTACATATAAAGTTCATTTAATTCGGAGCTACGGCCTAGAAGATATGAGCAAAACAAGTTCAACATGACATTGATGCAAAAAGCATACAAACATCAAGCAAACACCTCAAAACAAGGATGCAACATGATAATATGAAGTTACACGCAAAATCAAGCAAGTTTCATATAGAGCACACTCAAAACGGAGCAACGGTTCAACACATACACTCTATACAAGTTTAAAGGACAAGCTGTCCAAAACAGCAACTAGGCATCTAGCAAGCATCAAAACAATATGCTACAACATCCCAACGTAAGAAAAAAAGGCATGTGCATGAAGTACAGGTAAAGCATGACAAAACATGAACACTGAGCTATCTCCAGAAACTACTAGAACATGCTCAAAAACACATGGCAACAGTTTCAGGCTTAGTAGAAATAACATCAGGTTGCAATGTTTAGAGCTATCAAACAACATGTTACAGGAACTTATCATGGCAAATAAAGGCATGGCATGAATCTACTAATTGCATATAACAAAAGTCCCTTATCGACCATGAGCCAAAAAGGATCAGAAGATATGATGGCACCCATGTAAACATGGCAAGTTATATGACAGATTCATACATGGCAGGAACAACAATAAGTAGGCATGTTGGTGAGCTTGAACCACTCACCACAGAGCAATACATGGCATGAAAAGGAAACCAAAAGTAAGAAGACATGTTTATGAAGTTTAGCATGGCAAGAACAAGTTCATAGGGTGCATGGATCACTAGCAACAATCATGGCAACATTGAACTTAATGTTAACAGGCTGACAGCAACATTATTTAGCAACTTTGGAGCATGATAACAACATGTTACAACAGACTATAAATGCAACCAGGGGCATGAATGGATAGAGCATGACATGTATAACAAAACATCCTTAGTGAACATCTCCAGATTATGCATAGAATGACTTGTAGAAGCAGGTTTACATAGCATCACAAAATAACAGAATCAGCCTAGCAAAACAGCAACAACAAGTACCCAACTGCACGAGCTCGATGCACTTAGTAAAAGACTCACAAAAATACATGGATTGCACCACTGTAAATATGACATGATGTAGCACAAAACACATGTAGAGTTCATACTCATAGGATGTACACATCAAATGCAACAAAAATGACAAATCATCAAGTTATAACAGTTTCAGCAGATTAACATCATGTAGCACTCTTGCAACGATGATTCAGGCATCAAGATGAACTCAAATAAACATGATGCAATGGAATGAAATGAAGTACTCGTCGAGGCGAACAATTCAACGTATTACACGCACGAAACGGAGCAGTATACAGCAAGTTATGTTGCGATGAACAAGGCATTAAAATGTTGCAAAACTCAAGGACAGGCAAAAATCGGGGTCAACCTCGTGGACTGGATCTGGGGCACGGTTCCCGAGGCACGTTGGAGTTCGCCGGACCCTCGCCGGAAAAGGGCCGGAGAGGTGGAAGACAAGGCCGAGGCGGACGAGGGCGACCGGATCCGGGCGGCTCCGGCCCGGATCTAGCCGGAGGAGGCCGGGGAAGGCCGCAGGAGGCCGCAGCAGGCCGACGGCGGCAGCGTGGCGTTGGCGGGGCGGCGACGCTGGCAGCGCCTTGCGCTGATCGGCGGGCGCGCGGCGCCAGGCGAGGGGCAGCTCAGCTCGGGCGGCAGCGAGATGGCGCTGGGCCGCCAGTCTGATGCGGGATGAGCCGGCGCGAAGAGCGGCGCGCGGTGGCGGGGGCGGGCCGAGGCGCGGCGAAGGGCGCTGCCCAGTTGAACCGACGGGGCCGGATCTGGTCCCAGCGGGCTCTCGCGATGGAGGACGACGGCGGGGACACGTGGCGGCGAACGGTTGGCTGCGGGAGGCGGCGGACATGTCCGTCGGCGGCAGGGGAAATGTCCGGCGGCGCGATAGGAAGAAGGCTAGGGTTTCATCCGCGAATTTCGGGGGAGGTAGCCTATCTATAGATAGAGGGAGCTAGGAGAGTCCAAATGGAGCACGGTTTTCGCCCACACGATCGTGATCGAACGACCGAGAGCATGAAGGGGGTTTGCAAGGGCTTTGGACCACTTTGGAGGGCTGTTGGGCTGCAAGACGAAAGGGGCTTTTACGGTTCCCCGGTTAACCGTTGGAGTACCAAACGACCTCCAAATGGCACGAAACTTGACAGGCGGTCTACCGGTGCTATACCAAGGCCGCTTGGCAAACCTCGGTCCATTCCGAGAAAGTTTAACACCCGCACACAAAAAGAGACAAGACTGGGACGCCGGGGGAACATAGGAGTGCCGGATTGCAAAATGGACAACGGGGAAAATGCTCGGATGCATGAGACGAACATGTATGCAAAATGAGATGCACATGATGACATGATAAAATGCAACACACAAGCAAATGACAAGGCAACTATGGTGAATAACTGGTGAACACCTGGTGCAACGAATCCGGGGCGTTACACACGTGCCCTAGGGCATCGTCCTGATCTTGCCGTCACCACTGTCGGTTCCTAGCACCTCTGTTAACCTATTCTTTTTTAGAGAAAAGGCCTTAGCCCGACTTTATGAATAAAGCCACAAGGCAGCGTCATAAGCCCAACCATCAACAACCAGGGCGATACACCCAACAACCACAGCAACAGAATAAAATCAGGACACATGAGAGTATAAGGGGTACATGGCAACCTGCCAAACACGGCACGCAGGCTGGAGGGATAGCGGAAACACCAACAGACATGAAGGACGATGAAGCATCAAACAAGTTTAGACGTCATGAGCCTGCCCGGATATGGAGGACGCCAGGGCCCGAATTTAAGAGATTAGCATGTCCAGAGCTCCCCGATCGTCCTCTTTAGTCAATGATCTCCACTGCTGCAAGAATATACAAGATTTGAAAAGAACGTCAGCCGCTTTTGAAGGAAAGACGTGTTCAATAGTAAATTTGTTCCTAATCGTCCAAAGAGACCAGCAAATCGCACCCAAGCCAACCCAGAAAACCCTCTTAGCGACCCCAACCAACGAGCTGGCAAGGTTTCTCATCTCATGAAAGGAGGAGGGGTTCCAAGTAACCTGAAGCCACGACCGGACACAGCACCAAACAACCTTAGCCAAAACACAATGAAAGAAGATATGCTCCGTGTTTTCCACCGCACCACAAAGAGCACAAAATTCCGAGCCCAGACCATTACACTTACGGATTTGATCAGCAGTGGGGAGCCGGCCCCTAAAGGCTTGCCAAAGAAAGATTTTAACCTTAGGAGGAACTTTGGCCCTCCAAATGCAAGAGAACCTGTTGGAAGGGACACCACCGATGAGCCTCGCGTACAAAGACTTAACCGAAAACCGACCAGAGGCAGAATGAGGCCAGACAACATAGTCCGGCGACTCCGAGAGCGTGGGGAAGAAGGCGTTAAGACTTTGCCAATCTTCCAACTCTTCAGGAGACAGGGAACGACGCAAGGCCAAATCCCAGTTATTGGCTGCCACCTCCGTGATGGAGATGTCAGGGTTAGGACAGAAAGAAAACAAAACAGGAAACCTACTAGCCATAAAGGAGCATCACCACACCAGCAGTCGCGCAAAAAACGGACCGAGGTGCCATCACCAACAATAAACTTAACATGATCCAAGAAAAGAGGCCTGACTTTAATAAGGTCTTTCCAGAATTGAGAACCCCACCGGGATCCCGCAAACATAGGACTCGAAAGGGGAAAGTATTTAGCCTTAAGAATAGAGTACCAAAGAGAGCCGGCCCCAGTGGTCATAATTTTCCACCACCATTTAATTAACATGCACTTGTTCATGACCTGGGTATTAATAATGCCTAACCCTCCAAGGTTTTTTGGCCTGCACATAAGCTTCCATTTAACCAGCCTATACTTTCGTTTATTATTAGCAGCGTTCCAATAAAAAGCACCCCTGTGTTTGTCAAAACCAGGATGGGTGCCAACCGAAAGGAGAGAAAAGCCCATCAGAAACATTGGGAGGGAGCAGAGGCAAGCATTAATGAGAGCAACTTTGCCTGCATTGGTATTGTATCTACCACGCCAGGGGAGAACCCTGTTTCCCACCTTAGACACAGCCGGAGCAAAGTCCTTGGCATGAAGCACCACAGGAGATATAGGCATCCCCAAATACTTGAAGGGGAAGGAGCCCAGAGAGCAGTTTAGCAGCCTAGCAACTCTCAAGGCCTCAGTATTGTCGACGCCTGTGACAAGAACCTCACTTTTGGAAAAGTTGATTTTCAGACCCGAGACAGCCTCAAAGCAAAGCAGGATGAATTTAAGGTGGGCAATGCAGGCATCATTCAGCTCAACCATAATGATGGTATCATCAGCGTACTGGAGGTGGGTAATACCATCCGGAACTAGGTGAGAGGCCACAGGCAAGATATGACCATGTTGGGCCGCCCTAAGAAGAATGCGGGAAAAGGCGTCGGCCACAAAATTAAAGAGCACAGGGGAGGCAGGGTCCCCTTGACGCAGGCCTCGGCCGTTAACAAAGAAATTACTAATATGACCGTTCACAGAGACTGCGGTATGCCCACCCGAGACCAGCTGCATAATACGATGCACATAAGCCCCATCGAAGCCTTTCGCAAGCAAGACCTACCTTAAAAAAGGCCAGCTAACCGAGTCATAGGCTTTCTCAAAGTCAAGTTTTAAAATAATCGCTTTGGAGTTGCAAGCCCGCAAGTCATGCACAATTTCATGTAGACAGACGACCCCATCTAGAATGTAGCACCCTTTGAAGAAAGCAGACTGGTACGGGCTGATGACTCTGTGGGCAACGGGGGATAGACGATTAGCGAAACCCTTCGCATGGAATTTAGCAAAGTTGTTAATCAAAGCGATGGGTCTAAACTGAGGGATCAATTCAGCACCTTTAACCTTAGGAATTAGGGAAATCACTGCATAATTAAGATAAGAAATATCAACCGTGCCTAGGCAAAACCCTTGGATGACATTACAAACTAACTGCCTCAACTGAGGCCAAAACTTCTGAAAGAAAGGAATAGAAAAACCGTCTGGCCCAGATGCAGCGTTCGGGTTGGCAGAGTTAACCACATCCCAAATTTCCTTATCCGAGAAGGGAATCATCAATGCAGCGTTCTCCTCGGCCGAAACCCTCGAACTAAGGTCCCATAGGGAACGGGAGATCGACAGACCCGAAGGGGGTTTGGACACTAATAGTGTAGAAAAGAACTCAACCACGTGCGAAAGAATTAATGATTGGTCTGAAGTACGCACACCATTACTGATCAGGCTATTAATACCACAGCACCTCCGCCTACCATCAGCAATGGCAAAGAAGTAAGTCGTGGGGGAGTCCCCTTTTAGGGTCCAGTTAAGAGTGCCCCGCTGACGCCAATAAACTTTAGCCTGATGATGCAACTGCGTCAAGGCAGCCTCCAGGTTATACCGTAAAGACCACCCATTGTCAGAGAGCCCAGAGGAGTCAGCCGCAAGATCAAGAGACAGGATTTGGGCTTCGAGAAGATCTTTGGAGCGACGCTCCTCTGCTGCATGGTTACGGGACCACCCTTTCAGAAATTTCCGCACAGCGTAAGAGCACGAGTGCCAATCATCTAGAGGACCGAAAGAGCGGGCATTGGAGGAGAGGAGGAGGGTAATCTTCGAGGCGAGCATGTCACTAAAGCCATCAATCAACAACCAAGAAGCGTCAAACTAGAAACAAGCAGGTGGTCTATGAAGCTGCGACCCATCGTACATAAGAAGAGGAGTATGGTCCAAACCCACAATACATTTGGCGATGAGGGAGGCCATGGGAAATAATGAGTCCCACCTAGAGCAAACAAAGACTCTGTCTAGAACCGATCTGTTCGGGTTAGTCTGGTGGTTAGACCAAGTGAAGCGGGCTCCAACCCTAGGAAGCTCGCGGATGGCATTAGAACTGATAAAGTCATTAAAAGCATTAGCTAGAGCCCAGGAGAACTTGTTATTATTTTTATCAGAAGGGGAATGAAGGAGATTGAAGTCTCCACCGATAACCATCGGTAGATTACAAGCCTCAATCTTCTCAGAGAGCTCGTCCAGAAATAGAGAGGAGAGAGAATGATCAGTAGACCCATAAACTACAATGAACTCCCATAACAGATTAAGGGCTTTGTGGCAAACAACTCTGCTGGCCCAAAATATACCATCATCAAAGGCAACGAAATCAAAAACATCTCTTTTGGAGCCAATGAGGATGCCACCCGAATGGCCTGACACGGGTAACACATGCCAATCAAATCTATCCATACCCGCAATAGGTGACAACTCTTGAGGGGAAAAAGAAGTTTTGAAAGTCTCCATGAACCCTACCAAATCAACATTATTCCCACGCACCAAATCTTTAATTTGATCCCGGCGCCCCCTAGCACCGAAACCCCTAATGTTCCAGAATAAGGCCCTCATTTATATGACAGGTTTTTAATGCGGAGGCTAGACCTGCTAGGAGCCATGCAGGGTTTGGAGCATTTGGAAGGGCCCTTTTTAGAAGTGCTAGGCAGAGGTTGGCCACTACCAACCTCCACCCCCTCACCCTGAGCCCGGCTACCTACAGGCGGCAGAAATTAAGAGGCAACGGCCTCTTCACTTTTAGCAATAACCGCTGGCTAGCTCGTTAGCCGAATAGTAGAAAGAAGAGTAACAGGAGAACAAACTTCAGGATCTACCGGCACTCCCACATCCGACATAATATTTAACAGGAAATCATCAGATAAAGACGGTAGGACTAGCCGGGGCGGGGAAAAAGAAGGGCAGGGGCCATGTTGATTACCTGGAGGAGGAGGAAGATCCTTAGCAGCAGCCCGCCTTTCCGCCCACTCCATGATGGAACCACCCGCATCGGCGACCCGCCTACCTTTGCGAGCCGTGGACGCGGGCGACCGAATCGCAGGAGATGGATCCATAGGAGAAGCCAGGACGGGGCCAGAGCGAGACATCGAGCCGAGATCCTTGTCGAGGCGGCGCCAGGCGCCAGTCATGGATTGCTTAGAGCCCGAGGAGTTTCTGCTCTTGGACGAAAACTTGCGCACATAGGATTTCTTCTTTATCTTAGACTGGGCTCCCACCACATCACGATCAGGAGAAACAGGCAGGTCCTCAATCCCAGAGCGAGTGGGTGAGATCGGGCGAACCGGGAGGTTGGAGCAGGCAGCAGAGGTGGGAGTAGCAGAGATCGGCTGATCCTTCAAACGCACATCATCAACAGGGGAAATCAGGGAGTCATCCTTAGGGATAGCCGCTGGCTCACACGGAGCCGTACCAGCAGGGGCCTGGGAATTAAATAACTCACGCTCCGACTCAGCCAGCCCATCCCATTCAGACTGGGTAAACCTCGGTTAGAACCATCACTAGGATTGTGACCACCAGCAGAACCATCACCCTCCTTGTCATGCTTGTCAGAGGGCTTAGAAGGGGGAGGAGGGGGAGGAGGGGGTTGAAAAGCAGCCGCACCCTCCACCCGAACCCAAAGACAAACACCACTTGGGGAAGGGAAGACATCAATACATCCATGAACACACGACAGATCCACGGACCAAATCTTAATCCGAGCAGGGCCAACTTTGTCCAGAGATTCAAGGTCCACCTCCACAGGTTTCTCGATCAACACCCCGAACGCCATGAGAAAAGCAGACGAGCGAAGCCCCGCTGGCAGATCATCAACCAACACCCAAACCTGAGACAAAGGACCAACCGTCCTGCCACTGCAAGAGGCCGGCTTGACAGAAACTATCAACTGGTTGAGGGGGAGGGTAAATCTTGTACATGAGGCAATCATCCCCAGGCAATCTTTGGAGGGGAAAACAAAAGAGAATTCAAAGTCCGAGATCTGATTGACTTGCCAGTCCCATCGCTCAATATCCCAAATCTGAAGCCCTTCCAGCAGAGTCTGAGGCGAGATCTTTTGGTTTTTCACAGTCACAATAGTAGCATTAGAGAGGGAGGGCGCCGCCATAAGGACAGGAAGGTCACTGTCCAAGGCAAAGAAAGCGCAACCAGGGAGCCCCAACCCAAACTGGATGACCGACGGGGATTTCAGGCGGATCATATAGATGACAGTAAGGTGTCCATCAGAGCGGCAGATCAAGCAAAACGGCGGATTGGTACATCTAGACTGAAAGTGCCCAGGCCTGTGGCATGTGAAACAGGTGAGCGCAGACGGATTGCTTGGGGTGGAGGAAGAAGGGAGAAGCTGCAAGAGGGAGACGGGAGGTGGCAGAAGACCGTCCCCCACCCCCGACGAGGAGGAGGCACTAGGGAAAGGACCACCAGGTCGGCGCGCCGGCCCCGCAAAGGAGCGCGGCGGAGGACAAGGCCCCGCACCCGCACCGACTAGGCGAGGAGGAGGAGGGGATCCGAGCCGAAGCAGACGTGCCACGCCCCACGCCAAGGGCCGGAGCAGCACCAGAGGAGGAGGAGATCCCCCCACCAGCCGCCGCTGCTGCCTCCCAGGGATCCACCGCCGGGGAGAGGGAGGCCCCAGATCCAGACCCTTGCAGGCCAGATCCGGATGCACGCACCCGCTCCGAACGCTGAAGCCACTCCGGGCCAGTAGCCCAAGCCGCTCGGTCACGAGCCACCTGCTCACGAGCCGCCTGCTCCACCTCCAGCTTGGAGCGGAGCGAGGCCTCAAGCTCCAGATCCGCAGCAGAGCCCGGCGAGTCCTCCCGCCGCCTCTTGCTACCAGACATCGCCTCACAGGAAGAGCCCGGCGACTTGTCCATGGAGAGCACCAAGGCGAAGGAGAGGAGGAGGGGAGGGGGAGGGCTAGAGCGAACGAGACGGTGGATGGGGAGATGGTGGCGACACAGATCTGCGGTGGAATCCGGAAACCCTAATAGATGGGGGGAGGCACCGCAGGGGATCCATAAATACCCTGACCGCGTCGTGCCCTCCAGGGCCCAACGGGCCAGGCGGGCCGAGGGGAGAGAGGGGAGGCCCAAAGTAGAGAGGGGCTGCACTGGGTCCACGGAAGGGAGGGGGAAAATCAACACCAGATGCCAAAGGGGGGGAGCGGGCCGACAGGACACCTCACCGCCAGGCGGCCCAACAGGCCCAACAGACGGGCCATCCCGCGAGCCACTGGTCAACGATGAGGAGACCAGATCTTGGGCAAGGAGAACCAGCGCCGCGTCCAACCCCGGAGGTGCCGCCGCCGGCGCCGGGGAGGCCGAACCAGGGGAAGAGGAGGGGGAGGAGGGGCAAGCCACGCCCGGAGCGGCCCCCAAAATCCCAGGGGAAAGCGACCAGAAGGAGGCCTTACCAGATTTGCGACGGCGACGAGACACCCGAAACCAACCATCAACAGATGGCGGCGATGGCACCGGCCGTCCTCGGCCCTCCGGAGCGAACTTGCGGAGGCGCGGAGCGGCAGCAGGAGCCGGGGCCCGCCCCAACCGATAGGGCAAAAGACGTGGAGACGGAGCTTCATCCGACGAGCCGTCCCCATCGAGGGCGAGAGACCAGAAGCGGGAGCCCAGCGGAGACGACAGAGCCACCGGAGAGCGCCCCACCGCCGAGCAAGCGGGAGTGGAGCATCCAGACGCAGGGGGGAAAGGGGATGCATGGCCCAGAACGGCGTCGGAGGAACAGAGGGCGAGGGAAGAAGGGTCGGGGGAAGGGAGCGACGGCGCCGGGAGGGAGGGAGCGAGAGGAGAGAGCAGAGCCATTTCCGCCCTTAACCTATTCTTGATTGCCTCGAGCTTCTGTCTCGACCTCACCTCTTAGTTGCGCAGGGGTCTCATCGAACCAAGCGCTGCAACCTCGACCAGGAGCAGATCGCCCACCGCCCGAGCTCTAGCCACCCTCTGCCGTCGTTCCCGCTCACCACTCACGCCGTTGAGGACGTATTCGAGACCGCAGCAGAGCTCCGCACCCCATACACTACCCTCCGGAGTCTGGAGACCACCGGAGCAGGAGCCACCGAGCCGCCCGTGGCCATTGTCTTCAAGTCCGGCCGCCCTCTGTTTTTCGATGAGCCATCCTCGTCCGTCTGATATAAGTTGGACAACCCAGATTAGATCATGTTCCATTATTTTTCTTCGAAGCGGTTTGCACTAAATAGTGGCCGACCGTCATTTAAGCCTAGCAGCAAACACCATCTGGCCACTCACGTCACACCACATGGCAACGCCACAACAGCCACAACAGTTTTACCCAGAACGTTATTATGGCATAATTTTTTCTTTGCAGATTTCATATAGATTTTTCATTTAGGTATATCTTGAGATCCGTAACTTCAAATTCATCGATTCTTTTTCCTGTGTACTGGTAATGACCAGGAGAATCCTATAGCACATAAGCTTCACAATTTTTGCACTGTTTAAAATTTTAATTTATTCAAATTTGAATTCAACCCTCTGGAGGCCATATCTTTTAAACCGTTGATCCAAATTAGTTGATTCTTTTGGCATTGTGATCCTACTAGCATGTACATAATATATACCTACTGATATGTTCTGTTATTTGAGTTTTATTTGAATTCCTTAATGTTGGCTCTATTGTGATTGTTTTGTGAGTACAGTTTATTTACTGGTGCCTTCGTTAATCGTGTAGATTGTCCGGAGTGCAAAGCGGATCAGAATTAATCATTTGAGTACTTCAACACCATTCGAGGCAAGATTGCACTTTTGATTTTGCTCATCCTATATTCTGCTATGCATGTGTGGTTTTATGCTATGATATATGTTTGGCATGATATGTGTATCCCGTGTTGTCATGTTTTGGTATTGGTTGTGTTATGTGATGCTGTGATCAATTTGCTATGGTAGACGTGGGCATGTGTCGAGTGATCCATGAAAGTGGTGAGTGTTTATGGCCATAGGCTCGGGATTATTAACCAAGTGAATGCATCACTGGCAGAGCGCTCTATTGTCCCTAGAGAATGTGCCATTGACAGAGCACACTTGAGGTGAGGTATAGTTTTCAGAACTTAAATCAGGTGAATGCATCCTTGGCAGAGCGCTCTATTGTTCGTCGAGAATGCGCCACTGACAAAGCGCACTTGAGATACTTCTGAAGTTCTTGTCATGTTTACTGAGAATCTTTGGGGTTATCTTGGGTGCACAAATTAGAGGCGGTTGTGAGTTCAGGTAGTGGAGGTAGGTGAAGACTTTCTTCCCCAATTTAACTTGAGTGTTTTGTTTGTCATACTTTACTTGTGAATGTAGGTTTGCTATATCATATTGTGTGATTTGCCAATACATTCAACGTATTGACCCTTTGTGACTGCAACTTATCATGTTGCAGGATTTTTAGATGATCAGCGAGATACAGTAGGGTCGCGAGTCTTTACTCAATATGTTCTCTAGTGGGCATTGATGGACTCATCGTTCATTATGTTACCTTTCCGCTGTTATTATTGAATAAGTTAGCCATGTGCTATTCAGTTTGTAATACTTTATAAATTCTGATTCATGCATTATAGTAAATGATGCACTTGTTATTTTATATTCATATGTACTGTGTGCGCTAGCGAGTCAATCCAGGGACTAGCACAATTAGCACAGAGACATCGAATCTTATCAGATTCGGGTCGTTACAGCTCTGTTGTATGCAGGGTTTTATGACAACATGATCAGCAAAATTGATAATGATTATGACCATACACAGTGGATCATCAAATAAGATCAACCGATGTATAAGTGTAATGCAAATCAACATCCGCGATGGCATGGCAGATCATTGTTTTCAAGCTATCCTATTACAAGGCAACAGACGGCCCAAAAGAATAAGTGTTTGATAAAGTTTTTGACTGGCAGATGCTAAGCCAGCTTTCAGATTACTGGTCTTGGTCTTGGCGAGTTGAGGGTTCCGGGTCATCTAGCACCGGTTCATCATCCTGCTCTTCACACATTGGCTTGAAGTTAGAGGTTTCCCAGTTGATCCCAGTCAAAGCATTGAGTACAACCTCGTCACTAATAAGTTTTGATGGGTCAATGTCAGGGGCAAAAGTGTGCTTACGAATAGGAGGAGTAAGCTCCTGGGATTCATGGATCGGCGCCTTGACCTTCTTGTTGTCAGCATCATAAACCGCCTGATAATGGGACAGGTCAGTATCTCAGCTAACTTGCTTCCTAAAGGACGCATTTCTCTTGCTATTGTAGCAAAGTCCTCAGCACTGAAGGGAGACCGGTCCTCCTTTACACTGGGGCAGCCATTGGCCAAGTCCTCCAGGTCAAGATATGCTTGCCACACCTTGGCACGGGTTAGTGCAGTGATTGCACCGGCTCTTGCAGCTGGTCGTTTAAGCTCCTCAACTCGTTGGGGCAACACAGATAGCTTCTCTAGTGTGTCCTTGATGAGGGTTGGCGGTTGCTTCTTATGCGAGGCTGTAGAGATAGCTCTTTGTGCGCCAGTATATAATTGCTCTATAGGAGTATATGCGGCTTTCAGTTTCTTGCGCATATCTGAGTCAAGGTGGGAGATCATGGAGCCTGCATTACCAAGTAAACTGATAAGCTGTATGAATGATGATTACAATGCATTGGTAGTCACAAATTGAGATGAAGTTACTTACCGAAGATGGGATCAGTCATGGCATTGATTTGATGTTTTAAACCGGCAAGCTCTTCAGCTACAGGCTTAAGAGCCGCTTCTACTTCCTCAGCTCTCTTAAACATAGTTGTTTTCTCTGTTTGCCAGCTAGCCTAGTCAGCCTTGAAGTTTTTCTTCACCTTTTCCATCTCTGCCAAGGCGGTGGTTAGTTCTAATTTGGGCTTGGAGGTTTCAGATTACTGAGACTTGATGTTCTCTTGAAGATCGGTGACTTGGGATTCTTTGATATTAAGTTCAGCCTGCAGGATATAAACAAATAGGCGGGAGTCCCAAGCACAATACAAGTATTTCACTTGGCACTTGGGGGCTAATGCACATTGCTCTTTTTGAAGACAATTTTATGATGACCCGGCTACATTATGGTGACTATAGCCGATTCATGGGGGCTATATGCTTGGATTTTATGGACAAATATGGTAATGAGACCCGGCTGATCTTGAAAATTTAAGCCGGTCCTTGGGGGCTACACGTGCAAAATTGAATCATTACTATTTGAAGTCCTGGCTTATCTTGACAGATTAAGCCGGCCCTTGGGGGGCTACATGTGCAAAGTCAAAGGATTACTATTTGAAGTCCCGACTTATCTTGAAACTATAAGCCGGCCCTTGGGGGCTAATAGGTTTGTTCTACAAGGTTATTTAAAAGTCTATAGTACATTCAATTCTATCATATCCTGTAGACTTGGCGGCTGATAAAGTATGTTCATATGAAGAGAGTTGTAGTGTTTACCTTAAACGCTCCTTCATCAAGTTCACTAACCGGCTTCAAAATCGTGGCTTGTGTGCAGGCGGTTCAAGTACCCAGAGTGGATCTCTTGAGCAGTGAAGTGGGCATAACTCCCTAAATTTACTGACCACTTGCCTTTGTTAGCAACAGAAATTTCTTCCTTGGTGTTGTGCTTTGCCAAGATAGTGGGGTTTCCTAGTGTTGTGTAACCAAGCCCAGTAATGGTGACATCATCAGCTTTTTCTTTGGTCAGCTTGATAGGGCTTGGCAGCTTGATGGGACTTGGCGGCTTGGTGGTGGTTGGATCAACGTCCATATTATCTATGGAAACGTTGTGCTCTTCCAAAGGCGCCTCATCAGCTGCGGCTTCAGGGCGCGTGGAAGGAAGTGTCTATTGACTGCTTCTCCGGTTCAAAAGGATTGTCACTGGTCTTTGTCACCTTTGAATTTTTGATGGTCTTTGCCATAGCTCTGTGAGTTGAGCACAAAGACGAGGTTAGCACAACAATTGAATACATGATTAAAAGCAGAAATTAAACATTCTTACCCAGGCACAGTCTTGAAGAATGGGACGTGAGTCCCCCATTGAATTGCCAGAGGAGGAATGAGACGTTCCCTGGTAATTTGAGTCGGAAGGATTAAGAGGTTGTCGAAAAAGACCAGCCTTGGGATAAGTTAAGTCAGAATTTGTTGAGACCTCTGGACGACGCTTGCAGGGAGCTGGAGTGTTTGGTAAGCCGGAGGAAAGGATCCTGCCTCCGCTATTCCGGGTCGTGCGGCGGCCTTCATGTTGATGTTTCTTCAAAATAAAGTTGGGATCCAGATAAGCTAAAGGATGAGAAAACCTTACTTTCCGGCTTGCTTGTCGAGATTTCTGTTTTGGCAGAGATTCTGAGCCGGAGGAAAGAACAATTACCTCTTCATCACCAGCACGACTAGCCTCCACGTCATCCTGATAATAGTCATTGTCAATGAGATGTACAAAAATGAGCCAAGAGAATCAAGTTCTACCTCCGACTCATCATCATCACCATCGTCATCCAAGTTCAGTAGCTTGGAGGGGTTGGTCTTCTTCTTGGCAGGCTTTTTGGTAACCTTGGTCTTGGTTCGGGTCCGCTTGGCCGGCTTGTCTTGCAGCTTCTTCTTCCAAAAAGGAGAGTCGGCCTGTGGAAGTATGATGATTATAAGAGAACAGTATTAATGAAAACATGATTCAAACTAGAAAACTGTGTGCAAACACTTACATCTGGCGGTTGGTTGAAGGTGCAGAAAGGACTAAGTCCGGTTTTACTGCACTCTGCCCAGCTTTCATTCAACAGAGCCTTGGTTGCTTCACTGACTTATGCGTCAGATAATTGGATTTCGCAGTGGTGTTGGGGATCTTTCAAGTCACCGGTGTACTCACACATTAAGCCGGGGCGGCGGCTTAAGGGCAGAATCCTCCAGGAGACCCAGCACCGAACAAGGTCGATGCGGGTTAAGCCGTTAGACATGAAGGCTCTAATCTTTAAAAAAATGGGCGCATACTTGGCCCGTTCCTTCATGCTAATTCGCTGTGGGAGCTGATGTATGTTGCTGAGCCGATGTTCACGGTAACCCGGCGGGGGATTCTCACCCTCTGGAGATGTATCTTGGTAATAGAACCAAGTCTGGTTCCAGTCCCTGGGGTGACTGGGCGGCTTGGCCTATGTGAAGGTGGCCTCTTTCCGTTTCTGAATTGAAACTCCACCTAGTTCCAAGATGGGCCCGTCGGTGAACTCCGTCTGCCGGCTCAAATAATAAACTTCCCTGAACAGTTCGATAGTGGGTTCCTCTTGAAGATAAGCTTCGCAAAACACTTGGAAGTAGCAAATGTTGGACATAGAATTGGGCCCAATATCTTGCAGATGAAGTTGTAAGAATTGTAGCACGTCTAGAAAGAATTTTGAGTCGGGCGGGGTAAACCCCCGGATCATATGATCAGTAAAATAGGTTACTTCTCCTTCCTGGCGCTCAGGAGGATTTTCGGTGCCTGGGACCCTCCAGTGGATGTCGTCTTTCTTGGCTAAGACGCCAGTTTCAACAAAATTGTTCAAATCTTCCTCGGTGACCCGGGATGATACCCAGTTGCATGAAGTGAAGGTCTTAGTCATTGTTGATGATGATCTGAAAAGAAAATTTTGCCGGTTCAAGATTATGTTGTTAAACCGGCCATTGGTTCAAAGCAACGGATAGTATTGAAGGACTGTAAACATGAGTGTGTTAAACCGAAGGATAGTGTTGAAGTTATACAAGGCAATCTATTCGCGGCTTAAGAGGGGACTAATGGCACTTGGCGGGTTATGGCTTATGAGTTAAGCTGCCTACACAACTATCAGTTTTCAGATCTATAAGTGAAGAATTGCTAAGTGTTGGACAAACAATTTTCACAGATTGGTGCTATAATTTTGGATCTGTAGCAGTTCAGATAATGAAGAAGAATTTTAACCTAAGTGGCGGTAGCAGAACAGCTCACGTGCTCAGATAAGATCTCTTATGGAGGGGAGGTGTTCAAGTATCGAAAATGAGTGCAAAACTGATGCCGCGCAAGATGAGTACTAAACTCAGATCAAAAACTACAAGAGATGGGGAGGAGCAGAGGAACGGAGATAAACTCCGAAGAAATCAAGCAACTCTAATGGAGATCTATGGTGAGGAAGTAGGAGAGGTTACCAAGGTTATTGAACAGCGAAGGCTCGCGGCGGTGTTTCTGGTGCGCTCAGGTTGATGCAGCGGCCAGAGGTGGTGCAGCGAATGAAGGTCGACGGCCGCGGCAGAGCTCGGGCACATGAGGCGTTGTGAGGAAGTGGATGTATACAAGGAGGCAAAGGGGAAATGAAAAGTACCCCTGTCCCTATTTATAAGGTAGTGGATGGATGGCATGTGCGGGAATCGAGGAGACTGGAAAAATGATTATGTGACAATGCAGATGCCTTGATTATCGGGAGGTTCATTAAAAGTGAAGATATGATGAGGTTTGGGCCTCATGTGATATTAATGCGAGATGATGTCACGACGGCTTAACACAATTCTGAGAGCTGACGTCATGGCGGGTTATAAGATTTCATAAGGACTGACAATGAAGGATTTTTTTTAAGACAAGTGTTGAAGATTGATATGAACAAGTTCAGATCAACCTGGGGCCTAATGTTGGGGATATGACTATTGGGTATGACCCGCCCAGGAGGGGCCGGGTCATACCACTGGCGGTTCATAATGAGAAGGCCCAAGAAGATGTTGAAGATGGCGGTTCATGAAGCAAGCTTACTGAAGACCCAAGACCCGGAGGAGACTTGAGGCCCATGGACATAAACCACTATATGTTTGACTTGTATGTTAAGGAAAGTTTAGTTATGTCACCGAGCTGGACACATTGTGTATGAGCCTGGCCGGGACACTGTAAGCCGCCGGGCATCAGCCTGTGTATAAAGGGGTGACCCGGCGGCGGGTTAGGGCAAGAAACAACAAGTCGAGAACTAGGTCAAGCATATTCGCTCCCTGGTAATCACAGCCCAAGCAATACAACCTAATAGCAGGAGTAGGCCTTTACCTCGTTGCGAGGGGCCGAATCTGGGTAAAACTCTCTGTGTCTCTTGTCCCATTTTAACCCCTTCAAGTTAACTACGTTGCAATGTCTCCACACCTAAGTCATCATGCTAGGGCATCGCCGTGACAATTCCACGACAGTAGGGGAAAGGAGAAAGGTGTCGACACCAAGGACATCTAGTATACATTTTCCTGTCATGTGCTACTACTCATTATTTGCTAGTAGATGTTTAATTGGTCGCGGGGACAGTGGGGGCCTTAGTGCCCCTAACCTTGCCATTTTGCGCCATGCTTTACTTCATGATAAAACTTTCAGTTTAGGCGCTATGGTTCCTAAACGATTGTGTTTAAACCGTACAAAGGGTACTATGTTTGGAGGTACCTATGCTTTTTGTCTTGCCAAATATTTTGAGATAACTATTAGACACTATGAAAAAGAAGAGAAGTTGTTGCCCACTATTTACTTGGATTATAATAGCGCATGATTTTCTTCGCTATGATAAGGAAAAGAGACTCATTTATAACCTGATATTTGACGAGGATAATTTTCAGATTGTTACCTTGCCTACACCTACTTTGTTCGATATTCATTCAGGCAGGTACTTTGTTTTAGCCGCGGATATTCACGCATATTGGAGGGGGACACGATCCCCAGATCCGGAGCCAGAGCCATCACCTGATCCATATCAGGAGTCTATTTATGAGTGGGATCCGTAGGAGCACGCCAACCACTGGAACCCCCAAGATCCTCCTTGGTACACTGGAGAGGGCTAATTTCATCCTTGGTCTTAGACCAACTTAGGCCAAAATCCTAAGCTTGGGGGAGTACGTATTTCTCACCGACATTACATTCATGCTCACACACTCATTCTAGTTGTCGGTGTTCATACTTTTTCATTGTATTATCCAAGCTAGTTTATTTTCTTTTCTTGCTTTCTTCTTGCATGTTTGAAAAACTTGGAGAAAAAATAGAAAAAATTAGCTGTAGCTTCTAGCTAGTTTACTTTCCATACTTGTAGTAGTAGTGTTAAAAACAAAACCTATAAAGATTTCTCGTTCTTCTTTTGCTTGTTGGGAGCTTTCCTGTGTAAATAGTTTTTCTCGTTCTTGTTTTACTTTCTTCAGAAAAACAAAAACTCCAAAAACATTTCAGTGTGTTTCTTTGAAATTCTTTTCTTTTCTTTGGGGGTCGAGAGGAGAATACCACGATGAAAATGATGAGTGGCTCTTATATTCATTATTGTTGATCTAGAAATGAGCCCATGTTACCTTATCTTCTCCTTTGATTAAATGTTTGTAGATTCCAGCTTAGTCTAATGCACGCGCACGCTTATTATTATCCACACCATTCGGTCCTGCAAGTGAAAGGCAATAATGATGATATATGATGAAATGATTTAGATGAGGAAAATCTGGTATGAACTCGACCTATCTTGTTTTTGTAAATATGGTTAATTCATCGTTCCTGATTCAGCCTATTATGAATGAAACATGTTTGCAATGACAATTAGAGATTATAGTTACCCATGCCATGCTTAATTAGCTAGGAGTTTATAATGGTTTACCTTGCGTGCTAACATGCTATTGAAATGGTTTTGATGTAGTATGATAGGATGGTATCCTCCTTTGAATGATTCGACTGACTTGACTTGGCACATGTTCACGCATGTAGTTGAAATAAAACCAACATTGCCTCCATGATATTTATGTTCATGGTGATTTATATCCTACTCATGCTTGCACTCAGTGTTGGTTAATCTCAATGCATGTTTATGATTGTTGTCACTCTCTAGTTGGTCGCTTACCAGTCTCTTTCTAGCCTTCACTTGTACTAAGTGGTAATACTGCTTGTGCATCCACTTTGATGAACCCCAAAGTTGCTCCATATGAGTCCACCATACCTACCTATATGCGGTATTTACCCGTCGTTCCAAGTAAATTTGCATGTGCCAAACTCTAAACCTTCAAATGAAATTCTGTTATGTATGCTCGAATCGCTCATGTATCAACTAGGGTTGTCCATATCTTCCATGCTAGGTGGGTTATTCTCATGATGAGTGGACTCCGCTCATCATTCACGAGAAAATGGCTGGTAATCGGGATGCCCAATCCCATGCTCAAATCAAATCAAAATAATTGCAAATAAAACTCCCCCAGGATTGTTGTTAGTTGGACGGCTCCCGTTGTTTTGGACTAGCCGTGGAGTGTGCTTGTTGGTGGTGGGGAGTATAAACTTTACCATTCTATTTGGGAACCGCCTATATTGTATGTAGCATGGAAGATAACAAGATCTCTTGGTTGTTATATTGACAATGAAGGTATACCACTCAAAATATTATTTATCTCTATTTCAAAACTCGAGCTCTGGCACCTCTACAAATCCCTGCTTCCCTCTACGAAGGGCCTATCTATTTACTTTTATGCCGAGTCATCATCCTCTTATAAAAAGCACCCGTTAGAGAGCACCACCGTCATTTGTATGCATTGTTATTAATTGTGTTGGATTTCGGGTTCCGCAAACCCTTGAGAGGTTTGAACTCTGGGTGCGTGCGAAGAACTCAACCTCCCCAGTCTTCCTACTCGCCAAACTCACAGTCTAGCTCGTCGAACTCAAGGGAAAGGGGACACAACAATTTACCCAGGTTTGGGCCACCTTGCGGTGTTAAACCCTACTCCTGCTTTGTGGTGGATTGGCCTCGAGGGGCTGAGGATGAACTAGTACAGTGGAGAACCACCTCAAGAGGTGTGTTCTTGAGCTCAAGTGAGCTGGTGAGCTGGTGAGGGTGGAATGGATCCCATCCCATCCGATGGTGGTGGCTAGGTCCTATTTATAGTGGGCTTGCTCCTCTTCCCAAATGAAGGCGGAAAGGGATCCCACAATGGCCAAATTCGAAGGGAGACAACTAGTACATATTATCCTGACAAAAGTAGTCTTCGCCTGCAAAAGCCTCTAGTCTTGACGCCATGGTGGGCTCGGTGATGACCTTCGTCCTGGCGGTCTTGGTCTTGTTGCACAGGAATGGAAACCTTTGGCTGATTCCACGGGACTTCGCACCTGCGCTTGCCTCCTTAGAACCAAAGAGGAAACTGGTACACTGCGCCCGCTGGCACCTACCTGGCCTTGGTCGTCATGGATTACGTCACCCGAACCTTGTGAGGTGAGGCTTGCATGAAAATCTCTACTCCTCGGGAGCCAGCCCAAGGAGGCTGCTCCTTTTGGAGGTCTTGGTGTCATCCGATTCACGAGGGTCTTGAGATGTCGATGTCAAAGTTGGGTTGTACTAGGTCGTTGATGGGGTCACGCCGTGGGCTGGAGGCAGGCAAGTCTGGGTACCCCCGTTCCCAGAATGCCGAAAGTAGCCCCCGAGCCCAAGGCGCGCTCGAACTTGGCTTCGAGGCGAGCCAAAGGGCAAGTGCGGAGCGCTGTGGGACCTAACCGCCTGCGGCCTTGGCCGACGTGTGGCGATTGATGGGACGTGGGCGCTCCGCTTCCCCATGCTGCCTTGAAATCCGCCAAGCTTGGCGGTCCCCCGGTGCCAGCGCAGCCCTGCCTCCATTGCTTGTCGTGCTCAGCCTTGGCTCCTCCTCTTCCCTTGAGCTCTCAGCCCCTCTTCCAGAATCTGCGCCGGTGCCCCTCTTCCCTTCCGCCATGGCCCCGCGGCTGAAGAAGAAGGGGAAGGCCTGTGCTCTGGCCAACTCCCAGCACAGACTTGGAACCTGCTCTTGAGCGGTCGATGATGGTCAATCGAGAGGGATTGGCCAAGGTCCGTCCGGCCCTTGCCACCGATTCCAATGAGAGGAAGGCGACGACGGCTTGCCTTCTTCCTGGGCCATGATCGACATGAAAGCCACCGAGATCCCCATCCATCTCCACGTCCTCTTTGCGGGCCTGATTCACCCTTTCTCCAATTTCTTCAACGCTATACTCTCGCATTACCAAATCCATGCGCTGCATCTAGACCCCCAATCCATAATCCTCATCGCCGTCTTTCGCCTTCCGTTGTGAGGCTATGGCGGGCATCGCTCGTTCCATAGCATTGTTTGGGCTTTCTTCTCGCTTCATCTAGTTGACGCCTACCAGTGCTCGGGGTGCGTGGCCTTCCAGGCCATAGCGGCGATGGCTGGCTCAGGTATCGACTTCAAGCTCTTGCCAGATGTGAGGGGGGTCCGGAAACAGTATGTGTATGTGGATGCCGGCATGCTCAGCCCCTTGCTCCTACTCCCGCGAGTACCAGCGGTACCTAGCTCCAGCTAGGGACACGTGAAGCTTGTCAACCGTCGGCTCGCCAATGTCTGGTCCCGGCTGACCAGGTTGAAGAAGGTCGGGGTGACGGCGCCGATGGTGGTGAAGGAGTTCATCCAGTGGCGCATCGCTCCGCTCTAGCACCATTCTCACCCAATGTGGGCCTTCATCGGTAGCAAGGACCCCATGAGGCTCTAGATTCCTGCGCTTCCTTCCAAGACGCTGTGCACGATGCTTGAGCTTTTGAAGGGCGACCCAGCGCCAATAGTGCTTTCAGTGGAGGGCTGCCTCTTGTACCAGTGCTTGAATAAGGAGGACTTCGTGAGGCTGATGCCCCTCTTTGATGAGTGGGGGCTGCGCCCAGTAGGCCTTGAAGGGCCTCATGAGAATCCCATCCCCGAATGTGGATGCAGGGGGCGAGCACCATTGGGCGCCACCGGGACGACTGCTGGTGAGCGGGCGTCGCTGGGTACTCCTGAGGTCCTGGCGAGAGCTCCTCAATGGGCCACTAGGGGCTGGCGCTGCCCGATGCCCCTGTGGCGACCGACACCGAAGCTCAAGCAAGAGGTCTTGAGGCGGTGACTGGTGGGCAGTGCCGCCTGGCGCTCCTGAGGCTGTTGCCCAAGAAACCCCGCCAAGTGCTCCAGCTGCTGAGGATCATTACCCGAAGCCCCGCCAGCTTCGCCTGAATCTCGAAGCACTCCACAAGAGAAAACGTTCTCCGAGCTACAGTGGTGATGCCTACAGGCCGCTGAAGCAGAGGAAGTACATAGCCATACATGAGTAAGTACCTTATCTTAGTGCCCCATGTTGCGTCTTTTCCTGACCAAGGCTCCTCAGGATCCCTTCGACCGCGGTGGCAAAAACTTAGGAGAGGCATCCTCCGGAAGTCCTTGGCCTGCTCCTGATTCCAAGGCCCCCGCACCCAACTCTCGTGCGAGGCACGGGGACAGTCCGAGCGGCGGATGCGCTGCTAGGGGGCCGTGACCCTGAGCTTCCGGCATCCTTCCTTCATGGTTTGGCCTTGGGCGCAGGGGGCGTGCTGAGGGATCCTCCGTTGATCACCACTGGTGGTTGGGCGCCCCCAGTGTCGTCTTCATCTTCAAGTAGTGAGACCGCGTCGCCCAGCCCTCTGCCAGAGGTAGGCGAACCGCTCCGTGTCTCTCCGACAGCCCCCGGCACAGAGGGTGGGCTTGGACGCACGCTGGAGTTCACGCGCAGGCGCAGTGCCGTCCTCCATGAGCTTTTCCGTGAGGCGACATGCGCGCTGACTCGACTTGGAGGAGAGCTTGCTAATGTCGATGCCCGCCTCGAGACAAAGGACCTCCATTTGGCGCGCGAGTGGCACCAGCTGAAGGTCACCATCAACCTCGGGCATCTTCAGCATGAGCGCGCCAATGCAAGTGCTGCGGTATCCCTCGTAGTTTCTCGGGAGGCTCGCGTGCGTGCCCAGGAGAAGGCCAGGGCCGCCGACCACCGTCGTGAGGTGGCCGAGAAGCGAGAGAGGGAAATCCAGGCTTCAAACGCTGCCCTTGAGCAGCATATTGAAGTGCGTAGGGCCACCTTGGTTGCAACGCTGAGCGAGGCACCTTATGATGAGGCAGAGATCCAGAAACATGAGAAGGTTCTGGCGCTGGAGGCCCTGGAGAGTAGCGTGGAGCTTGAATGGTTTGAAGTGAGGGAGCTTCAGGCAGCCACGGTTGAGGACACCGTCGCCACTCAGGAGGCCAGGGTCCAGCAGGAGGTCGAAAAGAAGGTGGCGGAGGTTCGCATGGCTCTTGTCGACAAGTACCACCTGAAGTCGGGGTTCCTGGAGGCCGAGCTTGAGGGCAGGACCACCGCCCTAAAGACGAAGTTAGATGTCGCGGAGCTGCGCGAGAGGGCCACCAAGGGAGCTGAGGCCTCCTCCGAGGTCACCTTGGCCTCTGCTCGCGCCCACCTGTCTTCTCTGTGACAGCAAATCGAGGATGTCATGTCCCTCGCAGAGAAGATCGCGAACGAAGCGAACCGCAGCCGAACAATGCAGCACGAGCTTGCCTTGATGCTCCAGGCCCTCAGAGTCAGGGCCAACCGAGCCTTGAGCACCATTTGCACGGAGAGCGCCCCTCACCCGCACGAGGATGACTACGCTAGCCACCTCTGCTTCTTCACCAAAATAATGACCCACCTAAAGGATCGGGCCGCGAGGGCTTGCGAGCTCGTTAAAGAGAGAAGTGGGGTCTTCTCGGGCACACGTTCTCATGCATCTTCAGCCACCTCCTCAACCTTGATCCTCACTTTGAATTCGATGTTGCGATAGCCCTCGTCCCCGAGATCATCCAGGATAACCTGGTAGGCTGGGTGGACGACCACATGGACGCCCTGGTCGGAGAGTTCGCTCCCGAGGATGACTTGATCGTGATCGCGGCTGAAGAGGATGGTGCAGATGGCGACGACGAGGACAGTGCCCGTGGAAATGTGGGCGGCGTAGATGGATACTACGAAGACTGCGCTCGCGGTGGCGCATCCATCTAGGCCTGCATTTCTCTTTGCCTTGGCCTGTACGCAAAAACCTCAGGACATGGCCTTGTGGGGCGTGAAAGCATTTTTTGGAGGGGGGGGGGGCTTATAATGTATGAAATGATGATATGCCTTTGAAGTAGGATTTGGAACGTGCCATAGCGAGCTTGCGGGCTCCCGGATGGGGTAGTTGTTGCGACTTATCTTTAGTTCTGTAGGTCTTGAGCGGGTCCTGACGTCGCAACAGCGCTCTTCTCCTGAGGTGAGCCCTCCGGGGGCTCGCGAGGTTCTAAGCCTCTCGAGGAGCCTGCTGACCTGCCCCCGAGAGCCTCGCGAGGAGCCGATTGCCGGACTATGGCAAGGTACACACATGGTGGCCGTATTCCTGACCCCGAGGGGCCTTGGCGTCTTCGAGGCTGGCCCAAACATGCTTGGCGCGCATGTGTCACACCCAGCCCCCGCTTTTGCCCCATGAGCCTCACTCTTAAACACGAAGCTAGAAAGCAAGAAACCACCGTTAGTCAAGAAAAATTCCCCCGGTTTTTCTTTTGATAAGCACATGAAACTCCAAATTCATTCCAAGAAGACGGAAAACTGGGTTACAGAAAGAGGGCAAAAGCAAACAGCTGCATCCGGCACCTAGCTAGTCTTCTGGTCTTCTCACCAGCGCGGAGTTAAGTGCTTCCACTGGGCGTGGGCATAGCCATTGGGGGGCAGTGTCGACGGCTAGCGTGGAGCATGGTGCCTCCACTTGGACGTGGGTGGGAGCCCCCGTGAGGCCCAAGGGCGGCACTCAGCAGACTCGGGGCATGTACAGCCCCACTCATTATTATGTGAGAGTGTCACGAGCAGAGACCTTCACAGGCACAGGGCCTTGCTTCATGTTGCCTGACGAGGGCCCCGCCTTGTGCCTCCCCCGACCACCGTTTGGGCGTCTGGAAACCAGGACGAGACCAAGGAGCAAGGAAGATGATGGCGGCGCCCTCGGCGACCGCAGGCCCTCCGCCGGGGGGAAGTGCTGGCCGGCGCCTTCCCCGGCAAAGGACCTACCTCCATGCTACGCCCTACTCCATGCGGCGCGGGGGAGGCCCTGGCTCCGGGCTCCCCTGCACAGCCCCCAATGCTCTCCGCCCGCTTGCGGCAGGGCAATCACCCTGGGGTCCCTTGCGGCCGTTGTGGCTTGGTTTACCTGCGTTCCATGGTTAGCGTAATTGTGCTCCTGAGACATCGGCTGTTCCCAGTGACTATTGCCGTTGAAGGGGTCGGTGAAGCTCCGGGGCGGCTCACGAAGAGTCTCAGCTTCATGCGCCCCCAATGCCCATCCTGGTAAGGGGAACCGGTCGGGGCCTTCTCTTCACGCGTATTGCAGGTCCGTCGTGGGCGGTACATAGGCCTCTAGACTTGCCGCGCCAGAGTAGTTACATGGGTGCCCTGTGTCATCGGCCTCCAGGCTCGGCGCCAGGTCCTGATGGCCACAGGTTGGTGCCATAGCACAGCCCCAGGAAAGACCGCTCGGGTCTGCCTTGCCCTGAGGCAGCACGGTCGGGGTACGACGGGCGGTGCTGCGGGCTGAGCTGGCGCCAAGGGGTCCCCCAGACGCTAAAGAGGGAGGCGCGCGGGCGTAGCGAGGGCGGGCGCGCACCCCCGCCATAGCTTGTGATGTAGGCAGGGCGCAGAATGGTGCGGTGCCCCTCAATGCGGCGTCCCGTAGCTCGGCGACCCGTTCCAAGAGGGCATCGCGGCCGCCTTCCGCCAACCTGCATCGCAGTAGCTCCCATACCATGATGAGTGTGGCTCTCATGTTCGCCTGCTCACGTTGAGTGCCTGGTGCCGTCTCTGCGGCGTAGCTTGAAGATCGCACGACAGCGCAGTTGCGGCGTGGCACGAGGGAGGGTGGCAGCACGCGGGTCGCGTGTAGCGCTGAGTGGAGATCCCTCTTGGTTGGTTGGCGCTGCTTGGGCTGGCCGAACAACCCAGTGCTCAATGTGAGCCCTCGGAGCATCGGCCATGGTACTGCGGGGTGGTGGCGGATTGACTGGTGGAGGAGAGGCTCCGACACACCCCCTACATGGTGTGCGAAATGTCGGATTTCAGGTTCCGCAAACCCTTGAGAGGTTCGAACTCTGGGGTGCGTGCGAAGAACTCAACCTCCCAGTCTGCCTACTCGCCAATCTCATAGCCTATCTCGTCAAACTCAAGGGAAAGGGGACATAGCAATTTACCCAGGTTCGGGCCACCTTGCGGTGTAATACCCAACTCCTGCTTTGAGGTGGATTGGCCTCAAGGGGCTGAGGATGAACTTGTACAGTGGAGAACCACCTCAAGAGGTGTGTTCTTGAGCTCAAGTGAGCTGGTGAGCTGGTGAGGGTGGAATGGATCCCATCTCATCCGATGGTGGTGGCTAGGTCCTATTTATAGTGGGCTTGCTCCTCTTCCCAAATGAAGGCGGAAAGGGATCCCACAATGGCCAAATTCGAAGGGAGACAACTACTACATCTTATCCTGAGGAAAGTAGTCTTCGCGAGCAAAAGCCTTTGATCGTGACGCCGCGGTGGGCTCGGTGATGACCTCTGTCCTATCGTCCTGGTGGTCTTGGTCTTGTTGCATAGGAATGGAAACCTTTGGTTGATTACTCGGGACTCCGCGCCTGCACTTGCCTCCATGGCACCAAAGAGGAAACTGGTACACTGCGCCCACTGGCGCCCACCTGGCCTTGGTCGTCATGGCTCACGTCACTCGAACCTCGCGAGGTGAGGCTTGCACGGAAATCTCTGCTCATAGGGAGCCAGCCTGAGGAGGCTGCTCCGATGGGAGGTCTTGGTGTTGTCTGCCTCGCGAGGCTTGGCCCCTTGCGAGGGTCTTGAGATGTCAATGTCGAAGCTGGGCCATACCAGGCCGTTGATGGGGCCACACAGTGGGCCGCAGGTAGGCAAGTCCGGGTACTCCGTTCTCAGAACACCGACAAATTGATATTGAGTATGACTGGATCCCTTTTGCCATGAATTACAGTGTCTAGTCAGTCCTTGATCTTCAGGGGTGCTCTGCATTTATATTTTGGGGTCTCAGAAAGGGATAGTGAGATACCATCTTGTTATATCATATCATGATTGTTTTGAGAAAGTGTTGTCATCCGAGATTTATTATTATTGCTCGCTAGTTGATTATGCCGTTGATATGAGTAAATGTGAGACCTAAATGTTATTGTGAATATGGTTAGTTCATAATCTTTACTGAAAACTTGACTGTTGGCTTTACATATTTGCAACAACAAGATCAAACAGAGTTTGTAAAAGTTTTTCTTTATCACTTTCAGTTTATCAACTGAATTGCTTGAGACAAGCAATGGGTTAAGATTGGGGGAGTTGATACGTCTCCATCATATCTACTTTTCCAAACTCTTGTGCCCTTTTTTTGGACTCTAATTTGCATGATTTGAATGGAACTAACCCAGACTGACGTTCTTTTCAGCAGAACTGCCATGGTGTTATTTTTGTGCAGAAATAAAAGTTCTCGGAATGACCTGAAACTTCATGGAGATAACTTTTGGAATAAATAAAAAATATTGGCGAACGAATCAACCGAAGGGGACCCACACCCTATCCACAAGGGTGGGAGGGCGCCCTACCCCCTGGGCGTGCCCCTGTCTTGTGAGCCCCCTGGACCTCCACCGACCTCAAATCTAACTCCATATATTCACGTTTGGTGAGAAAAAAATAAGAGAGAAGGATTTATCGCGTTTTACGATATGGAGCCAGCGCCAAGCCCTGTTCTTCCTCGGGAGGGCAGATCTGGAGTCCATTCGGGGCTCTGGAGAGGGGAATCCGTCGCCATCATCATCATTAACCATCCCCCATCACCAATTTCATGATGCTCACCGATGTGCGTGAGTAATCCCATCGTAGGCTTGCTAGACAATGATGGGTTGGATGAGATTTACCATATAATCGAGTTGGTTTTGTTAGGGTTTGATCCCTAGTATCCATTATTGTCGGTGTACAAAAGTAGGGGCTCGCCTTTGTACCCCTTTACTTGTGCACAGGCAGTTAGAGCCGCGCCCACGGCCACACTGAGCAGGGCAGAGGAAGGGAAGCCAAGTCCACAAGGCAATCAAGGCAACGCCAAGACCAAAAACGCAAGGAGCAAGAGGGCGAGGTGGACTCCCCTGGCAACACCCTTGCCGAGCGCGGCCCCCGCGGCCCCGGCAAGAGCCTTGCCGGGGCAACTTGCCCAATGCCAGGAAAGCGCGCCACCCTTGAGCCCAAGGGTCCCAATGCTGTCAACCACATTGGAACCAAGGCTCAGGAGGCGCCTCCATGGTGGCATGCAGATCTTCGTGAAGATCATAAACACGCAAGATCAGATAAGGACCAGAAGACGACGATCCCCGGCAAGATCGTTGCCAAGGAAATCCATGAGACCTCTGGCAAGATTCTTGCCGGGGACGACTGAGGGAGTCCTGGATTAGGGGGTCCTCCGACAGCCGGACTACATACTTTGGCTGGACTGTTAGACTATGAAGATACATGATTAAAGACTTCGTCCTGTGTCCGGGTGGGACTCTCCTTTGCGTGGAAGGCAAGATTCGCAATTCGGACATGTAGATCTCCTTCTTTGTAACCGACTCTATGTAAACCTAGCCCCCTCTGGTGTCTATATAAACCGAAGGGTTTAGTCCGTAGGACAACAACAATCATAATCATAGGCTAGCTTCTAGGGTTTAGCCTCTATGATCTCGTGGTAGATCAACTCTTGTAATACTCGTATCATCAAGATCAATCAAGCAGGAAGTAGGGTATTACCTCCATCGAGAGGGCCCGAACCTGGGTAAACATTGTGTCCCCCACCTCCTGTTACCATTAGCCTTAGCCGCACAGTTCAGGACCCCCTACCCGAGATCCACCGGTTTCGACACCGACATTGGTGCTTTCATTGAGAGTTCCACTGTGTCATCACGATAATGCTTGATGGTTCCTTCAATGATCTTCAACGATGCGGTCCGGGGTGAGTTTTTTCTCCCCGGACAAATCTTCGTATTCGGCGGCTTCATACTACGGGCCAACTCACTTGGCCATCTGGAGCAGATCGATAGCTATGCCCCTGGCCATCAGGTCAGGTTTGGAAGCCTAAACTACACTGCCGACATCCACAGAGACTTGATCTTCGACAGATTCGAGCCCATGTCAGGTGCGCCGAACAGTCACGACGAGCGTGACTTAGATCTGCCATCGGACAGTGTTCAGGAGATCACACCTGCGGCTGCCCCGGCCTTCAATCCGGAGCAGATCGTGCCATCCGAGGACGGATGGATGGACCCCGCCAAGGAGTCCGCACCCTCAGCGGCGATAGAGCCAAACACTGACTTCACCTCCTTTGAGGCCGGTGTCATCGGACCCTCGGACTCGTCTTCTGCCACAGGCTCCGAACCACATGCGTCCGTGCCTATCGAATATGATTGGGCACCGTTCACAGAGTTTACCTCCGTGGATATCTTTCAGCACTCGCCCTTGGGCGACGTGTTAAA